>JAGDYQ010000032.1:13979-37143 GCA_021962125.1 Bulinus truncatus | reverse complement strand
CGAAAGAACCTTCAGAAATTGTGTGAATTTAAATGTGGACATTAGGTGATACCTGGTTTTAGCGATTGTTACGTTGAGGAATTCACCTGCACCTTCCCCCCTATGTAACGGGTCAAACTTAACCCCTTCCATACTAGTTAAAGTTACTTCTATCAGCTCCCGCGCTGCTTTGGAGGACTAAGTCCCCCCTTTGCCCTTGGAGTATCTACTGTCGCACCCCGCCAGCCTTTATAAAGTGGACGCAGGATGTATCTCGAGGGAGCGACCCACGTTTCATTTGGGGAGTTTATAAATTATATTATACTTAGAGTAGACTTGGATTGTTAGACTTCAAAATATTATAATATTATATTAATTCAGTGTTGTATAGTACACTCTAAGAGTAGTGTTGTTATATACTAGTACCTACCAGTGAGCTAGGTTAAAGATTTGGTAATTAAGTTAAATTGCAAGCGAGATACTATACCTAGATAAATATTAAATACTGAACGCCACAGTGATCATCATTACCAAAGCGGTATGTATACATACTGCTAAATGAGAGACACAGTCTAAAACACAGATCTAACGTCTGTTGATGGTATGCCATACAAGTGTTGTTCTGAAGTCCTATACCTAATGTATACATACTGCTAGAGAGACACAGTCACACAGATCTAACGACAGGATGTTTACATACTGCTAGAGACACAGTCACACAGATCTAACGACAGGATGTATACATACTGCTAGAGAGACACAGTCACACAGATCTAACGACAACATGCTTACATACTGCTAGAGAGACACAGTCACACAGATCTAACGACAGGATGTTTACATACTGCTAGAGACACAGTCACACAGATCTAACGACAGGATGTATACATACTGCTAGAGAGACACAGTCACACAGATCTAACGACAGGATGTATACATACTGCTAGAGAGACACAGTCACACATCTAACGACAGGATGTTTACATACTGCTAGAGAGACACAGTCACACAGATCTAACCGAATTACTTTGTCTTTCAAAACACAAAAAAAACAACATTAATGTTAAAACTGTCGAATACAATAGCATTGTTTCTCGAAGTATGGATCGTGGTCCACTGACGTGGGGCGTTGGAACCCATTTGACACACGGGCGTGGTTAATAAACTTTAAGAGCTGCTAAACCGAAGGTAGCTGTGTGCACAGTGGCAACGTATTTTGACTTATAATTATGAATTAGTAAAATACAGTTCACTTAAGCCCCCAATGACTCATCGGGTCCGATGAAGTGCAGAATTCAACCGTTTCAATAACCTCGGCATATAAAGGGAGTGTGTGGTTTGCACAAAGCCCAGGCGGCGCCTTTACTCCCCCAACTTTAAGTCAGGTACCCATTTACAGCTTGCAAGACTTGCGGACTTACACCAGAACCTGAAAAAACCCTAAAGGCTCTCACTAAGGTTCGAACTTAGGATTGTCCGGTCGACAGTCAAGCGCTCTATACCACACGACCATTATGTGCTTGCATTTCTACATTCCCAGGCAGACACGAATGCATTGTCGAGTTATCCAAGTCGCACACATCAAATCAAGAATCAACTACCAACTCGAAATCAGTACAAAAAAAGTCAAATTAGTGTTTGTACCTGTTATTTTCATTTCCTTCATCATGTTTTTTTTTCGTCCTCCCACTCTCAATTCAGGTGAGTCGCTAAAATCCAACCGTTTTTACAAATGTCTCGGAATCAAACACATTTTGAGAACCTCTGTCATTTATCATTCAAAAAGCTGTGATAAGTTGTGATAAATCAATCAAAGCACACTTGTCTGTCGAACATGTTATAAAAAGAACCTGCCATACCAACTTGCCTTTAAAAAAAAGGTTACATAATGTACCTATTGCAGCACAAACTAACTTCTTAATCAAAACTATTGATTTATGGTGGACAATTGGACTGGTTTTTTTTTAGACAAAGCGATACACCGATAAGATGCTGTTCCGACCGTGGGGTGTAAATCGCTGGACTGTGAACAAGAGGTTCCCGGTTTCGATCCCCGCGAGTCCCAGTCATTTATCTGTCTCTCGTGGTGCCTCCATGGAAATTGCACTATCAGAGATATATGGTGAGAAGGGCACTGCACAAACCGATTATTGGATCTAGTAGATAAACATTGCATCCTTTCAGGGAATTAAAAACTAGTCAAAACTAACCACCAACTACTAGACCGCACCAACACCAGGCTGACATAAAAACAAACCACCAACTACTAGACCGCACCAACACCAGGCTGACATAAAAACAAACCACCAACTACTAGACAGCACCAACACCAGGCTGACATAAAAACAAACCACCAACTACTAGACAGCACCAACACCAGGCTGACATAAAAACAAACCACCAACTACTAGACAGCACCAACACCAGGCTGACATAAAAAAAAAAACATAACCAAGACTAAAGGGTGGTGTATGTGTTAGTTACTGTGTCCGTATGTCAGTCTATAGTGTGTGTGTGTGTTCGAGTGTTTCCATGACATCCTATCAATAACAAAACATCTTCCTGGACATTTCCTCATTTTTTTTTCCTTGTGTGTCCTAGAAACCACCTTTCCCCCCCCCTCCCCACTTCTATTGTACTCTTCAGCGCCCCAATTAAGGGCGACATTGAAATTACACGAGCGGCTTCTGTTTATTTTATTTTGTTTAAAGATTTTATTATAATCATAAAAAAAACCTTGGGAAAGGACGTACGAATTAAAGTGTCCAAGGAAATGTGGTCGGGTACGGTGGACGTTTAGAAATGACAACAGACAAAACATGTTTAGTTTAGACGAGCGTCCAACTTGGCAGGACCAGAAATAAACAAAAACCTATTTCTTGTTTTTTAAAACAACGTCAAAGTAAATCGATAAGGATAAAAAAAAAACGAAACTTTCAAGATTGTTAGCCGGGGTCCCCTTTCGTCCCGACCCCCGTCGAGCAGATCTTATGGGTAGGCCAGTTGGGAGACTGCATGGGGCCCCGTCCTGTATTAAATCTTTGTCATTGTGATGTTAAGGGCCCAGACACCTACTTTCACCTAAAAGCCCATAAGTCTCTGCATCTACAGACCTTAGAACGAGTTTGAATCCCCCAATGACTCCCCCCCCCGACCTCCTACTCAATAATCTAACAGCTTTCTGCACGTGAGTGGAGCAACTGGAGAAATTGAAGTACATTGTAGGCACAACAACAACTAAGGTTACAACATCACCTTCACTCACACAACAACTAATGTTACAACAGTGCCTTCACTCACACAACAACTAATGTTACAACAGTGCCTTCACTCACACAACAACTAATGTTACAACAGTGCCTTCACTCACACAACAACTAATGTTACAACAGTGCCTTCACTCACACAACAACTAATGTTACAACAGTGCCTTCACTCACACAACAACTAATGTTACAACAGTGCCTTCACTCACACAACAACTAATGTTACAACAGTGCCTTCACTCACACAACAACTAATGTTACAACAGTGCCTTCACTCACACAACAACTAATGTTACAACAGTGCCTTCCCTCACACAACTAATGTTACAACAGTGCCTTCACTCACACAACTAATGTTACAACAGTGCCTTCACTCACACAACAACTAATGTTACAACAGTGCCTTCACTCACACAACAACTAATGTTACAACAGTGCCTTCCCTCACACAACTAATGTTACAACAGTGCCTTCCACTCACACAACAACTAATGTTACAACAGTGCCTTCACTCACACAACAACTAATGTTACAACAGTGCCTTCACTCACACAACAACTAATGTTACAACAGTGCCTTCCCTCACACAACTAATGTTACAACAGTGCCTTCACTCACACAACAACTAATGTTACAACAGTGCCTTCACTCACACAACAACTAATGTTACAACAGTGCCTTCACTCACACAACAACTAATGTTACAACAGTGCCTTCACTCACACAACAACTAATGTTACAACAGTGCCTTCACTCACACAACAACTAATGTTACAACAGTGCCTTCCCTCACACAACAACTAATGTTACAACAGTGCCTTCCCTCACACAACAACTAATGTTACAACAGTGCCTTCCCTCACACAACAACTAATGTTACAACAGTGCCTTCCCTCACACAACAACTAATGTTACAACAGTGCCTTCCCTCACACAACAACTAATGTTACAACAGTGCCTTCCCTCACACAACAACTAATGTTACAACAGTGCCTTCCCTCACACAACAACTAATGTTACAACAGTGCCTTCCCTCACACCTGCCACTGACAAAACAATAACTGTCGCTTTTGGGGAGGGTGGTGGTTGGGGGGGGGGTCCCATCATAACGACGCCCTGGGCCGGACTCACCATGAGGCAATGACACAAAATCGGTCCTGGTATATCAGACAATAGCTAAATGCTAATCTCACACTTTCATCATCTCTGTTCGCCCTCTCTGACATTAAGGCCTTAAACCCTGACGACACCAGAGTGATACAACGCAACTGTTATCAGCGTGTGTCCACTGAACGTCCCCAAAACTAGGCACCCGAGACGCACCACGCCAAACATACGCCAGCCTGAAACATTTCTAAGTTGTTGTTTTTTTTTTTTGGGGGGGGGGGGGGGATTTGGTGTTTGGGGGTGTGTGGGCTAGGAAAAAAGTAGTTTGCTTAGATCACGACAACAGACGTCAGTTTAAGGGCACGCTTCTTAATGGACACCTTAACAAATTACAAATGGGAAAAAAAAAGAAGAAGCGCGCATGGGAAGGGGTGGGGAAAGTGAGAGAGAAAGAGAGAGAGGGGGGGGGGATAAGGAGCAGACGATAAGTGTGACATAAAGATGTAGAAAAAAAGCAAAAAAAAAATGGAAACAGGAGTGAAAATGAAATTGTGGAGGTCTCAAGTGACATCTTCAGAAGTCAGTTACGTGAATCATCTAATGAAATTCTTTGACTGAGTGTCTCCCTTGAGCTCCTTCATCTTCATTAAATAAGAGGGGGATAAAAAAAAAGCATCAAGAAATGGGCCACACGTCTCAAAACAAGTTTGATAAACATGGCGGCCAGCAGGGCACGGCACTCGGTTGAAGGAAATCATGTGATGATAACGTAATCACAATGTAACCGTAATAATGAAACAAGATCTGAGTGACCACCGGTGCAGAGTTCATCATCACACACGAAATAAGAACGTCAGAAAATATATATAAAAAAAAATGCACAAATCAATTTCATCCTTTTAATATTATTCTTTTTATGGCATGGTCTCCCCCTGATTCTATCCCGACAGTGTCAGAGTCAATGGGACAAATCAGAGAATCAAGGGGACAGAACTGGTGGTGGGGGGGGGAGAGAACTGCAGTTGAATTTTTTTAAAGGGAGATTATTCCCCTCCTCCCCCTCCCCCACTCTTTATGGGGCTGGAATAAACATACACACTCACGTGCGCTACCCGTCCCTCTCCCCGCCCCAAACGAAATGATTGCGCGTCGTCAACAGTATTACATTTCGCTCTTGTGCAGTGAGGGAGATGGGGACAGGGGGAAGGGAATGGACGTCTCTCTAAGAGTACGTCTCCCGCGAGTAGAGTACGTATTCAGTGCAGGTCAACTGGACACACACACGTGGACTCACAAACACATACAACGTCGCCGGCTATTTTTTTTTCACTTCGGTAATGATCGTCTCAGATCGTCTCCATTAATGTAGATGGCCGTATTTCAGAACTGGTACGTGGGGGGTGGGATAGGATAGAAAGGTGGGGGGCGAATGGGGGTGGGGGTGGGCGGGGAAAGGGATCAGACCGATGTGATTTTTATCTCCGGTGATTGATTTCAAGGAGAAAAAATATATACATTCATAATCATAATAACAAAAAATAACCGACATAGAAATAAGCCGACTTCTTCTGAACATCCATATACACAACTACTGGATTGTTTCCTAAATTTAGGAAGTCCGTGTACATAACTACTGGATTGTTTCCTTATTTAGGAAGTCCATGTACACAACTACTGGATTGTTTCCTTATTTAGGAAGTCCATGTACACAACTACTGGATTGTTTCCTAAATTTAGGAAGTCCATGTACACAACTACTGGATTGTTTCCTAAATTTAGGAAGTCCGTGTACACAACTACTGGATTGTTTCCTTATTTAGGAAGTCCATGCACACAACTACTGGATTGTTTCCTTATTTAGGAAGTCCATGTACACAACTACTGGATTGTTTCCTAAATTTAGGAAGTCCGTGTACACAACTACTGGATTGTTTCCTTATTTAGGAAGTCCATGTACTAACTTCTGGATTCTTCCTACATTTCCCCTCTTTTCCAACAACTACTGGATTGTTTCCTACATTTAGGAAGTCTATGTACACAACTACTGGATTGTTTTCTTATTTAGGAAGTCTATGTACACAACTACTGGATTCCCCTACATTTAGGATGATATGTACACACAACTACTGGATTGTTTCCTACATTTCCCCCCCCCCCACAACAACTACTGGATGATTCCTACATTTAGGAAGTCTATGTACCACAACTACTGGATTGTTTCCTTATTTAGGAAGTCTATGTACACAACTACTGGATTGTTTGCCCCATTTAAGAAGTCTATGTACACAACTACTGGATTGTTTCCTACATTTAGGAAGTCTATGTACACAACTACTGGATTGTTTCCTACATTTAGGAAGTCTATGTACACAACTTAAGGATTGTTTCCTTATTTAGGAAGTCCTATGTACTAACTTGCTAAGTTGTTTCATAATTTAGGAAGTCTATGTACACAACTACTGGATTGTTTCCTACATTTAGGGAGATATGTACACAACTATTGAATCATGTTTCCTTATTTAGGAAGTCTGTATTACTTCTGGATTGTTTCCTTATTTAGGAAGTCTATGTACACAACTTAAGGATTGTTTCCTACATTTAGGAAGTCTATATGCCCCCCCCCTGGCTATAGGTTAACCCTTATTTTAGAGAGTCTATGGTCACAACTACTGGATTGTTTCCTATTTTTAAAAAGTCTCTCTTTTACAACTACTGGGTTGACATTTCCACTCTTGCAACTGATGTGTACAACTACTGGATTGTTTCCTTATTTAGGAAGTCTATGTACACAACTACTGGATTGTTTCCTACATTAGGAAGTCTATGTACACAACTACTGGATTGTTTCCTACATTTAGGAAGCCTATGTACACAACTACTGGTTGATGTCTTATTTAGGAAGTCCATGTACGTTCTCCGTGACAAGTCTGGTGATGACACACCAGTGTTGAAAATGCGCTGGGGATTTGAACCCCCCCCCCCCCCCTAAAGAGACTTTCCAAATAACCTCTGGAGAGCTATAAAAAATACTGTCACGTGCTAAGTCGTTTGTCTCTTGATGTGTATGTGTTTTTTGTAAACTTTTTTGCTTTCCAGTATGTAATTCTACAATGATCTAAACTTTATACGCCACCCCAATATCTACATTATAACATAATTTAGTCATTTTCCCCCCCCCCCCCGCCCCTTCTTCAAAATATATGTTTGAGACCACCTTCCACCATCAACTCTTCGAATAAAATTTTCGGATTTGACTTTTCAATTTTTATTAAAATAGCCATTTCACTATATAAAAGTCATAATCTTTATCAATCGTTCTTGATTTATATCAATCCGTTCATAACTACTATCAATCGTTCCTAACCACTATCAATCGATCCTAACCACTACCAATCGTTCTTAACCACTATCAATCGTTCCTAACCACTACCAATCGTTCCTAACCACTACCAATCGTTCCTAACTCTCTACCAATCGTTCTTAACTTCTATCAATCGTTCTCTAACCACTACCAATCATTCTTAACCACTACCAATCGTTCTTAACCACTATCAATCGTTCCAAACCACTATCGATCGTTCCTAACCACTCCCAATCGTTCCTAACTACTATCGATCGTTCTTACCCAACCTATCGATCGTTCCTAACAACATATATTTATCAATCTTTCCTAACTACTATCAATCGTTCCTGACTACTATCAATCGTTCCTAACCACTACCAATCGTTTCACAACCACTACCAATCGTTTCTAACCACTTCCAATCGTTACAACCACTACCAATCGTTCCTAACTACATGTGCACTATCAATAGTCCCTAACCACTACCAATCGTTTCTAACCACTACCAATCATTTCTAGCCACTACCAATCGTTCATAACTACATGTACTATCAGTATTCCTCTACTGTAATCAATCGTTCCTAACTACTATCAATCGTTACCTAACTACATGTACTACCAAATACGTTCCTAACTACCTATCAATCGTTCCTAACTACATGTACACTATCAATCGTTTCTAAACCACTACCAATCGTTTCTAAACCGCTACCAATCGTTTCTACCACTACCAATCGTTACTAACTACATGTACTATCAATAGTTCTAACTACTAATATCAGTCGTTCTTAACCACTACCAATCGTTTCTAACCACTACCAATCGTTACTAACTACATATACTACCAATCGTTCCTAACTACTATCAATCGTTCATAACCACTACCAATCGTTACTAACCACTACCAATCATTACTAACTACATGTACTACCAATCGATCCTAACTTCTATCCAATCGTTCCTAACCACTACCAATCGTTTCTAACCACTACCAATCATTTCTCAACACACTACCAATCGTTCCTAACTACATGTACTATCAGTCGTCCCCCTAACTACTATCAATCCGTTCTAACTACTATCAATCGTTACTAACTACATGTACCACCATAATCGTTCCTAACTACTATCAATCGTTCTAACTACTATAAATCGTTCCTAACTACATGTACTATCAATCGTCCCTAACTACTATCAATCGTTCCACAACCACTACCAATCGTTTCTAACCACTACTAATCGTTTCTAACCACTACCAATCGTTTCTAACCACTACCAATCGTTACACTAACTACATGTACTACCAATCGTTCCTAACTACTATCAATCGTTCCTAACCACTACCAATCATTTCTAACCACTACCAATCGTTACTAACTACATGTACCAAATTACCCAATCGTTCCTAACTACTATCAATCATTCCTAACCACTATCAATCATCCCTACTCGACGAATAAAAAATGTAAAGTTAAAGAAGGACACAAGGTCCTCATCGGCAGTTTCATATCTCAACCTCACACAACGCACTAAGGAGACAACATACACTCGGAATATCTACATCAAGTCATAACTCTAGGAATAATAACACACATTTTATCGATAACAATCTGCGAGGTAGGTGTTGTTTAGTTAGAGAAGAGTAAAATTTCAAAGACATGGCCTGAGCTCAGCATTTCTTCAATGTGTACATAACCACACCAAGTGCAGGTTCAAAGTAAATGAATACCAATTACATGTATTGGTTGTTCCAATGTTTACTCCACATAATCCAGAGCATACAGAACAAGCATCGCTATTTAAAAAACTTTCTCTACCATTGTCTCAAATGAAAGCAGCATAAATGGACGGACATGTAGCAGTGGACTTTTAAGCAATAAATGTTGATGTAAATAGCAGTTGTAGTACAACAGAAGGACTTACAGAACAAATTGAGTCAATTAAATTAAGCAATGCATTCTGATACAACAGTGTCTATTAAAACTAAAATTCCGTCTAAAAAAAAACGGAATGATAGATTGCTAATAAAAATGTCGGTCGGGTCTTACAAAAAATTAAGCTCAATTCTTTTCCATTGAAATTCACCGATTAAATATTAGTAGATACTCGATACACAGTGATCGATTTACTCCTGCTATAATACGCCTGTTTGAGTTCACGTACACACACCCAATTTGGCGACTTTCGGAAAAAGTGATGAACACAAGGGGGATGCCAAGTATGTACAGTTTATATTCTGTGGTTTACACTTAATAATTAAATAAAACACGTTGCATACTATTTCTACATCATTGATTTTTCGATCAATATTTTAAAGCAAATAAAATAAGAAACAAGAGACACTCTCTTTATAAAGGGAAACAAACGGTAATATGTTTACAGAGGTCGTTGTACTAAATATACCACAAGGTAGAGAAACAAGTTATAAAAGCAGGGGAGGGGGGGGGATCACTAGCAAGGTAGCAGGGAGATCACTAGCTTTTGTACTTGAGGGGGAGACAACTAGCAGGGTAGCAGTCACTAGCAGGTAGCAGGGGAGATCACACACGAGTCAAAATGAACTTCTCATTTGTTCTTCTTCTTCTATCCCTTAACCCAAATATGGGTCGTTGGGGCAAAATTGCCCGAACCGAAAACTATTTCCAGCCATTTTCTCCGGTCCTGTGCTGCCTTTTGGGAGTCAAAGGAACGACAGGCCGGTCCATTCATTGATGTTTTTCTCCTCATACTCTTCTTTTGTCTTCCTCTTTTCCTTCCGTTTGTTGTTCCTGCATGATTGTCTTTGCAAAGACCTCCACCTTCTCGTGAACGTGTCCGTACCATCACCCAGTTTCCTCCTCTGGACTATACTGAGAAGGTCTACGTGAGGGCCGATGGCGGCCGTGTTATTTCTTAGTGCGCACCTCTTCATTCGTTATGTGTTCTAGTTTGGCCACCACTTAAATAGGATTTTGAGAAGCATCACGCTTGTGAGCACACTCTAATAAGGACCATTACATTCTATTCACAAACCCTGTTGAAGAGCACGAAAAAGTCGACCACCTAAAAACAATTATAAAAAGCAACCATTGCGCCCGGCTCAAACTCAAAGTACCTGCCTTGGTATCCAAGACAAAACTCCGAGAGGACAAAAACCCCTTCAAGAGCAAATATCCAATCATACTACCATGTCGACATTGACAGTTCGCCTAACTCGAATAAGACAGACTACAATATAAAATGGTAATTTAAATAGATTTAAAATTCTTCAACATTATATATATATATATATATATATATATATATATATATATATACATATATATATATATAATATATATATATATATGCAATGGATTTAAAAACTAATTTCTTAATTTAGGGGTTTTATCCGCTGGGGGATTAGTCCGCAGGTTTATTCTCCCTACAATTACCTGCCAAACTGTTAATTTTTGTTTCACTCTTAAGATAAAGTTAATATTTAAAGAGATTTAAGTCCCCAAATAGCACGCGTGCATATTTACTTATACATGTAATCATAGACAGCCGATACTTTTTCTTTATCTGTTTAAAAGTGCGAATTGATTTTACGTCGGGGATTATCTGTAAATAAAAGATTGGGTATTGATCGGAACAAGGGGGTCCTTGCAAAATGATCTCATGTTTAGATTTGATCTCACGTCTTATCAGCTGTCACTACTGTAGCATCCGAGTTTGTGTCTCATGGGCACATACTTTACTGTTAAACCTGTAAGCCCGGGGGGGAAGGGGTGGTATCACGGAGGTAGTACGTGGGGTGGTGTATGTGGGGGGGGGGGGGGGGGGGGGGGGGGGGGGGGGGGGGGGGGGGGGGGGGGGGGCCTAGTATTTTTATATAACTTGACAACTGTCCTGTCAGCCTGTGGATTGAAGGTCAACTAAAAAAAAAAAAAAAAAAAAAAAAAAAAAAAAAAAAAAAAAAAAAAAAAAAAAAAAAAAAAAAAAAAAAAAAAAAAAAAAAAAAAAAAAAAAAAAAAAAAAAAAAAAAAAAAAAAAAAAAAAAAAAAAAAAAAAAAAAAAAAAAAAAAAAAAAAAAAAAAAAAAAAAAAAAAAAAAAAAAAAAAAAAAAAAAAAAAAAAAAAAAAAAAAAAAAAAAAAAAAAAAAAAAAAAAAAAAAAAAAAAAAAAAAAAAAAAAAAAAAAAAAAAAAAAAAAAAAAAAAAAAAAAAAAAAAAAAAAAAAAAAAAAAAAAAAAAAAAAAAAAAAAAAAAAAAAAAAAAAAAAAAAAAAAAAAAAAAAAAAAAAAAAAAAAAAAAAAAAAAAAAAAAAAAAAAAAAAAAAAAAAAAAAAAAAAAAAAAAAAAAAAAAAAAAAAAAAAAAAAAAAAAAAAAAAAAAAAAAAAAAAAAAAAAAAAAAAAAAAAAAAAAAAAAAAAAAAAAAAAAAAAAAAAAAAAAAAAAAAAAAAAAAAAAAAAAAAAAAAAAAAAAAAAAAAAAAAAAAAAAAAAAAAAAAAAAAAAAAAAAAAAAAAAAAAAAAAAAAAAAAAAAAAAAAAAAAAAAAAAAAAAAAAAAAAAAAAAAAAAAAAAAAAAAAAAAAAAAAAAAAAAAAAAAAAAAAAAAAAAAAAAAAAAAAAAAAAAAAAAAAAAAAAAAAAAAAAAAAAAAAAAAAAAAAAAAAAAAAAAAAAAAAAAAAAAAAAAAAAAAAAAAAAAAAAAAAAAAAAAAAAAAAAAAAAAAAAAAAAAAAAAAAAAAAAAAAAAAAAAAAAAAAAAAAAAAAAAAAAAAAAAAAAAAAAAAAAAAAAAAAAAAAAAAAAAAAAAAAAAAAAAAAAAAAAAAAAAAAAAAAAAAAAAAAAAAAAAAAAAAAAAAAAAAAAAAAAAAAAAAAAAAAAAAAAAAAAAAAAAAAAAAAAAAAAAAAAAAAAAAAAAAAAAAAAAAAAAAAAAAAAAAAAAAAAAAAAAAAAAAAAAAAAAAAAAAAAAAAAAAAAAAAAAAAAAAAAAAAAAAAAAAAAAAAAAAAAAAAAAAAAAAAAAAAAAAAAAAAAAAAAAAAAAAAAAAAAAAAAAAAAAAAAAAAAAAAAAATGACAATCTGATTAATCATGACGCAACCAACATTTAAAACGCAACGCTCATCAAAACGGAGGAACCGGCAACTAAGCATGTGTACATTAGCTGTGACATACCAACAAAATATATGAGGTGATTACTGAAATTATAAATGAATAATACAACGTTTATATATTTTGTTCTCACCACATTCGTGACAGAAACGCATAGTCATTTAAGGGAGGGGGGACATTAGGTGTCGTGTATTTGCCTAGAACTGGAACCCATCACCCCCAGCACTGCCCGATGGGCTCGATGTCTTCCAATGTCAGTATTAACAGCACATTATCTACTTGTGGTTCACAGACTTCTTGCGCGATCAGTGACCCATTTTAGAAATTTGTTCACCTTGTGCGTGACAGCACTTAAAAACAAAAAGAAGAGGGGGGGGCCAATTTAAGTAAGGCTCAAACCAGCCGCCTGTGGTCCCGACTGAGAAATTATTCAGTTGTTTTTTTAGCGGACCCAGGTCAAATTAGCTTTTTGACCCCAACCCATTTAGTCTAAACATACAATGACAACCAATCAAGAATACATCAATCACCTTGTAAATGAATACTATGGAGTTGGATACCCAAATCATAGTGCCATCCCTGTATCCCCAAATGAAAAGTAACATTACTAAATAATAAACAGTACTACCTCATGGGGGGGGGGGGGAGACACAAACACAGAGAGAGAGAGAGAGAGAGAAAGCAATAGGGAGGGTGTGGAAAGGAATTCGCGTTCAAACAAAAAGCTAATGAGCCGAAGAAAATATATATATATATATATATATATATATATATATATATATATATATATATAATGTACATCAAAGAATTCTATTTCTAACAGACTTACTTTACAAGCATGTTTCAATTAATGGCCTCCACCGAGATGAGAAGAGAAATGGCCGTTACAGCCACTGGTGTAAATCCCTAAAAGTAACGGCACCGTTTAACATCACTATAACTATGTAAAATACCGATAACAACACAATGACTATGTCATGACATCATAGTAAGCCCCTAAAGTAAATAAACTCGAACATGTTCACTCAATACAGAAGTGTGTAGCAGAAATAAATATTAACAAAAACAACGAGATAAAATTTAAGAAGAACGGTGGAGGGCCGACTTAGAATCTCGTAAAGAAATAATTTTAAAATTAAACTATCCAGATAAGTTAAATTCTGCACGTGGGGCATTAGTAAACAGAACTCTTGTTTATTTCTGACTGGACACATCAATAGAATGGACAGGCCAGTATATTCCGAGAGAGTGGAGTGACTTTATGGGGCAGCTTTTCATAAACTTTAATCTGAAACACTTAGATTTCACCGTAATTTATAACTGTAATTTGAAACACTTAGTTTCACCGTAATTTATAACTGTAATTTGAAACACTTAGATTTCACCTAATTTAATTACTTAGAATTTTCACCGTAATTTATAACTGTAATTTTGAAACACTTAGATTTCACCGTAATTTATAACTGTAATTTGAAACACTTAGTTTCACCGTAATTTATAACTGTAATTTGAAACACTTAGATTTCACCGTAAACTTATAACTGTAATTTTGAAAAACTTAGATTTCACCGTAATTTATAACTGTAATTTGAAACACTTAGATTTCAATTTCGTAATTTATAACTGTAATTTTGAAAAACTTCCAATAACAAAACAAGTAAAATAGTTCTCCAACATATAAGGGCTAAAAAAAACCAACACTCCAATCGCCACACATAATTTGTATTGTTTAGATTCTTATCCAGCCTGCCCTTGGTGAAGCTCAAACACATCATAATAATAATAACAATAATAATAATAATAACAATAACAATTATAACAAATCCAAGAGGTTACAGAACAAATTAGGTCAGTTAATACAAAGTTTCAAAGAAAAATAAATAAAAAAAAAAACAAAAACGGATGTATATTTGAAAGCTGTTCAGAATATAAGTATGATTTGATTTTTAAATTTCACAGGCATGCATCTGTAAAAAGACCTGTACAAAAAGTCCAAGAAGTATTTAAAGAAAACAAAATGTGGGAGCAATTAATTCACAGGCAACAAATGGGCGACACGACAGGCAACCTGTCACTGCATAAAGAGAAGTTTCTTTCTTTTTTAAATATCTAATTTGCAAGTTCTCCCCAAGCGAACAATCCAGCTTTAAATAAATCCATTAGCAACAAGAACGCGGCAGTCTGTCGAGCAGACGAATGTCAACTGCAGAAGTTAGTACTGTCACGTGACACCCAGTCCTCCTCCTCCCCCCGCCCCTTCCCCCTATCGTACAAGCGCCGCACGCTGGGGAGTTTACTACCCCCCCCCCCCGGGCACAGACCCCTTATGTTTAAGAAAGTGAAACACAAAATCCTGCTGAACAAACTTATAATGACAAACAAAAAAAAACTTTTCACTTTTAAACAAGTCCGTGGTGGATATCAAATTCTCTCTCTCTCTCTTACTTGTTATATCGAATGTAGAGAACTATTTCATACCACCGACTGCACTATATAGAGATAACTCTTGTCATATCGACTGCACCATACAGATAACTCTTTCCAGCAGAAGACACAAGAAAGTAATCCGCGAGCAGACGACGGAGTTTGGTTTATAGAAATAAAATCTAATCTCAACACACAAAGACCAGACTTGTAAAAAGCCAGTCGGGCATTTCGTAACACTTGATGCAAGTCGAACGCACACACACTTTGTTGAAATAAAATGGGTAGTGAAATATTCTCTAATCCAATGAGATGTAACAAAGTGAACAAGCGTTTTAAAAGTAAAGAGACAGCTGGTCGCAAAAAAAAAACAAGGTCATGTTAACTTTGTGCAATACAGGCGAGGCGTGAAAAGTTGGGCGGGCTTTTAAAGAGCCCGAAGGACAAAACTGTCAAACCAAACTTTTTTTTTTTTGTATTTCACATCCACTGGGTAGATTAGAAGTTCATAAAAAAAAAAGCAATGTTAATCCTGGGAATAGAACCATGACATATGGGATGCTAGACGAGCAAGCTACTGCATCCACCACCATTTAAATTCAGAAAAGTTCATTAATAAAAGACAGTTGTTTTTTTTTGAAAGGTTATCGATAGATACTATAGACCATTCGAACTATTCTGATATAAGAAAATATCACACACACACACGACCAATCGTAATGATATAACAGGGAGCAGTGTGTGTGTGTACACACAGACGATACAACCTGATCAAAAAAGGCGACAGGTTTAAGCGCGAGCACATCGCTTTACAACACAGCAACTCATCAATATATAACTGTCTGATTTGTGTAACACTGGTCTGCACCCATACAAAATAGACTTTATTCAAAGGCGGATTCAACGGCGGGCGCACCGGGAGTGTCTACAGACATGTGCCCAATATTCTATTCTGTGCCAGGAACTTTCCCCCGACCGTAATCCGCTACAGACTTAATCCTATAATAACCTAATTTAGAAATGCATTAAGCTCAACTAATGAGAACAGTAACGCTAAAAATAATAAGTATAGATTGTTTAGTACCTAAAAATGGGCGATAATTAGTTTAAACACTAATACATTATATTGATTATTGAAAAATATATGTAATTCGTGATTTAAAAATCAATGAAGTTGGTTAGATCTCAGGCAAAAATATCGTTCCATACTCTTTTGAAATACAATTATATTATTACAATATTGGACACATTTATATTGTATTACGTTTTATTAAAAATTTGAATTACATTTTTAATTAAATCAGGGGAGTGTACTTATAAAGACAAAAAAAATAAACACAATGTGAACTTAACATCCCTTCAGAGACGCCCTTGTGTGATTAAGTAACAGAAATATTCTACCACAGTGAGGATGTGTCGAACCAGACGAGCACCAGAGTTCATCGACATTTAAATTAAAATCACATAATTCCGGCGATCTATGAATTGGTAGTCAAACATTCTTAACACGTCGTCTGCTAGTCTAAATGAAACCAAGAAACGATACATTCACGATTCAATGTCACGAGGTTAAGAAAAAAAGAGATCAATACGCAAACGAGAATGATTAAGAAACGATTTACCTTAACGTCAACTTAACGATCTAAACATAGTGAAACACGATACTCCTGGAGTTATACGTCCGTTGGGCTAATCGGGAGAGAGAGAGAGGGGGGGGGGCGATAAACCAGCCCGCTGTATACAAGTACGGACGAAAGTGTGGATCATTTTAATGTTATAAAATGGGGTTAGGGGGCTCAATAAACGGCAAGGGGGGCGAGAGAGAAGTTTATCGAAAAAAAAAATAAAAATCATTCCTTTGAAATATTCTTATTCACACAAACACACACGCACACTCACACAGATACAGACATACACACACAAACACACACAAATACAGGAGTTACATATTTATTAATTAAAATCCAAGGCGTCTAACTACTCCCCCCCTCCCCTTATTGCACTCTAACCCTACCTCCATCGTCCCCATCCACCCCCCCCCCACCCCCCGATGTCTTTTCTGTCACTAGCCGTGTCAGGGATCTAAAAATAAATAATATTTGGAAGTGTTGGATAAATAAATAAATAAATAAATTATCAAAAAAACAAACCCGTCAAGGCGAGCTGACACAAGTACGATATCTGCACTTTAAACACAGAGGATCTCCATAGAGGAAATGCAGAACACACACACACACACACACCACGTTTGTATTATATAGGTTCTGTCACTTTCACGGTCGATCGAAGCAGACGATATGTATCAACCAGTCAAATTAATGTACACACAATATTCAAACAGATTATTATTAAGACATATATTAAGTCAAATACATTTATTATTAATTTGTGTCATTTTTTTTTAAAGAAAAGATTTCAATCTGTACACACGAGAGAGAGAGAGAGAGAGAGAGAGAGAGAGAGAGAGAGAGAGAGAGAGAGAGAGAGAGAGAGAGAAATAATAATTCAATAAAACAATAATAACCTAGTTAATGGACATTATGTAACGCAATACATAAACAAGCACCGAAAAAAAAACCGTTATCTGAAACCGTTTTAAAAAAAAAAAAAACACATGTCACATCCACACAACAAACTGCGTGTTTCAGAATCACCACACCAGTACATCCAACGTTAAGTCCACGTCTGACGGTGGATACACTGTATCTTTTTTTTCCCCCTCAAATTCGTTTGGTGTCTTTGAGAGAAAAAAAATGACGAGGGAAGAACGGTAACTCTTCTTCTCTCTCTCTCTCTCTCCCCCCCCCCTCTTTCTATTTCTATATATGTCTCCCGTGTCTCTCTCCCTCTCCATCTCTCTGCCAGTTGAAAACGTAAATGGCGGGGTCGCTCCTGGCTGCCGATGCGGTGGTTTATCCGCGAAGTCGGTGTCTTTATTATTGTCTCCATTTTTATTTTATTACAGAGCTTAGATTTTTTTGTCTTCCGCTTTACTGGTCGACATGAGGAACTGAAGCGACAGGCCCTGCCCCCCAGCCACATATGCAGCTCACGGCTCCCTGCCCCCCCACACCCCACAGCCACACATGCAGCCCACGCCTACGTCAATCGGTTACAAAACAACTACGTATATTTCTTTTGGCAAGCATACATTTATGTTTCCATATTTTAACATACTGTGCTTGGGGGGGGGGGGGCGGCTTTGGATGATGGCGCGTTTGGAGACGAATTGGGTAGGTTCAGTTTAACGAATGTCCAGGGTTTGAGTCTAAAAGCCGTCAGCTACCTTCTCCTTTGTGTGTGGCGAATACACTCCACATGACGGTGGTGGAAACGAAGTATTATGAGTTTATTAAACTCCCCTCCCCTTCCCAACTCAAGTAGCTGATTACGTCCCCTCAGCGACTAAGAGACTTGATTAATGGGCCACGTATCGACAACTCAGGCTCACAAGGAAATTAACAGAATACATATAGCAGCAGTTGACTATAGATGCCTCACTCCTCCATATTCTGCCCCCCCCCACACACACAGACTAAACTAGGCAGTTTGGGCCCAACATCGATCTCTTGAAGAATGAAAATGAAATGGTCCACTACAATCGAGCCCCCCCCCCCCCACGGGCAATAGCCAGGGCGGTCAAGTTCGTTAAGACGGCCCTGCAGACGTCACGGCAGCCTCCGTTTCTCAACAGGTGAAGTGTAGATCTGTTTGCTCTTGGAACATTCAACAGACGAGACGCATTAGGAAAAAAAAAGACACTACACTGCCATCGACATTTCCTAAAGATGGCTGGGCTACCTGAGTGGCGGGGGACGGAGGGGAGTGGGAACGACGACACACAGCCATATGACCCCAATGCTAGATCTATAAATGTTGGGTTATATGAAGGTGATGGGGCCCACAGGGACTTACAGCGTCGGATACAATCTATTCTAAACCATCGGTGAATGTAACGGAGGTTACATTGTGACAATGGGGACGTACAACAGTCGAATACAACGTACAACATTTTAAATGAGTCTAAACGTTACTTGTACTTCAACTTGTCACATCTCAATGCTGGTCAAATCAAATGTAAGCGTCTCATTGTATACAGTTTAGTTTGTGCGTCTAACTGTGAACAATAAGTTTTTTTTCTATTCTTTGAAATTTTTTTTTCTTCATTAAATCTCGTTGAAATGATTAGTTAGTGCCTGGTCACCGCCTGTCAAAATATAATGCACAGCGGTGCTGCTGCCTACCCCATTCCACCCGACCACAACACCAGATAACCCACAAGCAGCTAGTACGCAGGCCGGCAGACAATCAATGGTATGTTCCATAAAGTGGAGCAACTACAATCTGTCATTAATGAAGGAAGGGGCGGGAGGGTGGTTTTATTAACAGAAGCAACAACTTATAAGGCGTTACACGAGACATGGAATTAGTACAATAAAATAAGAGTTACCTGCCCGTGTTACAGATAAGCTGGCGCGCCGTGCTCACACAGCTCGACCATGGCGTGCATACACAATGCCGAGCGCACAGATGTTTTGTTTAGTAGCCCTATATATATCATAAACTAGTTATCTATGTTTATCTATCTCTCTCTCTCTCATATATATCATATATATATATATATACATATATATATATATATATATATATATATATATATATATATATATATATAAACTGTTCCGTTGCGCACACTAATTTTGATTTCCTTCTAAAATGTTTCATTCCCATATTTGCACAATTAACATTGGTAATCCTTGCACTCCAATCTGCTAGAAGTTTGCCCAACCCCTACCACTTATTATCTCCACAATTGCTTTCGGGTCCCCCCCCCCCCTTTTTTTTTCCCCCAGTGCCACAACAATGTCACTGCACACACGTTGCAATTTTCTTACAACCCATCCCGACTAGCATCGATTTGAAATGCACAAAGCACACTTTTTGAGACCACCAGGAATGGCTCGGTGACATAGTGCAATGTGCAGGCCACGGGCTCAAATAATTAAATCACTCTACAGCCGAACGAGTAAATTGTCTGTTAAGTGTTTCCATAATGAATGATTTTGTCCCCCCCCTTTGTGGAGACATATTCAAAGTCTGCAACATTCACACTTTCTCCACTTCCATCTCAACTGAAACAGCTGCTACCAGGTGCTACAATTCAGATTAGTGCTACCCCCTCTCATGCCCATCTCAACCAGAAACTGGCCATTTATTAAAAATAAATGAGAAGAATGTAGGCCATAATTTAGCAGCCCCGGGTGCAGATGGGAGACGTTAATAAAAGAGCAGCAGTTTACATGGGGTGGGAGGGAAGGCTGAATCTGGGTGGGTGAGACTCCACCCTCAGGCTGTCACATGATGTCAGATTTTGGGGCCGCTCACGTGGTGTCTACCGGTAAGTAGGTCGCAATATGTCGATGCGTGGCATGTGTTTACCCCCCCTTATATACTGATTCACAGCTTTGGGTTGGCTGAAAGCTGGGTATTGTCCAGTGGTGCCCCCCCCCAAGAGGACTGAGGGTGACCATTGGGTACAGCGCCTGGAGGGAGGGGGTTTTGCATGAGAATATACATATTTTTCATCTATGAAACATGTGGTTGTTCAAGACACACTGACCACCTGCTCTAGGAAACTGGACTGGCGAACCTTTTACTTTTGGAGCCCTTTACTACTGGACAGCAACCAAAACATAGTAACTTATAGCAGGTGCCAGTTGAATAAGGAGAAAGTGACGTATTTTGGTGCGTGCCAGGTCTGATGATTAGATACTCTACTGGATAGACTGCTTGATGGTAAGTAGATATTATAAATGCTGTAGTCATCTTTAGATACTATATCAGCCAATAGCATGTGAAGGAAACAAGAAACCATAAACGTAAACTCATTTCACTTGCCTAAATAAAAACAAACAAACAAACAAACACCGAATACTTATACTTGGGAACTGCAACAATAAGATGTAGCAACAGTGGCCCAATGTGGCTCTTAGAGTTGAGTTTTTTGCGGCTCATCATGAGCCAGGTTTTTCAATCAATCAATTACTTTTGTTCTCTAAATATTGATTAGTTGATTATTTTACGGTTCTTAAAATTATTTTAATTTTTTTACGATATTAAATAATCGAGATGTGTTAACAATCTATTAGAATCTACTTCACAATGTATGACATTGACAGCATGTTACTGCACTGGGGTTGAAATCTAGAAAAGGTGTATTCCAGACACGGACAAACAACGTCCCGCTGGTATAGTACGGACCGCCAAACTGTTGGGTTCCCTTCCGCTCGTTCACATTAATGACGTTCACGTTTTATTAAGATTTTTTCACATCAATTCTCCATCCATACGCTCTTTGTACTTCAGTTATATATGAGAAACCAATGCGGCCCGCGGTTCAAAAAGTTTGCCAACCCTTGGTCTATTTCCTTCAAACCAGACTCTTTTTTTTTTCTTCAGTTCAAGCCCCGCATACCGTTATTCCCAGATGGCATCGGTCCATCATTAATCGGGACTTGTCTTATTCTTTTTTCCCCCCACTATTTAAATTAATAATACTTCTTCAAAAAAAAAATTATTTAAAAAATAATATAAAAAAATAGACAAATCGATGTTGCGCTGTGTCTCCCTAGACGCCCGCCTCTTTGATCTGTGACGATGTCAAATACGGGTAGAACAGCAACTAGGCCAGCATATCCAAGTCTAATTAACCGAGAAAGACTTGACTTCACGTCCTCCACACAACACAGCCAACACACATACATTGAAACAAAGATATCAATCACTGGAATTAGCGCTGGGACGCAGGGACTGGAGATGAGACTAGGTCACCGATTTAAACGGAACGACTTACCTCCATCCCCCATCCCCTAACCCTTTTTCTACCCCCACCACCCCACCGGGCCGAAGTCAAGTCTCTTGGGCCACCACCCCTCCCTCTTCCATCCAACCAATCTATGGCATCATACCTAAAGAAACATACAATCAAACAAAACAAAACATGGGAGCAGGAAGGAAAAGGGTGGGGGGTGAAGTTCAATAAACAATTAATTTCATCCCAGAATTAACCTCGATCAGTTGCACCAAACCCTGACACACAAAGGCCAATGGATCAAACGGAAAGGGGTGTGGGGGGGGGCGTGCTAGCAGCTCTGCCAGATCGTATCGTGCAGGTCTGAGTGCAGGTATTGGTTCAAGCCCCCCTCCCTCCGCCCCCCCCCGGCATCTGCGCACTCGGCGTCGGACAGTGATTGGTAGGTGGCGGTGGCTGCTTGTATCATCGACGACAATCTCGCAATAAAGGAAGACGACAACAAACATCAAAATAACTCCCCCCCCCAGCACCATTCAGTCAATGAGAGAAATCAATAAATGAGCCATTACGACTTGTGTCTTTGTTCTTTATAGATTTAACATAAAAAAAAAACAACAACATACAAATGATATTCAAACACACGCACGCAGAGGCTAACATATACAAACACACACAAACACTAGATTTGAAACAGGAAAGGAACAAATCGTTATAATTCAGGAGTCAGTGTTTATCCCAAACCTGATATTAACTTTTATGTATATTTTTTTTTTAATTTCTTCTTGAACTGAAAATATTTTTTTTGTTTTTGTTGTAGAATCTTTCCACCGTGTATTTATGACAAGAAATTATGAATCAATGTTTAACTTTTTGATTTTCTTTCTGTGCCTCCTCCCCTCTCCCCCTACTACCTTATTGCCCCCCCCCCCGACCCCTTTGTTCTACCACTAACAAGTCACCAGGGAGAGGGGGGTTTTGTGGAAATTCGGTCACACAATCTTTCTGCGCACAACACATTTTTTTTTCATTCAAAAGAGATAAAAAAAAAACAAGGTTCTGTAAAAATTGTGTCACAATATATTTCAAAATCTTTAAGAGATAAGGGGAATTACAACCAGGCAACTTCCAGTTCAACGAATCTCTCAATACATTTATGA
>JAGDYQ010000032.1:0-13479 GCA_021962125.1 Bulinus truncatus | reverse complement strand
TAAGGCTTAATAGTGGCTTAACCCTGAGGATCCATTGATGAAAATTAAATGTTTATGAAGTCATATATGAATTATAATAAGGGTTTGTGTGGCAAGCACATAACCCTAACGGGATATATTTATACAAGAACTTAGAAGATTTTTAAGTAGCATAACCAAGACTTGTCTGGCTTAAAATGCTTCAGAATCATGGTTACATTCCATGTTGTTCAAGTTTTGGGGCATTCAGAATATGTAATGTCAAGTATGACTGGTAGGACTAGGTAGTATATGTATTCAAAATAAATGTGACTCACTAACGTCACTAAGTCTTCTTTCAGATACATGTTTATGTTAAAATTAAACTTTTTAGTTACATAGCTTTTTTTCTAACTTTAAGGTTGCCGATAAAATAAAACAGGAGTAATTTAAATAGAAATGCAAGTTGCAATAATAAGGTACAGAATCATAAAGCATAGAAACAGACAACTGAACTATGAATACTCTCAATATTTAAATTAATATAGTTGTAGATGAAATTTTATGAACTATCTCATTTACATTTTAAATGTAAATGTCATTTACAAATAATACTAACTTAGAATAACTTAATCTCCATCAGGGGAATCCTTTGTCTAAGAAAAGGTTGTCGAATATAAAAATACTAATTTAAACAACATGAATTTTTCATCTACATTTTTTTGTTATTACATACAACTTTTATTAGGAAAATTAAATTATAACCGAAACTTACTAGTATTTACAGGCTCAGTAAAATTGTGTAAATCAAATTTTAATAATACAGCTTCCTGTCGAAGGGAAGCCACTCTTTCATTAGGAAACACAGATTTATAAAAATAAACTTATTCTTTATATATTAAGGGGCCGTACATGAGGAACGTCACGCTATTTATTACCATTTTTGACACCCCCCCCCCGTCACAAAGTGTCACAAATCTGGGGACTCCCCCCTAAAGTACGTCACATTTTCGAAAAAAAATTTAACTAACAACTAATTAAAATTTAATCGAAAACTTAAAACTCACTTCAATATTAAACTGCCGTAAAATATAAATATTAAAAGAACTATCAGATTATTAATTGACTTAAATAGTAGAATAACTCATTGTCAACAGTTGTCACAGTTATTCTTTGAAACAGTAACTCAATCAATTGAATTTGAAAAAAAAAATTGCAAAATTGCAAAAAATAAACATAATTTATCTGCTACCTTTTCATTTACAATGGGTGAGGTCAACTCTAAGATAATCTTCCGATTATGCATTCTACTGACACAGGATAAGAAGTAGATTAGCGAAACTTGACCTCAACCAGTGATTACATAAAAAAAATGGAAACAAAAAAAAAAGGACTAGATTGACAAATTATGTGAGCAGCTCTTGTGCTATTTTGAATATGTTTATAGTGAGCCTGTGAATTATGTTTAATTAAAAAAATATTCACTAGACATTATCCAACCATGGTGAAGTGAAGTGTTCATCCATAGTTACGACTGACATAAATCTTTCCGCATCATCGTTTCCTGGAAGAATAACTGCAGACAGATCAACTTCATCCTTATCTAGCCACTCAACATCCTCTGAATGTGCATTTTTCATTCTGCCAATAATTGCCATGAGTTCTCCTTGCCTTCTAGCAGAGATTCTCAAAGAACGGATGCGTTTTATCCGAGTTGACTCTGGAAAATTTTGGGTTGGCACATTCTCCTGCGCCCGAGTTCTGTGTTGTCCTGTATGTTTCTTCAACATTGTTTGTGAGGCAAAGTATAAGTGATACACTTTGCAAATTCGATCATGTAAGCTGGTCTGCAAATGAAATGTATGAGCATCTGCATCTGCTCTTTCTGAAGCCCTGAGTCCATCAGTTGTTTGGTTGATTGGGATTGAAGAAGGCAAGATGTTGAAATAAGAGTTCATAAAGAGCATGAGGAATTGTGAACAACACATTGTGGTAGAGAGCCACGTGTCCATAGACGCCGGATTCACCAAAAGGTGCTACTTGTCTATATTTAGGACGTCTCCTAGAGAGTATGGTAGATTTGAAGATCCCTGGTTCGATCTCTGAAGAGTCCACTGGATAAATAAGGTCATGGTTTAAGTTCCCGTAATATCTCCTGTGGTGCCTCCATGTTCATTGCACTATCGACTGGTGAGGATGAAAGAAGGCATCTCATTAACATATCAATGAAAAACCTCTTTTCATACACCGACACAGACACACACTCACACACATACACACACACACACACACGTCTTGTCTCATTCTCCGTGAGACAACAGTCCGTCATACTTATGACTACCCTGTGAGACTACGACGAGAGACTGCCTTCAAGACACTTCGTTCTGCTCGTCCACCCTGCCCTCCTCACTCAGTCATGTGATATTAGACCAGTCACTAACACGCCGCACCGGTCCAGTGCCTTAACTGACCATTCAGACCCGTCACCAAAAAATGCTTGACCTTATTAAGCAAACAGATCACATCCACAAACATACAACCATAGGGGAATAATACAAATAACAAATCGGGGGGGGGGGGCGGGACTAGTGGTACGACTGTTATCGAAATGGGGGGGGGGGGATGTGTACATTTATTATTTAAAACTTTAACAATTATATATTTATATTTTTAAAAAAATATATAATTATATTTTTAAAAATTAGACATCTATATTTCTGACACCACTTAATTGTCAAATCATATGCAGGTATTTACATTTAAGAGATGTAGGAGTAACGTTATCTTGTAACAATCGTGAAAGCGTACAAGCACTGAAGTCTTCACTAACCCCCACCTTTAAATCAGGTAGCTATTTTCATCTAGGTGGCCTTGGTCAGTATTGCCGTATTAGATTCCCGGGTCTCTTAGCGGAGTTCGAACCCCCGGATCTTCAGGTTGACAGGCGAGCGTTCTACACCGTATGGAATTCCGTGTCCCAATATCGTAATATTTTAATTAATCAGTAGTGTCATGATGGGAGCATTGTAAAGCGCTAGGCTGATTTCTTAACTTCATCGTCCATGACCATTAACGAAATTCTTTGGCGAATTTTGCATGAAATGAAACAATTCAAATCATTGTGGAAATAATTTGAATCATTGCTGACCATTACAGTTGATGGTCTTTTCTATTGTGCAACAAAAAAGCAACCAGAAAACAAACAAGTTTTTTCCCAACGTTATACTGGACGACATGGTCACCAATTTGTTGACTGTTAATGGCGTAGCCTGTGTTCCATTAAAAACGATAGCGGCCTATGGGGAGAAAACTGTTCCCTTATTGGCTTATACGTTCTAAAAGATTTCATTTCATCCTTACATGGACTTTACATATGCACCATAGACCGCTACTTGTCTATATAAAGCCGGTTACACAATAGGCCAAGGGGATGAGTGGTCGTGTGGTGTAGAGCGCTCGACTGTCGATCGGTTGGGTCCAGGGTTCGAACCTTAGTGAAAGTCCCCCAACTCCACTATCTTTAAGCTGGGAAAGTAAAATTGCTAACGACACAATCCCTTTATTTGACGGAGTTAGTGAGACAGATGAGTTCTACACTTCATCTGCCCCGATGAACTCTTTGGAGATTAAGGGAACTTTACTTCTTTTTTTTACATCCGGCTACTGGTCTATACTATGCTGGATACACCAAAAGCCGCTTTTGGTTTTTATAAAGCCGGATACACCATAGGCCACTACCAGTTTATATAAAACCGGATACACGATAGGGCCGTTACTACTCTATATAAGGCCGGATACACCATAGGTCCGTTACTACTCTATATTAGGCCGGATACACCATAGAGCTCTACTGCTCTATATTAAGACAGGATAGTTGAAAGTCCACTGTTCATGTACTGTTCAAAATCTGCACACAAAAAAAAAGCAAGACAAATAACGAAAATATTGCCAACTATTGGTTTTTATTTCTACATGTATCTAATAAACAAAATCAATTAAATAATATGACTTGACTTAATGCCTTCAACTCCTCTGCAACCACCCTCCAGCCCACTCTGTTTTGGCCTCAATTAAATAATTTATTGCACGCTAAATAAAAGAACCACCGATCCCCGCGCAGCCGTCACCTCAAACTGCGTAACTCCATCACCTGCCACAGTCACAGGCAGAAAAAGATGAGAGAGAGAGAAAGAGAGAGAGCGAAAGAGAGAGAGAGAGAGAGAGAGAGAGAGAGAGAGAGTGAGAGAGAGAGAGAGAGAGAGAGAGAGAGAGATAAGAATAAAAATAAAAAAAAGAGAACAAGAAGAGAAAGATAACAAGGAGATACATGAAGAAGAAGAGAGATAAAAAGAAGGTAGAGAGAGAGAGAGACAGAGACAGAGAGAGAGAGAGAGAGAGAGAGAGAGAGAGAGAGAGAGAGAAAGAGAGAGAGACGAATGATGAAATAAATTTAAAATGATATAAGACAAACAAAAAGAATAATACTTTATTTTTAACAATGGAACATTTTTCTTAAATCACTTTTCTTCTTTCTTAAAATTTTCAGCAACACGTCTGTGTACAGCACAAAAATAATGTGTTATATTTCCATAACAATCTGTTGTGTACTGTCTCATTTTACAGAAAACAATGATATATTTATCACCTTTATCATCAGCGAATCTATGAAAGTGGTGACGATTCTGATATTTCTGTTCCAGCTCACTATTTAACCTGAAAATGAAGAAATCATTTGTAATCCCTAGCAATAATACTCCATTCTAGATATATTAATATTGTGTTGTTGTATTTTAGGCTTACGACAATGGTTATCAGGTGCGGCTGTCAGAGTCGCATGTGTTTTCAGCATGGATTCAATATTTTCTGTGAATTGATTTGGTTGTTCACTAAATCATGATAAATTGAGTCAAGTGCAGCTCTTTTACGTATTTTTTACTACATAAAAACCGCGATGCAGGTCTTATCGACATCAAATCTGGCATGTAGCTTTATTAATTTTTTCTTTTATGCCAGTTTTTTTTTACACAAGCAAAGTAACATTGAATAAGAAAATAGTTTGACTGAAAATCTTACGATGTTTCAAAATGGTGCCATTTATCTTGTATTATATACTGCCAAATTGTATCATTTATAGGCCGTACAGGTTTTAACTGTTCCAATCTAGCATCTGAGGAGAAAATAATATTGCATAATTAGTTCTATGATTTAAAAAAAAAGCTTTTTTTTTAAAACAGTGTGCATAAAACTGTGGCTTTTAGGCCTTACTTTGGCACACATAACATAAAGACTGAGAATTGACATTAACAGGTGAATGATTTTTGTCTACATATGAAATTTCACACTAAATAAGAGTTATAGAGGGATGATTGTTCAACTGGGAGATTCTAACAATCAGTTTGAGAATATATAGCGGAAACATTAAGAAAAAAATAATTACCAATGTCTACTTCATATTTTGACGGTTCGTCCATTCTCCTTGTTAATTCAACAATGTTAGATAAAAACAAACATTTTAAAGGTTCACTTGAATGAGATTAAAATTAAATTGGCTTCTTGTGTTTTATTTTAATTTATTTATATCTTATTTTTCAAACAGAAAAGTATAAATTTAAAAAAGTTTTATCACATTAAGGTACATACGAATATGAAACAATGACCCGTTGTAGTTATGAGCTAAAAAAAAGCATTACAAAATAATTACACTGTGCAACACAATTTTTGTAAATTATAAGATGTTATGTGATTTTATATATATATATATATATATATATATATATATATATATATATATATATATTAGTGATGCTGATTTCAAATATGTAGTCAGAATATTTCTAGCACGTCAGGATTTTGAGTTATGTTACATTAAACTTTTGTAATGCATTATATTTTCGCTGTGGCTAGAGTTCCGTCTAGACGGACTCGGTATTATTTTTTTCGGGGTCCGTCTATAGATGTGCGCATGCGCGCCAAATGAGATTAAGAGTAAAGATGTCCGCATGCACTATTGATAAAGATTATAAAGAATTATACATGTTTTTTAAATTTGTTTATAATTTTTTTTTTGCGTCACACTTTAAAAAATTCAAAGTAGCCTACATATTCCAAATTTACTAAATAATAATAAGATTATGAAACGAAAAACCCGAAAAAAAATCTCGATTGTCGCGCATGCGCACATCTATAGACGGACCCCGAAAAAATTATACGGAGTCCGTGTAGACGGAACTTATACGTGTTTAGTTAAAGTAATAAGTATAATTTGTTTAAAAAGATGGCTGAGAGACGCAGATGTGTAAACCATCCTGACAGTTTTTGTTATGTTTGTGGATTATTCACTATGAAGTCACAGAGAAAAAATATCACCCCTTGGTCAGATTTGCTTATAATGCTTACTTTAGTATGAAGCTTGAAGACCAAGACAAGAAATGGGCACAACACATCATTTGTGGGTCATGCTATTCGAATTTGACGCAGTGGCTGAAGGGCAAAAGAGGTTTGTCATTTGCAATTCCTATGGTTTGGAGAGAACCACGAGACCATGTCAACGATTGTTACTTTTGTATGACAAAGATAGCAGGATAAGGATAAGGATAAGATTGAATATCCTAATGTACCTTCTGCAATTAGACCTGTGTCTCATGACGACACTTGCTGATTCCTGTGCCTCCTAGTGACATTTACAATGTCGAAAGTGATGAATCAGCGTTTATTCCTTACGTTCATGAAAGTGATGACAGCTTTGATGCACATGATGACGGTAAACCTCATCTCATCGAACAAACTGAACTCAATGATTTAGTACGAGATCTGAATTTACCGAAGGATAAAGCAGAGCTACTTGCGTCTCGTCTTCAACAAGGAAATCTCTTGTCAAAAGACACTAAGGTTACAGTTTACAGAAAACGAAGTGCAAATCTTTCACAATTCTTTGAACAACAGGACAAGTGCTCTTACTGCAAAGATATAGAAGGTCTAATGAATGAGCTTAGCTGTAATCACAAAGCTCATGAATGGCGTCTGTTCATAGATGCCTCGAAGACAAGCCTTACGGCAATTCTTCTTCACAATGGCAACTCAATGCCTTCAGTGCCAATATTCAATGCTGCAGATATGAAAGAATCGTATGAGAGCACGGACAAATTTTTTGAGTTAATCATCTATAGGAAATTTAGCTGGAATATTTGTGCTGACTTTAAAGTTATTGGGTTAGTGAAGGCATGCAAAGTGGTTACACAAAGTACTGCTGCTTCCTGTGTTTGTGGAACAGCTGTGCATATAAGCAGCATTATTCACAGAAGCAGTAGCCGGTAATATCTGAATATGTCCCAGGAAAAAAAATGTAAAGTGCAGTCCACTAACACATCCAGACAAAATTTACCCCCCACCTCTTCACATCAAGTTGGGATTAATGAAAAACTTTGTGAAAGCTCTTAAAGGCAACCCCATTGCTTTTCAGTACCTCAAAGAGACATTTCCAAGGATGAGTGATGCCAAAATCATAGAAGGAGTCTTTATATGACCTCAAATTAGACATGTTATAATGAATGACTCCATATTAAATATTACATAGTAGGACTAAATTTTCAAAATGAATTAACTTCACTTCTGGACGTGCTAGAAACATTCCAAAGGTATCACTGTAATCAGAAAATTGCATATAATAAAATACGCATTATGTTGTTCAAGTTACAGAATTTTTTTGTTATTATGTTGCACTGTGTTACCGGGACATTTATCGATTTAATTGTTTCTCTCAAGGAATCTGATAGCTGGCTTCGGTCATTATTTATACATTTATCTTTAGATTCTTTTTAGCGCTGAAAATTCAATTGAGATATTTGATGTACGCTTACTTTGTTCTGCAAGTTTTAAAGATGTTTGCTCAAAATATTTCCTTAATTCTTTTATTTCAGACGACAGAGTATTTGTCACACCCTGCAAATTGTCACACAAATCAGATGTGGTTTGAACTTTACATTCAATGTCCTTCAGTTTTTTAATGTTTCTTTCTTCTTGGCCTATTCTTTTGTCACATATCACATTAATTTCTTGTATTTTATTCATGTTTTCAACAACTTTCTGGTTGACAATCTCGACATTATTCATCGCTGACTTCATTAAATCTCTGGCTGCTTGAAAATCCTTCGAAATGTCTTCAAATCTGAACTCATAATTGGAAACACTTTTTTCGATTCGCCCCATTAGTTTTTCAATTAGTTTTCCCTGATCTTCTTGTTTCGCTTTTAAATTTTTAATGTCTCTTCATGAGTTGAAATTGTCTTGTTGAGTTCATCAACAGTTGTACTTGTAGACAGTTGTAGTTTGCGGTTCGATCTTTCTTTTTCCTCGTCTCCTATATAAGAAAATAACATATAGATTCTAATTTGAATATTTTCTTGTTAAAAAAAAGTCCTATTAAAGTCTTTGTTAACCAAAGTTGAATATCTTTAAAATTTGACACTATAAAATACGTTCTTAGTAGATTCAAAACTTTATCTGCCGTGTCACACCGAAACATTCTCATAGGTATGTAAACTCAGTTGCTGCCTGCGGCCACAACTCGCAAATGGACCCCACTGTCGAGACTTTTATTTTGCCTTAACACATATCGAAAATTGAATGTTACTTAACGAACAGACACTTTTATGAACTATAACCTCTAAACTCTGAACCATAACCTTGCTACTCAAAGATTTGTTTAGTGTTCTCTGGCTTCAAAAGAAACGCTATCAGCGAGTTTCAATTTCCAGTCGACATTGCCAACATTCAAACCCGATACAAGGGAGGGCAATCTGCGAAGCTGTCATCTGCCCTTGTCTAAAATTGTCAAACAGTTAGTGTGAGTCATGGAAGTTTCCAGTTGTAAAAAAAAAATATTAGGGTCATACATTTGCAAAAGGCGCATTAGACATCGTTTGCTTTTGCCTTGGGCCCACAAAATGAAAAGATGGCCCCGTATATATTCAATGCATACCGAAGTTTTAAACTAATGTGGTTGTATTTTTTCTTTTCAATTCCAGTGTTTCATAATACGTTTGAATGGAAAGATGAAGGACTATTATTAACCCATTTCACATTTTAGTGATAATTGTATAATAAATATAATTCAACAGCGTAAGTTGATAACCATTTCATAAAACTAACTAACTGGCTTGAATTATCCAAATTTTTACACCAAGTTGACACAGGTAATGTTGGAATCAAACTTAACCATTTTATAAAACAAATGTAGCTGCAGCTTGCCTATCATGAAACTTTTAAATAAGAGCTCGAATTAACGGCATATTCCTACGATTTAAGATTTTAACCGCTATTTGATATTCTATCTAAATTTATTGCTGTCCACAGCAATAAAATCTACAACATAAAATAAGGTTTACAAAACGTGTACACAAAATATTATTTAGGGCACTGTGTAGCTAGCAGAGCAAGTAATGGGTCAATGGGTCAAATGGATCGCAAAATTGGATGGATCACATGGGTCATGGGTCAATGTTCCCTGACCCACGACCCATCCTTAGTCTCCGCCCGATCCTAAAAAAAAACGTCTTCGCGCGATTTTTTTTATTTCAAAATGGTTTCTATGGCGACGGCCGCCATCTTGAAAATAAAAACATTCAATGGGTCATGGGTCATGATGGGTCTGGGTCAAGAACTTGATAGGTCATATGGGTCATGGGTCAAGCTCAGTGACCCATTACTTGCTCTGGTGGCTAGCGCCATGCCCAGGAAGACTTTTCTTTTACCTACTAATATCAGTTCCATAGTTCCCCTTTAGAAAAGTATTGAAATCATTGACTATGAATGCCCTTACCCCCCCCCCCCCTCCTTTTTTCCGAGAAAAATAATAATTTAAACAGCCAATGAGGATTTAACATGATAAATACATGCTGACATGGCTGCAGCCAAGAACAGCCATTCCTGTTTATAATAACCTGATAAACTCCCACATTGTCGTAAACATTCAGCAGTTTCATTGGTTAGTAACTGGGTCATCTCAATGTAAGTCATATTATCTGTTTCTTCAACCCAGGACTTTCCTTTATTCATTAACTGTAATGTTAAGATTTTTTTTTAAGTTGAATAATAATAAAAAAAAAAACATAAAAAAATGCTTACGACTTAATTATTGGTGTATTAAAAAAGATTCATAAAATATATTTGACTAATTTCTACCATATATTGTACCCGTATTCATTTCTAAAATTTCTATAAATATTGTCATAAATAAAAAAAAATTAATAATTTGGCCCAGTTTCTTGCGGTAATTGCAGTTTTCATGGACACAAGACTCAGATCTATGAAATGGAAAGGTGGGGGGGGGGGGGGGGAGGGGGAAGAGAAAGGGTTATATCTGCATAGCCATAAAATTATGGCTAAGAATGACTATGTTCCAAACATGTATAATTTCATCTGAACTACTTTAATAAATTATTTTCTAAATAGAAAAGTATCACTTTTTTTTGATTTAAAGAAATATTTTTGATACTTTGTAAAGATTATCTGAATAAGTAGATATACTCTTTCAAATGTTTTACTGGCAGGTTAAAATGCGCAATTTACATGTTAAATTCTAAGCACACAAATATCCTACCCCCCCCCCCCCTATTCCGCCTCCAGTGAAGTGAAATTCGGGAATCGGGGTCAGATGATGTGGAGACAACATTTGTTGGGATCCCGACATTTCTATGGCAACGCCTGGTACGTAACTCTGCAGCCTTTTACTTTCACTAACACTATTTAGGTAGCCTACCCGTCATAGCTGAGTGGACATCGACTGGACCGAGGCCTCGAACGGGACTTTTTCATTGGAAATGCAACACACTAAACACGTGATTGATATGTCACTTATATTAGAACTTTACCTTGTTGACATATTCCAGGATAGTTGCCAACTTTTCTCTCAGCTCCTCGAGAAACTCTATCTGTGTGACGATAACCTTCACTTGCTTAGTATTTCTCATCTCAAAAATAATGAAATGTATTTAGATGGCGATTCCCGTTTTATAATCATATCGTAAATGATTTTAAGTTACAAATAAAGCAATTATCATGGGAAATATATTATGAAATGAAAATACGTAGTGAAAATTCGTTAATAATAAAGCTTCATTATATTGGAAGAACCGCAAACAAAAAGAACTTACATCTTTAAACCTGTCACAAAAACGAAATATCTCAAATTTATTTATATTCGCACTTATGATTGAAATAAAATACACTTTTCTTCGACTTCATCACATAGTTTTGATTCTGTGGTCTGTGTTTAATTTAATAAGGATAACTTTGTGTTTATTTATCAAGATAACCAGAAAAAAACGACATTAATCTTTGGTACGCTTTTGATAAACAATGCAGGGTTGTTTCTTTTTATTTAGCACATCTTGTTTGTTAGTTTGTGTGTTTGCTTTACAATAAATATGTGAAATGTTCATTGTTTAGCTAACATTTCTAAACAATATGAACTGTTGTGAATGTTTATATTTCTCAAATGTACTCCCGCCCTCCCCCCATGTGCTATAGTATGTTTTTCTCCATGGTTCACCTCACTAGTGGTCCCATATCTCTCACTGGTGGTGATATCTCTCTTAATGGTTGTCCAATCTCCATCAGTGTCCCCTCTTGTGGTCAAATCTCCCTCACCGGTGGTCCCATCTCCCTCGATGGTGGTCCAATCTCCGCTTTTCCTTGATTTACTCTCAATTTGTTTTCACCACCACCTGGTTAGCTGACCTATGGTCACATGATGGTATTACATAAGAGGTGCAGACTAGCCAATGGACCTGTACGAGCTAGCCCAGCAAGGTGTGAGTGTACCAGCCAGTCCATTGTCAGTAGGGATGTGACGGAGCTTATGAAAATCCGCATCCGTCGGATTTGGCAAATATAAATCCGTCGGATTCGAATGCGGATTCGGATTTGGGTCAACACTTGGCTAAAAGGGAGTATACCAAGGTGTCAGTCCCGTGCCCCCCCCCCCCCCCATGAAAATGAGGATTTTTAGCATTTCTTTTGCATGAACAGCAGTATAAACTATTACAAAGCACAGGTAGCCACATTGTCAACGAATCATCAGTACAAGATGCTTTGCATAAAATAAAATTCTCTTTAATTCTACTTCTGTCGTAATTTTTATGGGGGTGAAACAACTGTCGCTCCCCTCCCCTAATTGGCACTAGCATCAGGACGATGGTCAAGAGACCAGTCGCGTGACCTAGTTTGAGGGGGGCGGGGATCGACTTCGGTCTCCGATATAAGCTAGTGACCACAGTGAAAGGACATTAGATTTATAGATAGAGCCGAGAGTGGACACAAGTAGATTATCAGTTGATATTGATGTTATTGTACGTAGTGAAATTGATGTTGGGCCATATAGCATGTGATGTACCTTGTGTTTATAATAAATATTACCATATACACGGAATCCAAGTGCCACTGCTATAAATACTACTGTACGGAGTTTGAAAACGTCTGTATTTAGACTATCTATAATAGAACGAGTGGCTACAGAGCAGTGGCGTCATTTGGGGGCACAGACCCCCCCCCCCCAAGATTCTTAAAATAATTAAATTAATTGGTTAAATCAATGGATTTTGATGACTTAATTGATGGAAAAATGGAAACCAGACGCTATTTGCCCCCCACACACCAAACATTTTTTGCCCTCCCCCCAACATTTTGGTGAAATGACGCCACTGCTACAGAGTGAAAGAATCCTAGGCAGACAAGATACTAAATACACAGTAGAAGTGGCACTTAATCCAGCACGCAACAATATGTATGTATATATATATATATATATGTGTGTGTGTGTGTGTGTGTGAGTGTGTGTGTGTGTGTGTGTAATATACCTAAATCTATATATAATTCCAAATCTTTCAAATCATTTCAAACGTCATTCCAAGTCATTCCAAATCGTTCCAATTATAATTCCAATTCATACGAAACCATTCCAAATCATTCAGAATGGCATTCCAAATCATTTCAAATGTCATTCCAAATCATTTCAAACTCGTTTAAAATCATTCCAAACGTCATTCCAAGGTCATTCCAACTCATTCCAAATGTCATTTTAACTCATTCCAAAAGTCATTCCTCCAACTCACTCCAATTGGTCACACATAACCAGCTTTTCGTCATTCCAATCCACGCATCCACTCCGCCATTTAAATTCGCATATCCATTCCGAGGTTTAGAAAGCTCGGATGAAAACAGTGTTTGGCGTGAGGGGTGTATCTAAAATACGTTCATGACCAAACACGACGTCTAATCTATGGACAGCTGAGTAAGGGTCCAAAAGTTTAGTTTTATCTGTTTTCTTTATTTCGGGTTTTCAAAAGTCTCTTGGTTTTTAAATTTTAGTTACGATTTCTACGGCCGTGTTTGATCTGAAAACGGTAATTTTTCAAATTCGAATCCGACGGATTTTTTTAAAAAATCCGCTGGATTCGAATTTGCTCAAAAAACGTCGAAGTTCGAATGTCGTCAGATTCGAATTCGAACTTCGTCACATCCCTA
>JAGDYQ010000263.1:56515-338404 GCA_021962125.1 Bulinus truncatus | reverse complement strand
ATATATATATATATATTTATATATATATATATACTAAATATTGATTTATTACTAAATACTGGTATATGTATTGATATACAATTAAGTATATGTATAGAAGGTAATAGTCATAAACACATTCTCTTAATAAACTATATGGATTTTTTTTTACATATGTTTAAGAAACATTGGGCATTGTCAAATCCTACTTAGCTTAAAGTAGATTATAATAATCATTAGTAGCTCTTTTAATGAGAAAAAAAAAGCCCGCGAATCTAACTTAAAGTAACTGAATATTACCGTCTGCTCTTAATAGAGGCTATATGGTTTTAGATAACTAAATGACTCATTAATAAATATATCGCTACCATATAGATTTTCTAAAAAGTTAAAGTTTAGGGGGAAAAATACTTTTGAATACTATGAGCCCGTCAGATCACTTTCCATATAGATAATACCTTTTTACAGATAAATCTTTTTGATTAAATAATCTCCATGATACCAAACTTATTTGTAGATGACGTCACATTCCATCAATATATATTCTTTTCTTAAGTCAGACCGCAATGTTCAGCCAGAGCCACAATTTGATCACGTACAGTGTTGCGGGTTACCTTCACACCGAACTTTCTGACCATATCACGGGTCAAAATATCCATCCCTTCACTGCTAAACATGTGAAAAAAGTACTAACATGTTCAGGACTTTTTTAAATTCATATTTGGAGATCGTGAGAGTCATGTTGTTGATAAAATTGTCAAGATTTGTCTGTTTTTTTCTGTGCACCATCTGCTGACAAGTCTTGCTTTTCAGATGAGCTGGAAGCCATAACATTTTCTGATTGTTTTTTTCGTGCACATTTTCTTTTCATGTTCTTCAGAAATATTTTTATAAAGCATTCTATGACTCTTAATAATGTGGCGTTTCATGTTGTAAATTGTTTTTTTTTACTCGCTCTCCATCCAACAGCATAAGAACTTGCACACTGCAAATTTTGCCGTTTTCACCCCGATTGCCAGGAACTTGACAAATATATGCATTGTCGGTTTTACTAAAAACAAACCAGTTCATAAACATCATTATTTTCGAGTGATGTTTTACTAGTCACCATTTTTCATACGTACAATAAGGTTATCTCAATGATCCAATTAGTAAATAGTAAAAAATGGATAGCGATGGTCTTCTTTATTTACTTTTCTTTCTTTCTTTATTTTTATTACACACAAACACAAAACATGTTCACAACACTTCTGTATCTCAAATACTTCTAATACATGTGAAAAGTCAATTGGTTTGAATATGAATAATTACTATCACTTTATTAATCAAAATATGTAGCACTAATCATCCAACAATAGCACAGATTCTTTAATCCGGTTTCTACGCTAAATCCCTATGTTAATGGACTGTTCGTCAACACAATAAAATGGTTCTGACCAATTCCCTCGTTTCTTCCTAATTTCCCCACCTTCTTCAAACTTCACAAACTGCACCTCCCCCCCCCCCTCTCTTTCTGTGGTGATCCCACCTGTCTAATTACGTAATATCTAACTCTACACACTGCTGTTATTAATCATTAGTCCTGAACTATTTTCATTGTCCGTACGATTCGTTCGTCTATCTATTTATCTATCTATCAGTCTATCACTCAATCTATCTGTCTATCTATCTAACGATATGTCTGTCTATCTATGTCTGTCTATCTACTTTCCCTGTCTTACAAAATGATAACTTAATTAAAATATTTTAAAGACTTCAGTGTGTATATCTATCATTTATAAATTTATCTACTCTATTTCAGATATTCTGTTTATAATAAAATTGTTAAATACAGAAACCGACCATTTTGTTCTTAGTCTATTACAAATGGCGGTCAAATAATATACAAAATGACGGGTTATTTTTGTCGTCGTAGCAAAAAATTTTACTTTTAAATGATTAATACAATTATTCTCTGAAATAAAATTGTTTAAACTTTATATTTAACAAAATAATATACAATTAAAAAAAAAATTCGGCGGGCAAACAAGATTTAAAACGAATACTAAACGATTCCCCATTAAAGATTTCTTGTGGTGATGTGCGTGCAAGATATCATTTAAATGTTGTTACTGCTTTGTGGACTTTGTAAAAATGACAACATTTCAAATTGTAGGCGGCAAACAATCAAACAAATTTGCAATTTTAAAGCTAAAAATATATTCTGATGTAAAAAAAAACAACAACATTTGGGAGCCGTGGAGCCGCCAGATTTTTTTCGGCTCCGGCTCCAGCAAAAAGTAGCGACTCACGGCTCCTCGCCTCCGGCTCCGGCTCCGCAAGCCTGATTATAACCATATGCAAAGGTTTTTCTTGGTATAGCTTGTTTCAAATATTTTCTTATTTCTTTTCTTAGGATGCTAATATGGATGATCTGATTCCAAAAAGCATTGACCTTCGAATTGCAACATGGAATATACGGAGTATTTCTGAGAAAAGAAAGAATTATGATATAAAAATCATCTTTAAACAACTATCTAACCTAAATATTGATGTTGCGTGTTTGCAGGAGACAAGACTTTTTAGCAGAGGTATACATAACGATGAGAAATATACTTTATTTTATAGTGGACGAAATAATGACCGCAGATCAAATGGAGTTGGGATAGTGGTAAGAACACTTTTAAAGATGATTTTGACATAATGGACACAATTGAAAAAATGACTGCTGACCGATTAATGCATTGCCGGATAAAAACTATTCAAAGAAATGTTAACATTATTAATGTGTATGGACTTCCACAAACATACAAGTTAGATAAGATAAATGTTTTTGAAGAACTGCGCTCTATATTGTCTACATTTTTCCTGCTAACATATAATAATGGCCATATAAAAATAAGAAAGTGAAGTTCCCTTAGCCCTAACGGCCATCGGGGCAGATGAAGTGTAGAATTCATCTGTTTCTATAGCCTTGGCATATGAATGAATTGTGTGGTTAGCACAACGCCCAGCCACCTTTACTTCTCCCAACTTAAGGTCAGGTACCCATTTAAATCTGGGTGACTTGGGGACTATCACCAGGACCTGAAAAAATCCCCAAGGTTCTCACTGACATTCGAACCTGAGACCCTCCCATATACTGGGGAAAAAAGATTAACTTATAAAGTCCTTTCCCTCATTGGCTAATTAGTGTATCATGTATCCGAACATTACCTATTCCTATGGACACACAAAAAAGACGACTCTTCAAGCAATAATTTACATTTAAACTAAAAGGAACGTTATATTCTTTATATAATATTATCTAAGCCAGAGAAATTTGATAGTCAAATTGGATAGATTTAAGATTCAATCGTTATTTTTGTATTGAATTAAACGATTGTCACTTGTGACAAAACATTAAAATATATTTATACTGTCAAAGGATAGTGTAGATGAGTTACCGGTTGACGAAATTATCTAAACATCGGTAGGTAGCTATAAATATTGCTTACGAATAACAAATGTTAAAGATAACACTATGCAAAATCTCTCTCTCTCTCTCTCTCTCTCTCTCTCTTACTCTCATACTTTTAAAAATCAAACAATATTTATTATTGTCGTGTGTAGGTTACATCTTTTGTGGTTAATTATCTTCATTTTAGGATAATAATATTTCAGCTATCCGAAGGTGATATAGATAATTGAAGGAACATAGTTAAGTGGCTAGCTGTTAATAATAAATCACTTAATATGACTGCGGTACATAAGTGAAAGCGATATCATATACTTGCGCCGCCGATTCACTGTTATCAGCAAATGCCTAATTGTTCATTTCTGTTTAAGGTAAATTTTGTTTTATTTATGGTTTGCTTATATTCTTTGTATATATATATATATATCGATATTTAGACATAAAGATCGGTATTTGGTAAGATAAATGCATTAATATTGATTTGTTATGAAATACAGATATATGTATTAATATACAATTAAATATTTCTATTGTTAACGAAATATAAAGATTTACAGAAACATTTATAATAGAAGGTAATTGTGATAAACACATTCTCTTTATAAACAATATCGATTTGTTTACATATGTTTAAGGCACGGTGGGCATTGTTAAATCGTACTTAGCTTAAAGTAGACTATTCTATTCAATAGTAGTTTTTTTAATAAGAAAAAAAGCCGGCGAAACTAATTTAAAGTAACTGAATATTACCTTCTGCTCTTCATAGAGGCTATATAGTTCATTTTTAGATAACTAAATGACTCATTAAAAATATTTCGCTAGCTTATAGCTTTTAAGAATATATAACGTTTAGGGGGGGGGACAAACTTCTGAATACTATGGGCTCGTCAAATCACACTCTATATAGATAATCCCTGTTTACAGATAAAGCTTATTGATTAAATAATCTCAATCATACCAAACTTATCTTTAGATGACCGTACATTCCATCAATAACGGGACCCCGGACAGTTGAACCCCACCATTTCGACCCCACGACAGCTCGACTTCTTAACAGTTCTACCCCGTGACAGTTCGACCCCGTGACAGTTCTACCCCGTGACAGTTCTACTCCGTGACAGTTCTAACACGTGACAGTTCAACCCCGTGACAAAGCGACCCCGAGACAGTTCGACCCCGGACAGTTCAACTCCGCCATTTCGACCCGTGAGAGTTCAACCCCGTGACACTTCCATCCCGTGACAGTTCGACCCCCGAGACAGTTCTACACCCGTGACAGTTTTATCCCATGACAGTTCGACCCCGGACTTTTCAACCCCGTTAACTGATAAAAAATAATATTTGAATGATTATTTCTTTGTTTTAAATATGATTGTTAACTTTGTTAACATGTGTTTAATTGTTAAAGATATGCTCTATTGAATGTGTGTTTGAATTGTATCAAATATTTACACTCAACAAATCCCCGCTCCCCGCTTTTAATTATAACCAAACTCTGATAAGCGAAGACGCAAACGTGGTAAATGTTGTCAGACTGATCTAATACATGTAAAATAAAAATGTATAGAAAAGTTAGCAGGTAGACTTTATCAACCTTGGATATTAGTCACTTATGTCATTTGTGCCAGTAGCTAGAGTAGACACAAATCATTGATCAATGAAACTCATGTGTAAGCATGTGAATTGTATGTGAGTTATATTGTCGGCCTTTTAAAACTCTTGAATGTGCTTAGAGCATCAGAACTCAAACCTTACGGAAACACATATTTTAAACAATTAAAACACATATTTTGAACTCAATTAATACAATATAAATATTTTAAACAAATATACACATGTTGAACAAAGTTAATAAACATATTTAAAACAAAGAAGTTTTAATTCAAATACTCTGTTTATCAGTAAACAGGGTCGAATACTCCGGGGTCGAAATGTCTCAGGGTTAAAGTGTGTGTGTAGTTCCTGTAAGGATGAGATGAAATCTCTTAGAACCTATGAACCCCTAATGGGACGGTTTGTATGGTACCCTTCTTTCATCCTAACCACAGCCGGGAGTGTAATGGTCATGATGGCACCACGGGAGATATATTGGGAACTTGAACCAAGACCTGAAAAATTTCCTTGGTCGTAACCGGAGATCGAACCAGGTACCTCAGGTCGACAGTCGAGCACTTTACCGCACGACCATCCGTCCCCGAAGTGTAGCGGCGTCGAAATAGTGGGGTCGAACTGTTCGAACTGTTGGGAAAAGTCAAAGAACAGACTAGTTAATCAGATATCTAGTCTCCCAATGAGTCAAATTTTATAAAAGAGTTAACCATAGTAAAAGGTTCTCAGACACATACGTAGATACATACACACGTACTTATATGTATTATTTTAATTATGATTAAATAAAGGAAAATACTCACACAAGATGCTTACCAAAAAATAGTATGATGTTAAAGTATACATAACATGTAACATAAGAAGACTAGTTTGTAAATCATTAGTTTTTGGTTCACAACATATATACTGACGCGCCTATTTTAAGGGTTTTACCTGGTACGTTTATCTCTTGCCCAGGCATCCGAAGCGTAATTTAAGCAAAGAATTAAGATAATAAACGAGATAGTCCGAAATCGTAATTAGTTAGTCTCATATTTTTGTAAAGACCTGCAATGATAAGATGTTTATCTCTTAGATCTTATTAACCACCGTTTCCTGAAATTGTTTCATTTGAATTTAGTTTGACTCAGACGGCGCTGACCGTATTTCGAGCTTCCCACTCAGGAGAGGGAAGGAACTAAGGAAAAAGCATTGCTATTATTGTTATGCTCTTTAGTGATGCATACTATTTGTAACTAATAAGTAAGTATACACATAAAAGCAATATCTGTATATTATAATATATTAATTAGAGCAGGTGTTTGATAAAAATTAAATTGACGCGGATCTCAGCACAAAAGTAATTAATTTTATAAACTTACTAGCGGCACCCTGTAAACTATTTGATAAGATTTATATCCCCTTAGGTTTGATCAGTATGATAGGCTTCTTTTGGTTTCGGGCAGATCCTGTCTTTTTATGATTGTTATTACAATTTAAACAAGCAATATTTTGTAGAAATACAAAACACAAACACACAAATATTTAATGAAATTATTTCAAATTTTTGCCTTTGGGTTTTGTGTTAAAAAACCGCAGGAACTGAGTTTTTTTTTTGTTTTATTTTTAACATTACATTACAAAGTCTTGTAATCTTGATTATAATCCGGTTCAGTTCATTACTTTTAATATCCTCCCTAAATTTCTCAATTTACGAGATACATGTATTTACAAGTTCTATATTTCAGAATCAGACAACAGAATTGAAAAAAAATGACATTCCCATTATTGAGAAGGTCGGCCAGCTGCTATAATTCTTTTTTTAACATGACAGTTTTTTTTTACCTTGGATCATCTGATCTTTATTGAGCGATTGAAGTTTTTTTTAGCTTATTGCGCTGGGCGTAACAAAAAATTCAACAGACATGTACTGGCTGGGTAGCAATATAATTGTATGAGGCCGTTTACATAAAAATCAGCACATAAACTCCATCCAATGTCCCATGTTGTTTTCTAAACATCTTTTGACATACAAAAATTAGCTGAGGGAAGTTTTGAAAGGGAATTAATTTTATAAGCTTACTAGCGGTACCCTGCAAAATATTTGATAATATTTATATCCCCTTAGGTTTGATCAGTATGTTAGGCTTCTTTTGGTTTCGGGCAGATCCTATCTTTTCATGATTGTTATTACAATTTTGAAAGGGAATTAAAAGTTCTAGTGAGCTACATAACGTTTCATACGCCAACTAATCAAACTAATTTTGCGACGTTTTGAAATGTCTAATTCACCAAAACGCACACAAAGTAGAGGTAATGTTGACCTCATCCCATAATTTTAAGTTGGGCACATATGTTCTGTACATTTTGTTTGCCAACCGAAAGTAATCAAAACAATAAACTTGAGATACCTTAATTACAATTAATATTAAGCTAAGGAATATTCCTGTGTTTAATATTATCACAAAATACTTACCTTTTTAATGTGTATTGGAAGGAAAAATATGTCCAACATCAACTTGTTGCAGTATGCTATAAGATCAAATTGATAATATTGATACATATATTATCTTTAAGTCATTTTTGACTGCTTACTAATGCCATAAATTTAATAAAGACAAAATTAAAGTTTCTGTGAAGCCTGACCAGCTTTTTGAACAGATGAGTCATTCCGTTGGGGGCTCAGTCACTTTGATACGATATTTTTAACATCTTAAATTTAACATTGAACGGTTGCACGAACGCAAGAAAACACAGATCTACACATTAATATACATATATGTTGCCCTCCGAAAAGCTGTTACACATTTGGTTTTTTAACTGTAAAAGTAAATGAAATAGCCGTATGCTATTTATCAAGTTTATCTAGTATAAACTTTAATAAATTCTCTAATATTAGCTCTAAGATATGCTCACATACTTTATAAAACTGAAACATTTCTTTAAAGTTTTAAAATATATATTGAAAATATACGAACAAAATATGTGTTCGCATGTGTACAGGCAAAAGAAAATCGCTTTTACAAATTTTCATCAATTAAAACACACTTCAATATTACGTTTGAAGTTCACGAATTAGATTCATTTTGTGAAATAAAAGTAATGGAATAATAGATTTAACCTGTTTCAAAACAAGCCTCATAGAAATTCACCTAGATCCATATGTGGCTTCAAGTGAGACTTTTGTGTACCATTGTTCCATACTTTGCATGTATGTCGTCTTGATTATTTTATTGATTTCTTTTTTTTTTTAGGCCAATCGCTTTTTAAAATACGCTTTACATTGCATAACATTTGCGAAATGCATTTTATTATAAAACATACCTCTCTTTAAATCTAAAGAATTTTTAATTGTGTATGTATCTGTATTCTTTAATCGTGGATATACTTTTTTTTTTTAAAAAACTGTTTATTTTTTTAAACACACTATGACAACTGGATTCTTGCGACATATTTGAAAGAAAAACTAAAGTTTAGGAAAGAGAAAAATAAGGTCATTAAATTTTTATTTGTTTTAAGTTTTTTTTTTTTTTACTTTGACAATAAACAAACTTTAAGGTTTCTAACGTTATTTAAAAAAAAAAGTGTAATAACGCATACTTAGATTAAATGATACTACAATATTTTTTTTTAGTTTTTATTCGGTCATAACCTACACAAAATTTGTGCTCGACAGTACAGTTGGTCGCGACTTCCGCATAGGCTAAATCGGGGAACTTTACTTTACAACATACAAAATCCTTTTTGTATTACATGTTTGGTAATGTGTGTAATATTTTCATTTCAGTTATATAAGCGATCTATATTAGCACAATAATAGTTAAACTACAGCGCTTGTCAACTCTTTTTGCGACTGTACCACAAAGAAAATTTTATTAGACATCAAATAATATACATTAAAAAATACTAAAAAAAACATTTTTTTTATCTACGGAAACGTTTACGTTTTATAAGCTATGCAATTTTTTTTATCGCATTTCCCCCTTTGCTTTAGCATTTAATTCAGTGTACGTGCAAATATTATCCAGTTTAGTATATCATTTTTTCGTTATAAGATGGGCAAAATGCATAGATCTAAAACTGCGAGTCAAGGCAATTTTATTATAGTTATCACTCAGATATGACCTAATTTTTATGTATAAATGTTTTTGTATGCATATTATTTCAGAAAAAAATGATGATTTGCAATCCATCTAAATTTCAATTCAAAATTGCAACTTGGAATATTCGGAGCATTCCTGAATCAGACGTTGAATTCCATTTCAAAAAGATTTGTCCAAAATTGGATGAACTTCAAATTGACCTTGTTTTTTTGCAAGAGACAAAAATTACACCTGAAGGTCAACTCACGTGTAAGAATTATACTATAAAATGGAGCGGAAATAAAAAAGATCTATTGGAACAAGGCGTTGGAGTAGCATTTAAAAAGGAATTGACTGATTGTTTTGAGGTACGATTTTATTCTGAAAGATTAGCGCATTGTCGCCTTAAGACTTTTGCAGGTATCGTAAATTTTTTCAATATCTATGGATTTATTCCGCAGAAAAAAGATAAAATAAACATTATAAACAACTTCTATGCTGAATTACAAGCTAAGATAATTGAAGTTCCGACTTCAGAACAAATATATTTAGTCGGTGATTTCAATGCCCATGTTGGGACGGACTATTTAAAGCATAGTACATGTTTGGGTAAATTTTGCGTTGGAAATATAAATACAAATGGAGAAGAACTACTAGCTTTTTGTAAAAAACATGGATTTTGTGTAACAAACACATTCTTTTATGTTAAAGCCATCGACAGATATACTTATTTTGGGAAATCAACAAAGAAGAAGCCCCCCAGAGCTCAAAGCGACTTTAGACTTAAAGGTTTAAGCGAAAAGAACGGAGTCAAGCGGCTTTTACGAAAAACAAGGAAAAAAAACGTTAGCCCAAAAACTCAATTAGACTACGTTATTACTAAGAATCAAGACCTGATGTATGTCCTAGAAACTAAACCTTTACATGATCTTGATTTAAGCTCCTATTCTGACCACAGACCCGTAGTAAGTGAAATCAGAATGCCATTAACTATTAACATAAATAGATATACGGCTTTTGAAAATCAATGCAAATTTGTTTTATCTGTCTTATGTAAATATCAAACAGCAGATTTTGATCCAAGAAACCACAGCATAACGTGGCTGGGAAAAAAAGTAAACATTCCATTTGATAAAATTTCAATAGATGATATGTTATCATGCATTGGTGAACTGCTCAGTAAAATAAAAAAAATGTCTGATTCGAGTGAATATTCATTAAAACATAGTACAGAAATCAAAGCAGAAGTTATGACTCTTTTAGCTGTCGTAGACTGTTACATTATTGATTTATTAATCGCCACGAGAGATCAGATTTCAAAAAGGTTTTTTGTATTTCGCACAAAAAAGAGTATAGACTTTGTGTTAAAACATAGGAAACAACAGTTTCCTTACAGTAAATTGTTGGATCTATCAGACATTTTTGATACCATAAATATTAACGTTTTAATAAAATTCCTGCTAAAATTAGGCTTTCAGGAAAAATTAGTTTATCTGATTTCACATTTCATTGGAAACGTGAGATGCAGAATGTTTAAAAACAAAAATGAATTTTTTACAATTTTTGATGAAAAAGTTTTAAAATTTAATGTGGAATCAGCACTTGGAGACACAATAGCATCATACATATTTGAGCAATTAAAACCAATCGAGACAAAGGAAACAACCTTAGTTGATATGTTTGTAACCTATGTATTTGACATGTCATTTAAAGCTATCGATTCTCATAAAACATCCTCACTTTTTAGTGATAGGGATTCACAAATAGAAGTATATGGCTTTGGTGACAGTGCTACAATAATAGCAGATTCGCAAGAAAAACTTCAACTTTATGTAGAGACGATTAAGAACACCTTAAGAGATTTCGGTTTAACACCCGATGTTTGTGTTGAGAAGGAAGAAACCATATAATGTATGTAAACATCCGAAGCTCAAAGTTCAAAACGTTTCTGCCACATGAATGATGAAAACAAAATTTCACACAGACGAATGGAAAAAAAAAATCTCACACATATTTATTAAAGAGTATTTGCTTCAAAGAATTTATTTGTGTTGATGTTTTCTATGGAAATATACAAATAGCCTTATTTACAAAATATAATATATTTATCAAATGTGATTGTTAAGAGAACGAAACTAATAAATAATTATTATTTAACGTCGAGTAGAAGTAATATTTCTAAATCTGTAGCGAATATAATACACATTTACTGGCTTTAAAATACAACTTTTCTAATTGAATTAGGCTTTTCTTCTGAGACCAAGAATATTTCCAGACTATAGAAATTTTAAATTATTCCATATATACTGACACATTTGTAGTTGTCATGTCTTTTTTTCATTAATTCATTAAAACATATTTATTTACTGCATATTTTGTTATGTCTCTTTTTAATTTGAGCATAAACATATTAAGCATACATTAAAACAAGCAATTTAAGTCTTTTCCGTTTCGGACAAAGGACATTTTAGAGCATTTTCGAGTACGCAGTGGCTACGGTTACGCCGGACGAAAACCTTATTTTTTTTTCCGTGTTACAGCCATAGATATTGCTCAACGCGTATGGGTTTTGATAAATAGAGAGGGAAGTAATCATGTTGAATAATTGTTACAAAAAATAATGATAACGTCCCTTTGATTAGCTTTTATTATTTATATTTAAAATATAAGCAAAAATGGTACCTAATAAACTCTTAAATTCGGCCCTGAGAGGTCAGATCGCGAAATGGACTTTTGATGCACACATGGCAGGCCAAGACCTACAAAATGATACATACATCATGGGTCTATGACTTATGGTTGTTGAGATCTAGGGTGATGACGGATAGACAGACAGACAAAACGGGGGCAATAGAGCATTTTTTTTTCTAAAATGCTCTAAAAAGTAGTTCTAATTGATATTTGCACACATTCCGAGGTTACTAACGTGACTTCTGTTTACGAGATAATTGTACAGATATCACCATTTAGATAAAGCTCGCCTACTTGAACACAATTCTCACAATGCATTCGCCTATGCTGAATAATTTTAAATAAATTGCATTTTGCAACCAAAGCCATGCTTAAGTACATTGGTTAAAAAACGTTTTTTAATCATTATATATCTTGCTCTACTTTAGTAGTTCGAGTCTGCTGATGTAAGAAATGATATCATCATAAAATCTAACACTGTCAGTTTTAGAGAAATTCGGAGAAACAGGATTTTATACCATTTTTAATTTTTTAAAAAATTTAGATAGATACATTGTTTACTATGCATCACATAAAATATATTAATTCATGGCTAAACAATCTACTACAATCCACGAGCCAAGTACGTCGCATTAGGGAGTTTATCAGGTCCGCAGTTGACTCTTCCTACACATGTGCACATCAATGATGTTTACACTCCAACCACTTATACTACAACTATGACACACAAGTTTACAAGTGGTCATCCTGGCAGAGACTTTCAAACTCCATACAGTAGTATTGATAACATAGGCACTTTGTTTCCGTGTATATGGTAATATTTATTTCAAAAACAAAGTACATAACATGCACTATAGTCCAACATCAATTTTATTCAATTACAATAACTTCAATATCAACTGAAACTCTATTTGCGACCACTCTCGGCTCTATCTAGAAATCTGCTGTCCCCAATCTCTGTATACGCTCTTCCACGCCCCGTTTCGTAAAACGTTTCTATCATGCTTAGTGAGCCAACTTGGTTGAATTGGCTAATTCCAAAAAACTATTACAAGGTTAGCGCCCTTTGTCCGGTGATTTATCTATGTGTAGGAATGTTAATTGACGCTCTCCTAACTCTCGGAACAAAGGCAAAAGTAACAAAATTTTAGTCCCTAAGGTATCATATGTTTAGTCCCTAAGGTATCTAATGTTTAGTCCCTAAGTCATCATATGTTTAGTCCCTAAGGTATCATATGTTTAGTCCCTAAGTTATCATATGTTTAGTCCCTAAGGTAAATATGTGTAGTCCCTAAGTTATCATATGTTTAGTCCCTAAGGTAACATATGTTTAGTCCCTAAGTTATCATATGTTTAGTCCCTAAGGTATCTTATGTTTAGTCCGTAAGGTAACATATGTTTAGTCCCTAAGGTAACATATGTTTAGTCCCTAAGGTATCATATGTTTAGTCCCTAAGGTATCATATGTTTAGTCCCTAAGGTATCATATGTTTAGTCCCTAAGGTATCATATGTTTAGTCCCTAAGTTATCATATGTTTAGTCCCTAACGTATCATATGTTTTTTTTTTATTTTTTTTTATTAAATAAAGTTCCCCCACCTTTTAATTTTTGTTTTCACATATCGCGCAGTTTGACGCTCGGTTTTGATTTCACACTGAATTATTATATATGACTTTCTAGACTGCTTTTAAGCACATTCCAGTCATCTGTTTCCATTTGTTTATAAACAAGGCATTTACTATACTCATCTTCCCTCATCTTCTAAACAGAAGAGGTATCCAAGAATTCCATCTTTTGAAAAGCTAATCAATCTTACACGGATGCCGACAAACCGTCAAATTCTTGGAAACGTCACTTTTCTGTTCAATAGCCAGAAACGGCGACTGGATCGAATCAAAATTATGATCACTGATATAGAATTGCTCTGGAGGGAAATTCAAGACTTTCCACTATTATCCAGCACACTAATCAGAATGAAACTCAATGGTCTAATTGATTTATATGACTAAAACAAAAAGAAACCGTCTGATAACACTTTCTCAGTTATTTGATGTCACCAACGTTAATGGAGAATGGAAAAGCACAGAGGATAAAGAGCTCTACCAGAGGTAAGTTAACAGTGGAGGAAGGATTGGTTATTCAATGGTCAAACAAGCCCCTTTGGAATCATTCCACCCAAGAAAACGAATCCGACTATCAAAAACTCAATCTCAAGCCAGCTTTTCTCAATCACAACCTACAAAGACACAGAAAACTGTTCACATGCCCAAACACACAACTGCCCCAAAACATACACAAACACACACAACTGTCTCAAAACCTACACAAACAAACACAACTGTCTCATAAACTACACAAACACACACGACTGTCTCAAAACCTACACAAAAACATACAACTGTCTCAAAATCTTCGGATTCTGAAACCTCTGCTTCTTCACCCGAGTCGCAAACTATTTCTTAAACGTCATCTTCTCAATGCAAACCGAAATACCAAAGAGCAAGCACTAGAACGGCGGGTTTACTAGTACTGAAAAACATTTCCACACATAAAGCACATGACGTTCTCGCAACCAATGCTGAACAGGGTCATGATGTGCCGGTTCCAAGTCAGGCGGGTGTCTGGAAATGAGTAATCTCTGAAGGACGGAAAATGAAAACTAAAATTGTTCAGAAACTTCAAAGCAAAGATCCCTATTGTATCCAGTTTGATTTGCAAAAGAGTGCAAGGGAAAGAGAATCAAGTAGGTTTGCTGAAAAAGATGACAACCGAAATCAAAACTCGGTATTCTCAAAAGTGAGAGTGGTTCTGCCGCGGCCATTCACAATGAAACTACATCAGCTAATAGATGAATATGATGCTTGTGAAATATTTGTATGTTAATTTGCAACACGACCGCAGAAATACTGACCATTTGCACGGGATTGTAAAGCTCATACAGGATGATGTCTTGAGCAATGGCTTTCAGAAGCCACAATATATTGACTGTCAGCACCATGTACTCGACCTTCTTCTGAAACATGTCATGAATTTTCTTATTCAAGAGCCAATGAGCAAACAAGAACTCAACTATTCCTTCATGGGCAAATTAACACAAAACTATGTCACTCTTCAAGCTGATTACCGCTTCTTGTGACAAAAGATGTTAGCACAGGCGAGAACCCACGTTGGCCTCGCATCAGCTGGAATAAATTACCAAATTTACACCAGGCAAGATGGAACTCACGTGCAATATTTACTGTTATAGCATTATTTCATACCAGAGTGGCGCAGTATTCTCGCTTCTGCCTGCAACTTCATCTGCTACGAATGGGCAAATGCTTGGTTCGATTCGCAACACTACAATGAAGCGTCCTTCAATGAACTGTTTACCTCACTCATCAAGATAGTGGTCGCAAGAAGGCAATTGGGCGTTTAAAGACCCATTGGTCAGTCGAGAAGTCATTAATTGACATTCCCAGATCTAACCAAATTGCTGAAAGTGTTGTGAAACTGATGGCGGAACTTCATGCGAAATCGAGAAAAATTGAATTTTTGAATCTGAAGTTCATAGGACAAAATATGTTTTGAACATTTCTTGTACATTCTGTACATATTACTAACTGTTCTATATGTTATTTGTTAATAAAAGTTGATTAGTTATTATTAATACTATTTTGAATTAAGCTAAAAAAAAAAAGTCCTTTTTTTGAAAAAAAAAAAAAAATTTTCACTTTTTTCTTACAAAAAATGGGGTGGTGGGGGAACTTTTTTCTGTAAAAATTTAAAATGCAATTTATATTCTTAAATTACACATAAAAGTTCCTCGATTGCAAGTGGTTTCATAAAAAATTTTTTTTGTTATCACCCTAATATATATATATATATATATATATATATATATATATATATATATATATATATATATATACACACACACACACATTTACAGAGAAGAGAGAGTAAAGAACAGTAAAACAGTCGTAAGAGTAGATTCTAGGGAGCGACTGATATGCCTTTTTACCGATAGCCCGATACCGATATTTTTCCCCAGCATTTTTGCCGATACGGATACTGATACCGATATTTTGCAATTAATGACAGTGTGTCTTGCGGATGAAGAAGATTAGAAGAACAAAAGATTTGAAACGACAGGCCGGAAGACCGAAGTCAGAAATACAAACCATACCTGCATAATCTCAGAAATCTGCATGATTATTGTTTAAAATTAAACTTGTAACAAACAATTTGTTATTTTCACTTTTTCCTTGTACACAAACAGAAAAGTAAGATAAAGTTGTAAATAATTAATTAACGTCAAACTAAAAAAGTATAAATGAATTAATTGTTAATTCTAACTTCACTAACTTGTGAAAGTTGTGCTGGAATTATAATAATTTTCTTTGTAATTTTTACTGAATTTACTTATAGCAGATTTTTTTTAAAAGTTTGAAAAATTAAAAACACCTAATTATATCAGTAAATCACTTCAATCAAGTGACAAAATTAATTGAAAGTCTGTAAGTAAACTTTAACTCTGTAAACCAAAACCAGTTTAGAGTTACTAGACTTGTGAAAAAAAAACAATGTATCGGCAGCCAAAAAACGGTCGGTCTGATAGTTAACCACTTAGTACCAATACCGATCTGATTATCGGTCGCTCCCTAGTAGATTCCTTCAACATCAAATTATTAACTTTCATTAAATGATTTATTACCATTAGAGACCGTTAAAAGTTCGGAACTAAAAATTCAACCTAGCGTGTCTAATATACAAAGAAATATGTTTTTAAATATAATAAGATGCAACAGTTTACGATTCGTTGTTAATAGTAATTACACTTTTCTATTGATATTTATCGAAATACTGAATTAAATTTTGATCGAAATTATTCCTTGACCTAATATAAATGCTAAAGTGCCTTTAGAAATAAACTAAAAATATCAATAAGTTATACACACACACACACACACACACACACACACACATATATATATATATATATATATATATACTTAAATTTTTTTCTGCGATTGGATATACTACTATAAACTTATTTTTTTTTTTTTGTTTCATGTTCTTTGAATGTGTCCTGTTTGTTTCAATAATAAAAAAATGACTAGTATGTTAACATGTGTGAACGTGAACGAAAATGCCTTACAACAAGAAGTATTGGGTAATTCAATGAACCTACTTTAAAAGTTGTATTGTATTGCATGCCATTATATTTAACCTTGGAAGTGTAGCGTATAAAGCCACCAGTGCAGTTAAAACCAAAACAAATCAATATTATTGATGTTGATAGCGTTGCTACTAACAACGGAGCATATTTAAACAAGAGCGACCAAGTTCTCCTTCAACATTAAAAAAAATATTTAGCATCGTGTAAGACTAAAGTGTTGAGAATTTAACACAGAGATCATAATTAATTGATATGTTTCATTTGTATTGAGCAGGTGAGTTTAATATATATATATATATATATATATATATATATATATATATATATATTTACATTGCAATATTTGGATATTATCCATTTTTATATTTGCATACACGTATTTTTTTAGTGAAATGTTTCGTCTATTGATTAAGTCGTTACGTAAACTACTTTCCTCACTCTCTCTAGTCGAAAAATGGATAATTTTTAATGCCCTAAACCTTCATTGTATAAAAAGTCTAAATGTGTAAAAGCCTTCCCGACCATCAAACATTTAAACAAAAATTAAAACTTATATAATAATTGTCAAGGAGTTAAAGTAGAATTAAATATACACTGTTTGATTTTGTTTGTGCGTGTGTGTTAATCACACCTTTTTAAGGTGACTATAGAGAGTATGAATTTTTATGTTGTTATGTGACGTGGTTATTTCTAGTTAGACGTCATTTGTGACTTGCTTAGATACAAGCCTTGGAGATAGAGGCAGTTACTCTTTTGATCTTAAACTAGTAGGACGTGTTTTATCTAACTTTGAAGATGTGCCTTCATTATGTGCCTTTGTCTAAAATTTAATATAATATTTTAAAAGTCTACGTCCACAAATAAAACCAGGAATCAGCCGCCACTGTTTTGTGTATTTATTTGAAGTTGTTTGAATGTAAAGTCAACCACCCGCCACCACAGCAGCGCCTCCATATCTATTCGAACAGTAACAACAGTCAGACCCCAAACTTCAAACCTTCACAATAATCTTCAATCCTCCCTCCTCCTGAATATAATAGTTATTGAGATGAAATTTTTGTATTATAAGAAAACTTGGGTCCCTACTTCTGTATAAGAATCCTTCAAATTTTTAACAGTAGCCGGAACTCATCTCTACCGCCCCCAAGCCCACACTAAATTATTGATGTTTTTTTTTTTACAGACGCATTCAGTTGTCTACAGAGCTTTTTTCGGCTCCCGTTGAGTCATTTTTTACAATGTGTTCGTCTCTTAAAGTTGTTTATTAGCAGAATTCAGCCTACTAAATACAGAGTGTAGCTTAAATGTTATATAATATACACATTTTGTTCAACTCGTTTTGACGTAAGAATTTACTTTTGAATCAAGCTGATACATTTTAAAATATTCTAGAATTCTCAGTCCAGGTACTCGGACAGGAAGAGTTGAAACTTGAGACGTTTATGCGAGCGCTACAACGATCAATTTATTATATAAGTATTGGAAGTTTTTACTTTGGCTTCTAGTATCTAGCATACCTACTATTCGCTATGTTGTTTGTAAATTATTATATAACTCTTAGGAACCCTTTACGTCATATGGCTTTGTTTTTTGGTGTTATGAATACCAGTATCTTTACTGTTCCTCCAAAATCACATTTTGATGTCTTTTTCCCAGGGCCGGTTTTAGAACTTTTAGATTCCAATAGGAAGTTTGGGGGGGGGGGGGGCTAGTATACTTCCAATTGACACTATGCTCAACAAATTCCCTATTTTTTTTTCTTCAAATATTACATGCTTCCCGAGGGTAGCATGTGGTAAAAGAAGGAAACAATGTAAGGAGAAACAATTTAAACGCTAGTGGATAGTTTGGGGAGTCACATATAAATGAGTGAGAGAAAAGGGGAAGGATTTTTACGGATGGTCGTGCGATAAAGCGCTTGTCTGTTGACTGAAGGACATTGGTGCGAACTCTAATGAGAACCAATGGATTTTTCAGGTCAAAGTGAAAGTTCGCTCAAAATCTACTGTGGTGCCTCCATGGCTATTGCATTATCAGCTATGGTGGGGATGCATGGGAGGTATCGTAAAAACGGTCCAATAAGTGGTTGATATAAAGAGATTGTATGTTATCCTAAGTGAAACTTCACACGGATAAACATTTTAACATTGGTAAGCATCAACGCTAAATGGGCGCATTAAACAATTATACGACTAGATCAATGCGTTAATTAAATCAAAATGTTTTCACTACGGAGTTAAAACTGTAAGGAACATTTTTATAAAACTTTAGTACGGATTTTTATTTCAGTAAAATAAATTGTTATTAATTATCCCATTGTTGAAATTAATCATAAAAACTAAATTAAAAGGAAAATATAATAAATACATATTTTATATCCTAATACAGAATACAATGAGTCAACCAGCATCGGGAGAAGTTTATCTTCGAATCGCAACTTGGAATGTACGAAAAATTTCAAATGAAGAGGAAAAAAAACAAAACCATATTCAAATAATTTTAAATCATCTTGATAAGAACGACGTTGATATAGCTGGATTACAAGAGACAAAAATTAATCTGGAAGAAGTCAGAGAAGTGACAAAACGCAATACAAAACCCTTTACAAGGAAATATTACTTGTATATGATAGGAAATGAGGAAGACGATCGTAAATCAGGAGGCGTTGGAATAATTCTGAGAAAGCTTGAAATAGAACATGAGGACAAAAATCTAATCTGGTGTACGCTAGAGACTGATGCTGGCATTGTCAATATTTTAAATTTGTACGACAACTTTGAATATAACGAAAGAGACGGTTTTTATGAACGAATACACGAGATTCTCTGTAAAATTCCCACAACACAATATCTTTATGTATTAGGTGACTTTAATGTTAAAGTAGGAATAAAGGGCATACTTGATGAAGACAATATCATTGGTCCGCATGGTGTAGGCAAAAAAGATACCAATGCTATTAGAAACCGGTTGATACAACTTTGTTCAAAATTTAGATTATGCATTACAAATACATATTTTGAAATAGATGAAGAAGATGAGAAAAAAGCAATGACACACCAATACGTACACGACAGAGAAATAAAATGGTCCCTCATTGATTATGTCTTGACTCGATTTCGGGATCTAAAATGTGTTACAGACACTCGGCCTAAAGATAAAATAGGGCATTCAGACCATGTTATAGTGGTTAGTGAACTGACATTACCTCATAGATATTTCAATAGCCCTCTACTACATCTGCTCCTGAAACTAGGATGTCCAAAGACAGCGGTTGATTTTTTCTCTTATTTTGTTGAAAATGTACGGTGCACCATTTGTCTGAACGACCGGGGAATTTGTAAACTCTCGGACGATCATGAAAGTATAAGCAGTGTGTCCCCCTTTTTAATAGGAATTTTCCTCGAATATGCAACGAATTTGGCTTTTATGAATATTAAAACTACTGGATTGAACTTTAAAGTACGTGATAAGGAAATAAATAACTTACGGGGATTCTGTTTTGGCGACAGTTTATTTATTTTCTCTCAAACAAGAGACGACTTACAACTGTGTTTATCAAACCTGGAAAGTTCTTTTCACGCTTTTGGTCTATCTATTGACTGTACTCTTGAGAAAAATAAAAATGCAACATCAGAATACCCTTATGTTAAAGTCATGAATCCGAATTCTGATGTCAGTAATAAATCTCCTCAGTTAAAAACAATAATGTTTAAAAATATTCACATATCTATTAAAGATCATATTGATCTAAAAGATGATATCACAATTTAAGCTTATACCCTTTAATTTTAAAATAAACATACAAAAAGCTAAAACTCTTGGATCAACTCAAAACAGAAAAAAAATAGAAAAGAAAAGGGATCTTTCTATATTAGACACATTTTTTAAACGAACTATTGTTTGGTTGTGAAAACTGAAAAAAAGAATACGTGGTGAAATTACTGGACGATTTTAATATTATTTTTTTTTATTCCCAGAAGACCAAAATAGAGGGAAAGTTGATTTTCCATTTAGTTAGATTTTAGCATTATAAAAAAGCAGAATCTACGTGCTATTATTCTTTAACTGGCTTAACCCTACAAAACCTTTTGCAAGGAGATAGTCCATAGTTCAACTGTTAGGTTATTATGAATAGATCTATATAACTATATGGGTCTATTTATTTTCTGCTATGAGAATTTTTTTTTAAACATGTATCGAATCCAGGCGAAAGCATGAGGCAATTTACATTTAAACAGGAAACAATATTCTTTTTTTCGATCTTTAGATCTGAGACGGAAAATATTATTTTAGACTGTATTTTTTCATGATGTATAGGAATAGCTTATGTTTAAATATGATTCTTGTGATAGTTCTATATCTATACATTACACATTATTATACAAAGGATATGAACCGTTTGATACTTTTTTTTACCATGAATACAGTTTAAAAAAGTAATCAAGGTTGAAGTTCATATTAATAAAAAAATGCACATTTGTTTTGCTGAAATAACATATGAATGACATTTTGTTAACGTAGCTGGCGTGTTTCAAAAAAAATAAACGGAGAATGGTAAACATCATTTTTTTCACATGGAACTTCAGTAAGAATGTTTTAAAAATTAATCATTTAATATGTATTAATCACATGATTCTTTTTTTTTTTTTTTTGAAGTGATATAATTTAATACTAACTTCAATATTCATGTTTTATTGTTACAAATAATTTTTGTTTTTTTTTGTTTTTACATTTTTCTCAATTTTTAAATCTTCAATATTTCCATGTTTATGTTTTCCCTTTTAAGACGCAGATATATGTCTAAACAAAGAGGAAGTTATATTTGCTTTTCTTTTTTAATAGTATTTAATTAAATTAATAACTTTGAAATTGAATAGAAATGTACATTCAAAAGACCGTTAAGTTAAAGTAATAAATGTGTATTATTTAGAGGCTATTAATTAGTGGCACCAAAAGAGCATTTGCAGGTCCATTGCCCAGAATAACATAAGCGAAAAAATATAATAATTATTGCACGTCCTCTTGACTAATAGCTCCCTTTTATTGCTTAACAATTCAAGGGACTCTAGTCTTAAAATAAAAGTCCAATCAAATGTATAGATTTGCATCCTTTTTAAGCCCAATATGGGATTGCGTAGAAATTCTACTACAGCAAATATTTTCAATTTTTAAAAACGTAATTCCACGCATTTTTTAAAATAAAACTTTAGTTTAATTGCGATAGGCTGAAAAATAATCTTTTTTTTTTTTAAAAATGTGTTAAAGCTAGATGTAAAATTGAGAAGAGCAACTGTCGTAAAAGAGGTACTGGTACCCGGTGGGACTAAAACCATTCCTTCCCAATCCCTTACCTAAAATCACAATGTTCGAAGTTATTTGAAAACCATTGTAATTTGTTCTATATATATATATATATATATATATATATATATATATATATATTATGTAATTGAGAATGTAAATAAATTGATGAGTATGTTTGTGTATACTAGCTTGTAGCCTAGGTGGGGGGAAAACTGTATAAGCCTACTAAGGCCTCACCAATGGTGCAATCTGACATTATAAACGAACAGTTTCAAGTTTTTTTAGAGGAGGGGTTAAATTATTTAATAAAAATCGCACATTTTCTTAAAGGCCCAAATTCTTCTCACCGACATATCCATTTTGATAAAAATGCCCTTAATCAAATGCCTAAACAATATTTATAAGAGCGATTGACATTTTTTTCTTTAAAAAATTACTGTACACATTTTTTTTGTTGTTAAAATATCACATTTAAATTTAAATAGCACTCACAATTTTGCTAAGATGTGTAATTACGGATATCAACGCATGACCGCTATGACAGTCACATTCTGGATTTTCGTAAAGAAACCATAAGTACCACTGCGTAAATAATGTTTACATTATGTAATAAGTAAATCGTTTTTAATGACTTAATGATAGCCACGTTGAACTCATCGAGTTGTGCATTTTTATTAATTTTTTTTATTTTCACATAAATTTAATATTTAATTTCCTTATTATTCTCATACATTTGTGTGAATTTAATAATTCTGTTAATTAATCATCCAAGTTAACATGTATTTAATACTTTTGTTTTATGTATGTGCCATTGTTTACTCATTATTTAAGATTTTACAATTCAATTTGATAAAACAAAGATATATTTTTCAACTTTTTATTGTTATATATATATTTTTTTTTATATTTCTTGTGTGTTTACTTAATGTATATGTATTTTTAAGTACTGTAAACACATTTTTATATAACACGATTTTATATATTTTACATTGTTTTCAATTTTGATTTCATAATGTCCGTCGACGTGAATCATCCACATTATATAATAAAATTCATAACAAAAAATTCTTAAAAACTGTTTTTATATCATTTTGTCGTATTTAAGAGTATTGTCATTATTTCCCAGAAATATGTTTCTTAATTAATGCATACTTCATAACATACGTGAATGCAGTAAGCTCTTGTATACCGTCCTATACAGAAATAAATCAAAGGACGTTATAGACCTATACGTTTGGATTGTCCTTTTTCTTTCTTCTCTTATAAAGGAGGCAATGATTTATTTAAATGGTAGCATGGGGCTTTTAAGGCATCGGTTGCCTAAACTTAGACTAGAACATTTCCAGGTAGTTTAAAATGTGAACAGTATTAGATATCAGCACTTATAGATGTTAATAAAACAATAGCATAAAGCAGTGACGGGTAATCTATTAGCGTTAAGTATGTAGTGTTGACATGAACTACCAAAAATAAAATATAAATGGCGAAATTCGGATGGTCGTGCGGTAACGCCCTAGACTTGTCGACCTTAAGGTACCTGGTTCGATCTTGAGGACCAAGAAAATGTTCAGGTCATGTCCAAGTCCCCGCTCTCGTGGTGCCTCCATGAACATTGCGGTAAAATCTAAGGTGGGGATGAAAGAATGGCACCATAAAAACCGTCCCTTTAGTAGTTTATAGGATCTAAGAGATTTCATTTAACCATTAAGGGACTTCACTCATAGGCGTGCTTCAGTCATATACGAGAGGTGGGCCACATGAAACCATCCGCTGACCGTAGTTCGCCCATGTCTAGCTTATAGATCCTCCTCCATTCTAATAGCCCCCCCCCACACCCATTCTAGTACGAATTCCTATCAAATCTGGAGGCATAGGTGCCCGAATTTAAATTTAGCTAAGGAACCTCATTTATTCTTCAATGTTTTTATCTAGGGCCCACAAAATCCAAGGAGTGGGTCCATCCTCCTGTTAGTGTTTGTTCCGTTTTTAGAAACCATTGACTAAATGAATCAGCATACCTCCGCGGTCATCAGTGGTCATCGCATTGTAGAATCAGTCCATTATACGTTCCACGACAGTGAAGATGTGAATAATTTATCTTTCTAGCATTTAAACTATCAGTACCTTGCAAAACTTGTGCATAATTGATTGTGTTACTTAACAAAAAAAGAAGTTAAATAGGTCTTGTAATTGGATTTATGTGGATGGGGTTTAATGATTTTGAAATCATCGCATGTGTTTTTTTTTTCCAGTGATGAACCTCTAAACAGTCCTACAGTATATTTCTTGCATTGTATTTAGGTCTTCAAGTACATTCACTTAAGTTGATAAGAAAAATCATTTTAACATTATCTGGTTGTGGCTGTTTACTTCTGCATCAAAAATATTTAAAAATACAATGGTACAAAACAATATTACGCATAGAAACTGAAACGATTGGGTGTTTGGATGTCACAAAGAGCCACATGATTGTTGTTTTTTTTTTCCAATATGACTGCGCAGGTCTAAATGCCTTGCTTACTCGTATAAAAGATTATTCCAGATTTAAAAAAAAAACTTTAGTTAAGAGAAGAATTAAAATTTTCTTACATTAAAAAGCCAAGCAGTTTGATATACAAAAAAAACAACAACACAACACGTACATTAAAATGAACTCCTGACTTAATAGATGTCTTCATTTTAATATTCTCGCATTGTTAAATTATAAGTAATGTTTTTTTAATAGCATGAAAAATTAAAAAAAAAATGAATAAATTAAAGAATATTATAAAATATATATAAAAAATATGCTTATATTTATATTTCAGTGGCGTAGCGAGCTAAACTCGAGACCGGTGTACAATACCTTTTTAGCGCCCCTCCCCCCCCCCATTCGAAAACCATGTAATATTTTATGTAAAATATAGCATTTGCAGGTCCATTGCCCAGAATAACATAAGCGAAAAAATATAATAATTATTGCACGTCCTCTTGACTAATAGCTCCCTTTTATTGCTTAACAATTCAAGGGACTCTAGTCTTAAAATAAAAGTCCAATCAAAGCCGGGTACTTGCAACTAGTATATATATAAGCAACTCGGGCTCTGCGTTAAATCGAAAATAAAGAATTAATACAACAATATTCCAGTTTAAAATACTATCATGAAAAAATATCTGATCTGCTCGAAACTAAAAGTAACATAGCCTACCGATCAAGCCTAAGGGGATATAACTCTACGCTAAGGTTTAGCAGGGGTACAGCTAGTATATAAGTATTTATGCTATGATTCATTAGTGCGAGATATTTATATATGGGTCAGTATATGAAGTTTTGATTAATGATGTATCTGTAGAGAAATTATTCAAGACACATCTCAAAAATTAAGGGTGGGACTGGTGAAAGTTGACGCCCCACGTGGACAAAAATAATATGGGCCTTTAAGAAAAAGAGAAACATACAATTGGGCTCTGTAGGGTCCCTAAATAATTTGGGTCCTTTGCGCGCGTCCACTACGCACGTCCATAAATCCTAATCTGACGGCGTTCTACGCTAAAGTAAAAGAAGAATACATCCAGATACTATTTTAAATGAGGGGACGGATGCTCGTGCGATAAAGCGTTCGGCTGTCGACCTGAAGGTACCTGGTTCGATCTCCGGAGAGGACCAAGGAAATTTTTTCAGGTCTTGGCTCAAGTTCCCGATATATCTCCCGTGGTGCCTCCATGGCGCTATCGGCTATGGTGGAGATGAAAGAAAGGCACCATAAAAACAGTCCCATTAGTGGTTTATGGTCTCTAAGATATTTCATCTCATCCTTACAGGGACTTCACACACACTTTTTTAAATGTACACAATGAAGGTTTGTGCATATTCTATGGCCAATGTTCAATATAAGAGATTATAAATGCACTACTCTTCAGACTGTGTTTATAATATATATATATATATATATATATATATATATATATATATATATATATATTACTTTGTAATACATTGAGTAAACTAATATATTTTAATATGGGCGCGGTGAGATGGTAACTTTGAATGTTTACTCTGAATGAGAATTGACGTTTAAATTACGGTTACACATGTTTTATAGACTGCAGTGTAAAGAAGCACGAACTATTTAAGTTATGTAGCGATCACCTTTAGAAACATTTCACAATAAGGCCCACGTGTGAATGTTGTTGAACCGATCTTTCTATTACATCTGGGTTTCAAAAATAGCGAAACATGTTCAGTAAAGTAGGCCAGTTTAAAAAAAACAAAATTCTTCCCGAATAACTTGTTTGTAAATGTTCACCAGACCAAGATTATCAAGTGGGCGTGGACCAATTCGTGAAAGTAATTCCCAAGCACACCAATACACATTTTTATTTATCATATTTCATTGGCTGGGGTCCAGAAATATTTCCTGTTTAAAAAGTTTATTGATCCATTTTTTAACAAATCTCTAGATTCATTTCTCATCCCGGAGATTTTTTTAACTGCTAATATTAATTTTTAAAAAGTATCTGCAACATTCACTTCTTAAAAAAATTTGTTTTAGATATCTGAAAAAATTGATTAATGTAAATGTGTAAACATAACGTAAAACAAACAAAAGTATGTCGTAATAATTCTCGTAAAGGTTGTGGGAATTCCCAGTATGATTTGTATTGCTATTTAAGCATTAGAAATACCCAAGTAAATACATAATATTAATTATTGTTAATTGTGTTATTGTAAACAAAAAATGAACTATAAAACATAGTTATGCACTAAAGACCACACTTTACAACTTTAAATCAGTTTCAAAAATTTATTTGTAAGTATAACTTATGTCATGTTTTGAAAAATAGAGAAGTGACGAGGCAGAGAGATATCTTTATAATATATATTTTTTCTTTTGATTAAACATTGTTTATAGGTTGATAAGCGATACTTTTTGTCATATGTTCAGTAGCTATACTTTTTTTCATTCTTAACAAGTAAATCTTCCAAACGCATCTGTACCAATCGTAAATTAACATCAATATTCAAATCAAGTAATGTATCGAGTAATGAATTGAGTATTGTAGCATGTTATGTAGAAAGTTATGTAGCAAGTATTGTAGCATGGTATGTAGCAAGTAATGTAGCAGTGTAATATATCGACAATAAAGCTACAACTTCTCTAGTTACACCACTACATCAACAGTTTTTAACTGTTACTGGAAATCCTTTAAGTGTATAGACTTTTATTTATCATATTGAAAGTTAATAGTTAAAATACTAGGCTAAGACCAGAGCAAGTAATGGGTCAATGGGTCATGGGTCAATGGGTCAAATGGGTCGCGAAATTGGATGGGTCACATGGGTCAATTTTCCCTGACCCATGATCCATCCTTAGTCTCCGCCCAACCCTAAAAAAAAAACCCGTCCTCGCGCGATATTTTTTTATTTGCGACGAAAACAAAGCGTGCCCTTTCTCTATACATTTGTATATAAAATTTTATGTGAAACACTTGCAGCGAATCCCCCCCCCCCCCCCCCCCCCCCCCCCCCCCCCCCCCCCCCCCCCCCCCCCCCCCCCCCCCCCCCCCCCCCCCCCCCCCCCCCCCCCCCCCCTATTGTCAATGTAATTGTAATTTAATTATTATTTAATTATTTAATTTAAGGGGGTACCTTATCTGGGTATCTAAAAACGTGACTCAAACCAAATCAAATTCATATATATGATTAGGTGTGATGTACTTAGAAGAATAATGACTTAAAAATATTTCAAAACAATTTTAATAGGTCCCATATTAGCAGCTTGCTTCAGTGGGTCATGGGTCATGATGGGTCTTGGTCAAGAACTTGATGGGTCATATCGGTCATGGGTCAAGCTTAGTTACCCATTACTTGCTCTGGCTAAGACACCATGTATGTACAGGAGATGGTGCTTATCAATTAAAATTGAAAACATTTACATTTTGTTTTAATTTCCGTAACTGACGTGGTCGTTGGGTTAACGAATGGACACACATCAAATGTGCTTTCAAATGTCCTCTCTCTGTGGGGCTTATAGGCTTGGTAGTGCTCATCTCCTCTCCAAGTCAGGGGCGATTATGTATGGCTTTACTTGTGATTGAACCCTGTACCTTTTGAACTGGGGTCGATTGAACTTTACACTTCGTTATCCTGCCGTCAAAACTAATTAATTACATCCAAAGTTTGAGTCAAACTTCCTCCATTAACAAATTCAGACTAAAATATAGCTCTGTTATAACGGACAGGTAATACTTTATAGTCAGAAATGGCTTTTATGTTTTACACCGATACGATGACAGTATTCAATTGTTAAATACTATAATGTCAGAAATAGTATTTATTTTTTACACTGATAGTTCAAAAATGTTCACGTAAGGTCTTCATAAATCTTACAAATCTTAATTTTTAAACAGGTAGAGATGTTTTCTTTGCATTCTTTTTTTCCAGCTACCATTAACATTCGACTCTGGTAGATATTATATATACTGCTGTGATACAATTTAGTATGAAATAATTTCTTAATTTTATTGAGGAATATTACATACGTGGAATCAATTTATTTTACAAATTTAATGAGATACATATATCTTTATATTTTATGTATTTTTTAATATCTTTAATCTCACATAATTATCATTTATCACCTCAAAAATATAAAAAATAAATCTTTTCTTCTTAGGGAAAAATAAAATGAAGTCAATTGATCCAAGAAAATATGAACTGAACATTGCAACTTGGAATATTAGAACAATTCCGAAATCTGACACAAATGTTCATTTTATGAAGATCTTTCATCAGCTGTCTTGTATGAACATAGACATCGCCTTCTTGCAGGAGACAAGACTAACGCCTGAAAGAATTCACCGTTGTGACAAGTACACGGTTCGCTGGAACGGTCATAGAGATAATCGCCGGACACAGGGCGTTGCCGTCGTGGTCAAAACGAACTTTGTGAAAGTGTTGACGTTTTGATACACTCCGAAAGGTTAATGGAGTGCCGTCTTTTGACCCCAAGTGGCTACATTTATTTCTTTAACGTGTACGGGTATTTAGAAAACTGTGAAAAGGAACTGTTAGAAAAGTTCTACAATGAGCTTGAACTCGTCATTAGCAAAGTTCCCAAGTCAGAACAAATGTACCTGGTGGGTGACTTCAATGCGCATGTAGGGGCAAATAATCGGAAGTGGCCCGTTTGTCTCGGGCAATATGGCGTTGGTAAGAAAAATAGAAACGGAAGATTTTTGCTAGATTTCTGTACAAAACAAAACCTGTGCATCACTAATACTTACTTTAATGTCAAAGAGAAAGAAAAAATTACATTTGTAGGGAAATCTGAGACTCAAATAGATTTTGTCATTGCCAGGAAGTCAGACATGGAATATGTACAGGAAACTAGGTCATATGATTCAGATTTGATAAGGAAAATATCTGACCATCTACCGGTAGTTAGCAAAATAAGTTTGAACAATAATAGGTCAATGAACCAAATTGAACACACTTTACATTTTTTATGCAGTTTTAAAACTAACGGTCTAAACCAAGCAATTCACGAATCAACAGGTTGCAATATTACAATAAACAGAGTTGTAAACTCAGTAAACAGAGATTCAAAGAGTTTTCAAAAAGTTTTAAGTAAAGTTGACAAATTCCCAAAAGATTTTAATTGCAAAATAAAAAAAGTGGGAAAATGAAATTTAAATTAAGTTTTTAGAAACTTAAGAAAGAAAAAAAAATCGTTCATATTGTATTTAAACTAATTTATTGCACACAAACAAAAGGACATGCCTTCATTATGTATCAACATAGTTTTATTTATATAGACATACAATGTGACAAACACAAGTCAGTGAGTAACATAAATGTGAACGTTTGTTTTCTATAGACCAGTACGATAAGTTTACTTTGTCGTTTAGGAAGAGAAAAAACCTAGAAGAAAAGTTCTAAAAATATTTTTTTTATTCCTAATTAAAATTTCACTGATGAAATTGAGTTACTTCAACTATTTTCATTATACTTTTTTTGATATACTGTTTGGTTAAATCTGGTAAACTACATTTTACCGTGTAACTATGTTATAAAATTTGTAAGTTTTCTTGTGACCATTTTTTTCCATATGTCAGGTTTTGGTAATATACCACAGTACAGTGTATAGGATGTTATCAACTTATAGCAAATATTGTCGTGTTAAGCTAAGATTTATGTGTGTGTGTGAAGTCCCTCTAAGGATGAGATTAAATGGTCCTTCTTTCATCCCACCTTAGCCGATGGTGCAATGGCCATGGAGTCACTACGGGAGATATATGGGGAATTTGAGCCAAGACCTTAAAAATTTCCTTGGTGGTACTCACTGGAGATCGAATCAGGTACCTTCAGGTCGACAGTCGAGCTCTCTACCGCACGACCACCCGTCCCCTGAAAAAAAAAACGCCCACCTAAATGGGACAAATTTTTAGATTTTGTTTTGTAGAATGCTTCTTTAGTTGGTAAAACAAGTACAGTAACTCTTTGTTAGTAAGATTGAGTGAGTATTTCTTCTACTACTCAACTATTTCTTAGCTATTGTGGTTAATATGAATTTTTTAAATTGTTAAAGCAATTTATGTGATATTATATACTGTAATAAAATGTATTTATCATGTTATAAATTTTTACCACACACACACACATATATATATATATATATATATATATATATATATATATAATCATAGTGATACTATATTACATTGTTCATTGCAAAAGCAAACTGTAAATTTGGATTAACAACTATGGGTAGCTTACAAAATCTATCTCTGTTTTCTGTTAGAGATGATGTACATAAAAAAAAAAACAATTTTTGTACATGATTAAGTTAATTTTATGAGATGTAGATCGGAACTCCAACATTAAATAACTTCATTATCCTACTTATCACTTAGATGAAGATAGTGCTCAAGTCTTGATCAGAAAACATAAATACTTTTGATACATTGTAGCGTTGCGTTCTAATAAAAATATAACAAATTGTACGTCTTCTTGTATACATTTTCTTTACTAAGTAGCATGTTTTGTTATGTTTTTTTTTTGCAGTTGTTACGAGTTGGTTTAAGTGCCACTTCTACTGTGTATTTAGTATCTTGTCTGCCTAGGATTCTTTCACTCTGTAGCCACTCGTTCTATTATAGATATGTCTAAATACAGAGGCTTTCAAACTCTGTACAGTAGTATTGGTTTCCGTGTATATTGCAATACTTATTACAAAAACAAAGAACATAAAATTCACTATAGTCTAACATCAATTTTATTCAATTACAATAACTTCAATATCAACTGAAACTATACTTGTGACCACACTCGGCTCTATCTAGAAATCTGCTGTCCCCAATCTCTGTATACGCTCTTCCACGCCCCGTTTCGTAAAACGTTTCTATCATGCTTAGTGCGCCAACTTATTGGATTGGCTAATTACAAAAAACCATTACAAGGTTAGCGCCCTTTGATTGTGATTTATCTATGTGTAGGAATGTTAATTGACTCTCTGCTAACTCTCGGAACAAAGGCAAAAGTAACAAAGTTTAGTCCCTAAGGTAAATATGTTTAGTCCCTAAGGTAAATATGTTTAGTCCCTAAGGTAACATATGTTAAGTCCCTAAGGTATCATATGTTTAGTCCCTAAGGTATCATATGTTTAGTCCCTAAGGTAATCATTGAACTTAAAAGATTGTAAAAAGTAAAGTAAATTATACACACACACTCAGAAGGCACACACACACACACACACACATACATTATTATTGCCGACTTTTTAATAATGACTAGATAAAGGGATAATATTGATTTTACAATTACCCTAATTGATCTCAATTTTATTTTATGGCAAATCAAGTAATGGTATACTACCATGTTTGTCAGCTATATCTGTAAATCTTGTTTATAATCTTTTAAACTTAATCGCAATTCTTTTTTAAAAGGATTAAAACATGCCAATAACCTCACATCTGTTTATAATCTCTTTAGTGGATAAGAATATTTATGTCTCCGAAGTTGGTTTTGTCGGGGTACTGTGTGTGTGTGTGTGTTGGGTGGGGCGCAGGGAGAACGGCGTGGGGTTAGTTGGCGTGATTGGATTGAATAGCGTGGGTTTGAAGTTGAAAGGTTAGAAAGATATATCGGGAACTTGAGCCAAGACCTGAAAATTTTCCTTGGTCCTCACCGGAGATCGAACCAGGTACCTTCAGGTCGACAGTCGAGCACGTTACCGCACGACCATCCGTCCCCCTCCAATAATATAATACAATAGTATCGTTTTTTTCAATATAAAAATAAAAATAACAATTAACCTCCATATTGCGATATTAATACAATTGTAAGCACACCAGCTAAATTAGTTTATTTAATACATGTAACCAAGGGCGTCGCTAGGAATTTTTCCATGGGGGGGGGCACACATTTTCCAGGGGGGGGGGCAAATAACAACTTTATGACATTTTTTTTTTAATGTAAGGGGGAGGGGGAGCAAATGCCCCCCTGTTATATGACATTTTTTCAAAATGTAGGGGTGGCAAATGCATCCCCCCCTTGCCCCTCCATGAATACGCCCATGCATGTAATATGTGATTGGTGGACGACAAGAGACGAAGTGGCGTTGTAACTGATTGTAGTGGGACGACAACAAGCGAATCTCTGTAAGGTAAAGAAAGGACTTTTATTCTAAGTGACACTATGTTAGTTCACGAGTGTAAGTGTAAGTACTTAGTTAACATTATTGTTTGTCTAGATTGTACTATTATTATTATTATTACTCCACATTTCTCTTGTACATTTTAGGTAATAAGCCTATGATATTGTGTTTTCATGAATAATGTTTTTGAGTTATCATATTACTACTAGTTTGGTGTTTGTATAAAGTGACTAACAGAAGCAGAGGCGTAGTGAAGGGTGGGCGATGTGGGGGGCATCATGCCCCGGGCGCTACTCACAAAGGGGGGCCTAATGGTATATTTTGCATATAATATTATATGGTTTCCGAATGGGGGCGGGCGCTAAAAATGTATTAAAAAGGTATTGTGCCCCGGGCGCGAGTTGAGCTCGCTACGGCACTGGACAGAAGCTGGGCAATCACTGTTTTAATTACTTAAAAGATTGTAATTTATTTTGAAGGAGTTGACATTTGCATATTATCATAAGCCCTGATCCTTAAAAAAAAAACAACAACCTAGGACTGTCGGTCTCGTGAAAATTTGGACGCAAATACGCAAGTTGTTCACAAGAGGTCAGATTGGCATGTCGGCCTGACATGACCTGATTGTTGTATATGGACAGATGATTAGTTTCCTGTTTCTATTGTGCTGTTGTTCTTTTCAGAACACCACGTAACACTGTGGATCTTTATTATTATAACCTTATTTGCATAAGGTTGAAAGGGTATAACTATAAAAAAACAAAGTATTAAAAGTAATGAGACATTTATGGGACTATTTCAACAGTAAGTAAAGGAAGTCGTTTTTAAAGGCAGCATATATACAAAAGAAGTTGAATCTACGGTTGAATATGTTATTTACGTATAAAAGTCTTTCATATGTTCGCATTCATAAATCCTGCTCCCATACTTTACTTCTCGTATAGTGTATACCTCAACACTAACTGGAATCATTTTTCTTTTATCACTATTGAAAAAGGGAAAATATTTCTTTTTTTATGTTTGGAAAGCTTGCGTTGCGATCTACACACCTTCTGGTATAAGCTAAATATAAGTATGTATTTCGAAATTCTAAGACGCAATTCAAACTAGTTATTGTCTATGATTATAGGTCAAGAGCTAATAGTATTTCCTTAAAATAACTAGGTTAAAATGGTATAGTTAACAAGCTTTTTATGAAACCAAAAGTTTTATTCTTTAAGTTGACACAGTAGTGGTTTTAATAAATCGTTAGTTTTAATTTTCGGTTGTGTTTTCTTTTTTTTTTTTTTTGGTTTTTTATTGTTATTCAATATTTAAAATACAACCAAACTGTATATTTCCTCAGCTCTGATTCTGTTAGTGTTAAGTGAAGAAGTCAACAACGATTGGATAGATTTTGTATCGTTTCTATAATATATTCAATATTATAGTTGGACACAGGTGGCTAATTGAATTATGTATACATGCTAGTCACACTGATTCACAGTCCTGTTCATGTGCAAACTATTTTAAAAATATTTTGAAGGTAAAAATAAACAAATTCCTTTATTTTTTACTGTTTTTTCTTATATTTCTTTCAAACTCTAATATTTCGAAGTGATTGTAATTTAAATTTGATTGAAGTGCTTATTTATGTTTACTATAATAATATCTGCTATATATCACTACAATCATTTTTTTTAAATGTAAACATGTGCTATTTAAACGAACGTGGTTGAAGATTTAAAAATCTTTCTTAAAAATGAGAAGCTGGGTTGGGTTTTGGAGAGTCTGGGGGAGAGAGGGGTTTGTTATTAGATTTAAAAAACAAAAACAACTTTGTCAATTATTTAAAAAAAAAGTTTTTTAATTAACTTTACTTTCTGTTCTCAAATATTGTGACTCTAATGTGGATCTCTTCTTAAATAGAAGGGATTTTCAAATTTGGCATTAAACAATGCACCATTTTAATATTTCTTATTCCATAAATTAAAATTGTAAAGGCTTAATTAAGAAGTTGATTACTTTTAAGTAATGTTTATAAATAGGAAAATATTTCTCTTGAGATTCATCCTGGACTTCTTCCTTTGGTTCTACAGCCCATTCAGGGCCCAGGCCTACCACACTACATTTCTCAACTTTTCCCATTCATGGTCTTCTTCCTCCTTGTATTCTGTTTTAAAAATCAAACTGTAAGTCTTATTTAAAATACCATTTCGTATTACTGATTTAAAATGTCGAACTGGTATATCTTCTTTAAATGTCAAACTGTAGGCTATGTCTGTGTTAAAATGTCATTCTGTATAACTGATATAAAATATCAAACCTTATGATTGATTTAAAATGTCAAACCGAATGACTGATCTAAAATGTCAAACTTCTATGTTTGCTTTGAATGCCGAACTGTATGAATGATTTAAAATGTTGAACTGTACGTCAGCCCAAATCGAGCTATTAGCTAAAGAAAAAAGACGGTTTCCTTAGCGCCATTCTTTCATCCACACCATAGCCGAGAGTCAGAACGGGATACTCACGTATATGACCTTGACAACGCCCACACATTCCCATCTTATTAATGGCACGCAGTGGCGTAGCGGGCTAAACACGCTCCAGGAGCACAATACCTTTTTAGCACCCCGCCCCCATTCGAAAACCATGTAATTTATATGTAAAATATACCATTAGGCGCCCCCTTTGTGAGTAGCGCCCGGGCAATGATATCCCCTAGCCCCCCTCGCTACGCTACTGATGGCACCACAATTAAGCCAAGTGAGATTAGGGAATTTGAAGAGGAAATATAAAATAATCTCCATTCTCATATCGAGGATCGAAAAAATAGGGACATTCTGATAGACAGCCTAACTCTTACACCGCCGAACTATCTGTGCCCCTGCGCCCCCCCCCCCACCACATCAGAAACACACCAACATCTGACCTAAGCAGTAAGAGATTGGAAATTAGAATTATAAACAAAAGGGAAAGATGCAAAGAAAAAAAATGTTCCAATATGTCGATTTGTAGCCACAGCCTAAACACAACATGAGTAAACTTACAAACTGAGGGTTTGACCTTGTGTACATCTTTTATGGGGATGTAAACTTAAACCGTGTGTACTTTTGTATACATCTTTATGTGTTCAATTAATGTTGGTGTTGTGGGGGGGTGACACTTTCAATAGTTATTGTTTAACTCCTCGAAAAACATTGTCCGGCACACAATGAGATAAGCCACTATCTTTTATTTTAACCTTACCTTCAGTATATAAGCCACCTAGATTTGGATTAATCGAAGGGGGTTTTTTCCATGACCTAATCCCACAGACCGCAGAGAAGTTCTACCAGTTCATGGACAAGGTCAACGTGTACTTCGATCGATATGACATATGACATGACATGATACAATAAGCTATGGAGTGCATGTATCTGATGACTAAGAACACCTGTCATAAATAATCGCTTCTAGTAATCCGTTTCCTACAGAACCCGAAGTTCAGCTGCTAATAGTAAACACTTTTAGCCGGTTGTTGGTTGGTATTAATTGGAACTATGTGCCATTTTATACAAAGATGTGTTAAAAATTCAAGAATAGCCGACATCACGAGAACCGATTATGTCATAGAATCCGATTAAGGTGAGCAGTACTAACCGATTGGCGCAACTAAATAGGACTTTAATATTTTCTTCTCTAGGACTAGTCTTTTATACTTATATATATGTATATATTAGGGTGACAAACAAATGCATTGTAAAAAAAAAACATTTTTTTATTTGAAATTTATTATGTCGTTCTCTTTCTATGTTGTTTAGTATGTTTTACAGTAAATTCTATCGCAAAAAAATTGTTTAATGCTCTCAGCCTTTTATTTGGTTCCTTTTAATGAAAAAATATATAGGGAAATTTTGGAGACAATCCGTTGATGTTTAGGGGTTGCTCAACGCAGTTTCAGTTTGCAAGGCTACTCGAATCCACATTTTTCATAAGTTTTTCATATTTATCTCTTCTATTTTTATAATAAGTTGAGAATGTTATCAATATTTAATTCTTTGTTAATTTAATAAATCATCATACGTAATAGAAATCATTATTTTTTGGGGAAACCTAATAAGTTAAAAATAAAATAAGTTTTCCAAAATTCAGAACACCCACTGTAGTATTGCATCATTGGACAAGCTTTAAAAGGTTGGAACATTTCATATGACAAAATTGTGGCACTTTGTTTGGATACTATTTCAAGCAACACAGATATACATTCAGGTGCTTGTACGTTGCTGGAGAAATTAATTGGAAAATATTATACACAGCTTGTCAACACCATGTTCATAAAGTGATTTATCCCATGTTTACAAAACATGTTTTAAAGCATCTTCTGGTCCAGAGATTAAGTTGTTTCAATGATTTTTATGATCAGTGGAGTAAACTTAATTCTGAATCATGGCATTTAACTGATGCAGATCTCAAAGTTTATGGTTTGTTTGTACCATCAGCAGTAGACTTTGATTTAAATATGCTGCAAGGAACGAAAGAACCTGGCGACGATTACAAAGAATTTTTGCAACTGTCAATTATTTTTTAGGAAAAACTCCTCCAGGCTAAAGCGGAATAACTTTCCGTACTCCTGGCGATATACACCATGCACGATGGATGGCGAAAGCACTGTACTATTATTAAAATTTATTTATTTATTTATTTGTTTCGACATCAATTTCATTTGACAAAAAAATTAAGAAAAAAATCTTCTACGAATCTTGATTTTTTAAATTTCGACTTACATAGAACATCTGTTTCAGGCTCCCATCTCTTCATAGGCTCCTCACAATGACGAGACTTTGATTTGTCAAAAAAGTCACTGAATCTGCAGGACATTTATGGTATTTAACTGAAGACCTGGTGAGTCTTTCATTTTTCTGCAATGGTGTTAATAACCAAACTAAAGAAAGAATGTTGATTGCACTTAAAAAGCCAGCCAAAAAAAAAACCAGGTAAAAAGGCTTGAAGGCAAAGTATTAATGTATAAAATTGTAAGCATGAACTTAGATGACTTTGTAACAGAGAGATTAAAATATGTATTTGAAATGCTAGGAATAAATTGGACATTCATGAAAAAAATCACCCAGACACGTGGAGTACAGCAACTGAATACCAGGAAGCACATACAATTGTTAATAATATGCAAGTTGTAAATGATACAGCCGAAAGAGGGGTAAAACTAATTTCAGATCATGCAAAAGTTTTAAGAAAAGATGCAAATCAATTGCAATATATTTTGCAAACCGTGAAAGAACATTGATGTCAAAGTCCAGATATGTGAAAGACCACAATTGTGAACGCATTAGTGAAAAAAACGAACAATCAACTAGTGAACATTCTGAAATCAAACATTGAATAAAATCATATAAATAAAACTTTATTTGAATGACACAATTACAACTTGGTATTAGAAAAAAAAATAAAATGCATTCTTTTTATTCTTTTGTTGACCCTTAAATCTGATAATTTAAAGTTCATTGAACAACCCCTAAATATAAAAATATCTTAATAATATTTTGCAGAGTTTATTTTTTCATTAAAAGAAACGCAATAAAGGGTTGAGACTCGAATTTTGAGCACTTTGATTTTTTTTGTCATCCTAATATATATATATATCTTATTTGTAATACATTGAGTAAACTAATATATTTTAAAATGGGCGTGGTGAGATGGTAACTTTGAATGTTTACTCTGAATGAGAAATGACCTTTAAATTACCGTTACACATCTTGTATATACTGCCTTGTAAAGAAAAACGAAATATTCAAGTTATGTAGCGATCACCTTTAGAAACATTACACAATTAGGCCCACGTGTGAATGTTGTTGAACCGATCTTTCTATTACATCTGGGTTTTAAAAATAGCCAAACGTTTTCAGTAAAGTAGGCCAGTTTAAAAATGATTTTCTTCCCGAAATACTTGTTTGTAAATGTTCACCAGACCGAGAATTATCAAATGGGCGTGGACGAGTCCGTTAACGGAAACACCACGTACACCAATGCACATTTTTATTTATCATATTTCATCGGCTAGGGTGCAGAAATTTTTCCTCCGTTTAAAATGTTATTGATCTATTTTTAACAGATCTCTACATTAATTACATATATACATATACACTAGCGAAAAAAAACTATTAGGTTTAAATCTGGTTAACTATATTGTACAGTGTAAAAAGTAAAGTTCCCTCAGCCCTAACGGGCCATCGGGGCAGATGAAGTGTAGAATTCATCTATAACCTCGGTATATGAATGAATTGTGTGGTTAGCACAACGCCCAGCCGCCTTTTACTTCTCCAATTAATGTCAGGTACCCATTTAAAGCTGGGTGGACTTGTGAAACGACTTTGCACCTAATTTTACCTGGAAAAATTCCATGGGTCTCACCAAGAATCGAACCCAGGACTCTCAGGTCGACAGTCGAGTATCTACACCTCTCGGTCATCTGTTCCACTATTGCACAGTGTAACTATCTTTTAAAATGTGTATGTTTTCTTGTGACCATTTTTTCCATATGTCTTGATTTGGTATTATATAACAGTACAGTGTATATCACGTTATACCACAATACAGTGCATGCGATGTTAATGTTACAAGCGTCCGAGTGTTATTAGCACATATTGTATGAATAGCCACGTTTTTTTAGAACGCGCTATTAGTTAGTATAACAAAAACAGTAACTATTTGTATGTAAGATGGAGTAAAAATTGTATGTTTTTTTTTTTCTTAATTATTGCTTGCGTTTATGGTTAGTATGAACATTTTTATAAATATGGAAGCATTGTAATATTATTTGGAATAAAATTAGCCTTATTGGTTCTATAAGAAATGCAATTATCATGATTGAGATTTTTAATTTATATGTATTTATTATGTAATAAAAGTGATCGTAGATTAAGTTTTTAATTAGAAAATCAAAATGTAAATTGGATGAACAACTATGGGTAGCTTAGAAAATATTTTTTATATAAAATTATCTGTAAGAAATGACGCGCATAATTAAACAAACAACAAATGTGTACATGATTAAGTCAATTTTATGAAATGTAGATCAGTAGCATAAAATGTAATTATCCTACACATCACTGTTATGAAAAAAGAGCAAACGTTTTGAGCTGTTAATATAAACACCTTTGATACATTGTGTTGTTTTGTTCTAATATTCATCTCATAAAATAATATTACAAACTATACTTTGTCTTTTGTACCTTTTCTCCTTTACTAAGTAGCAAGTTTTGCTGTCTTTTTAACCACAACATTAGAAACTGTCATGTGTTAGAATAAAATCAGTTTACTCATATGAAAAAGATCTGGTTAAACTTCATTGTTATAAAAATGTTTATATTTTTTATTCGAAAACATTTATATGACTTCATACTTATTCACGAGTTGATTTGTTTTTTTAAAATTACATTTACTGTGGACGGTCGTGGTAAAAGATGCAAAGTTCCTGTATAACTAAAGGGCACAAGGGGGCTGATAAAGTGTAGAATGCATCTGTTTCTGTGACCTTGTCATATGAAGGGATTGTTTGCTTAACAACACTCGGCCAACCGGGGATGAGGAAAAACTCTCTCAACATAGAGGAGATTGAAATCGCCATAAAGGCGTCATGGGTAACTGTTACGGGTCCTTATAATGATAATACTTGTAGAAGGTGTAATAATTCAGACAACTCAAATCATGAAGTTAACTCCAGTGTATTAACATCAACAATCATTTAATTCTTGAACATAAACTGACATAAAGGTGAACTCAGGAGGAGTACAATAGCAAACTGTAAACATGCATCCATCTACATCGATGCCCAAAGCTAGACTCGTCTAATACAGACATCCGCATCCTATGATGCACAGAGCTCGACTGATTATAAAACAAACCATGTGCTCCCAACTGTCGGTTTTAATATACGTCATTTGTACCAAATGACGTATACACTAAAATCTACAATAAACTACAACACAATATGGCGGAATGACGCCATAGCTACTGCGGTGAGCGGAGCCTACCGAATTGCGTCATCAAGCTTAGACTATATTATTTCTCCACAGTAACAAAGGCTGATATGGGACTACGCACTTTGTTTAAAGCTTTAGTAGTCATTTTTAACTGGTTTTGGATCCTGTTAAATTAAATAAAAAAAAAAGTTAGGCGTTTCTGTGTGGTCACCCAACCGTGAAATATGTAATATCTACGTTGTAACTATAAAAGTGTAGGAATAAGGAATAGTACGGTTACATACGCAGTTCCTTTGATAGATTAATATGGCTTATGTGTGTAGCCATAATTATCAAGAAAAACAATCATTATTATCATTTAGTTTTTTGTTATTTCGACATAGCTATCGACTAGACAAATATGTCGAGACCTTTAACATAGTCAAATTATTATCTTGCTCTTTGTATCTGTTGTCGTGCTTGTTGCATTTCGGGTAGTTTGAGTCCATGTTCATTATCTTCTCGACGAATAATCAATTTAAAGTAAATACTCTACTGTTAGAAATGACCTTTATTTTCTACACTTCTATTTGACGACAAATGATCACGTGCAGGTATCAAATAATGAGTTATTAAAAAGATAATCCTGATCGCACTTAATTTTTCTTTCACCTGTTTTAAATAGTGGACCAATACCAACCTGCTGTAAATAGTTGACAAATACCAACCTAGATTTAATAGTTTTGGTCTTTCTTTCGGCAAATAGTTTCATATTTAAAACTGAAGCATTTATCAATAGGTCTTAAATGACATCCCGCGTATGAAATGGTAATGTTATCCGAACAATAATATAAAGATAAGATGGACAGAGAAGGGCTACTGTCGAATCCCATTTCAATTTCAGAATAGTAGCAGGACTGGGCCGTTCTGAAAATCTAGAATAAACTTTAATGCATGCATGATAAAAATTAACACGGCCACCTCAATGAATAAGTATAATCCAGACATATACAATGGGCCTTGATTTTTTTTTATTGCGGCCTCTTCGGATACAGGAATATAATATGAATTGAGATGGCGATTGGCTTTTAGAATATAAATTTACCATAACTGTCGCATTAGGTTTTTTCGGGTACATAGGTAAATACGTGTGTTTTGAAAAAAGAAAGCTGTTGGCATGTCCAGGGGGGAGGGGCACGTTAATAATTTATCTTTCGATGAAGAAGATGTTCAGGCTATAAGCTATGATACGACTGTGGACGATTTCAGGGTCGTCAAGAATTGGGGGTGGCAGTGGTGGCGAGAGGGAGTGTGATTTTAAATGTCAAAATTATGGGCTTTTGAAATAATTAAAAGACAGACGTTAAATGTATTAACACGAACATATAAATGACTACCATGTCATGATCGCCACATAGGTTGTAATATTGAACAGGGCATGGAGCCCTTCGTACAAGTCAATCTTGTTAGATAATTTATCTTTGAAGCACTAAAATAAATATAACGAACTGAACTCCAACTGCATGCCCTACTGCCCAGTCTGGGTACCGGGCAAATGGATAATAGTTCCGGACAAAAAAAAGCCTTAGTAAGCTAATGAAAAAAATATTCAAATCGTTCCAAAAAGGAATGCTTCAATTTGACGAATCGAATAATGTATTAATTATAACTTGATGTTTAACAGTATTGTTTATACAAGTAACTACTTGTGGAGATTTTGTAGAGTACAGTTAGTCAATAGAAGTTTTCATCATGACAGAAATAAATGATTAACACATTGAAGCTTTTTTCACGGATTCTTTGAACTTATATATTTTTTTCATAACTCGCTTTATCCTGCAAAAATTTTGCATAGAGTTATATCCCCTGATGCTTGAATATTGTTGGTTTGTGCAGATGCAATTTTTTCATGATTGTATTTTAAACTGGAATACTGTTGTATTAATTCTTTACTTTCTATTTGACGCAGAACCCACACCGCTATTATTTATATTGATAGTTAAGCTGAATGAAATATAAGAATATAAACATTTTGAAAGGGTTGCATAAAGGTTTTACCTGTTCATGTCATTTTCTAAATATAGCTATGTAGCTAATAATAATGCATATATAAATAGCTTCTGTGTAATGTTTCAACAAAAAAGTTATTTTTCTTTCATTCAAAGTTTTTACAAGTATATATCAAAAGAGTTTCTAATAACGCAGTGGCTACGGTTCGGTCCGACCGAACACGGGTTTTTTGATATTGCTCCACACCCTAACCCTATCCCTAACCCTATCCCTAACCCTATCCCTAACCCTATCCCTAACCCTATCCCTAACCCTATCCCTAACCCTATCCCTAACCCTATCCCTAACCCTAACCCTAACCCTATCCCTAACCCTATCCCTAACCCTAAACCTATCCCTATCCCTAACCATATCCCTAACCATATCCCTATCCCTATCCCTAACCCTGCCTCAATTGGATCTGTCTAATCAGTGAAGTCCTTCTAAGGATGATACTTTTTTTCTTAGGTGCTATAAACTACTGATGGAACTGTTTTTCATAGTGCCCTTAGTTCTTCCCCCACAATGAGATATGGTGCAATGGTGATGGAGGCACCAAGGGAGAAATTAAGGCATTTTTCATCATAGCATGGACAATCCCCCAGGTTCTCACAGAGAGGGTTTCACAAACGACCATCCCAATCCTCCCCTCCCCTGCCCGGCTTGTTTAATAGACTGTTTCGGTTTATGTTCGATTATCTCACAAATAATAGTAGCACTATATATAGAGAGATATATATTCAGGGATGTTTTACGCGTGTAGACAAGAAAGAAGGAGATAACAAGGGAGTTACTTTTTATAGACATGTTTTTTGTTTAATTGTTTAGACTTGTGTTACTCTGTAGAATAATTCCTTAAGTTATGTTGTATATTTATATAAATAAAATAAATTACCGATACTAAAGAATTAAGCGTTTATGCATATCTAATTATACAGATTAACAATTTTTTTTTTTCAAATTTTATTAACTAAGACGAAAAGGCACATTTAGTGCAGTAACTTGATTCGCCCACGATTTTTAGTGATAATGAGTGTATACCTATTTTAAATAAGTGCATTTAAAAAAATAAGATTATTTTTGTTTAACTAGTACATCGTTTTACATGTTAGCATTTATTTTGACGCTCTAATCTCCATCCTTTGTTCCTACATTACAAAAAAATAAATTAGCTTCGTAATTCTAATTCGACGTTAACATATGGATTATTGAAACAGTTTTTTTGGAAAACTTAATCTACGCCTATCTCGAACAAAAAAATAAAACAACTTAGGAGCTTTCGTATGAAAGGAGAAAAGATTGCAAATTAACTTACAATATTTACAGACACAAAAAAAAATAAAGTAAACAAAGTTAAACGAAATTAAAACTCAAATTTATTATATTATTTTATATTAGAACTATAAAAATGACATTATTAAAATGCGATTCATTTAAAACAAACCAATATCCCGAAGTAATAAACTCAAATATGTATATATGCTGTTCGACGCTTGTTGCAGATTAAAATAGAATAATAAAAGAAATGCTTCTTTTGTGTAATTATAAAACTACGAAAAGTTTAAATTGACGAAACATTTGCAAGTAAAAATATTTATATGTATCTCCACAATATTGTAATTTTTTTTTAAGATATTTTGAGGCATATGAAAGGAAAACAAAATAAGGAGTTGTGATACCCATATGAAATATCCGATTCGAGCTTAGGCAGTTTGAAAGTAAACTTTACATATAAAATATTAATAAGAAAAAAGTAGATAAAAATCAGCTTATGTTAAGTGAAAACTCTATTGATACAGAAATATAAAGAGAATTTATAGTATAGTCAGTATTATATTTATGAAAACTGAACACTGTGTTACAATGTGTTACCTTTAACGCAGCTGTCAACATATCATTGACTTGCGACTTCTAGGTGAAAACGGTCGTTTGCTCTCTTCCTGCTTATACAATAGTTGTTATTTTTTAGAAACGTAAAATCGTTTAAGTCTTTTAGCAATATATTTCATTCTTATGTTATTTTAATAGTAAAAAAACTGACACATATTTCGAAAACAAGAGTATTTATCCATCTTATATAAATTTGGTTTAAATAATTTTGGTCATGTCTTCTGAGGGCTGGGCATCATTGTTTCTTAGAGTACCGTTTTTTACTATATAAGCTATATTAAAAATAAGTATGTCATTTTTAGGGCCCCCTTCAGTCCGCAAGACATAGTGATAAAAATATTTGGTCCATTTGGAAATCAAAGGCGTCTATCCCACTAAAATAAAATATGTTTAATTATTTTTTGTCATGCCCTATCCGGCATCAGTGTTTCGTGCCTCAAGGGCATCTATCCCCTCAATATATATATATATATATATATATATATATATATATAAATATATATATATATATATATATATATATATTGAGTTTGATTAATTTATTTTATTCCGTTTTGAGGCTGGGCATTAGTGCTTTTCATGGCATTGTTTTTTTTTCTATACGAACCTTTGTGAAGTTTGCCCATTTAGTTTCTTCATTGTAAAATGCTAAATTGGCAGCACCATCACTGGAATTCGGTCGTTTTTTTAAATGTTAAACCAAAAATATGCGAAACGAGATAAAATAGTTCAGAAAAGTGCGATAAGTTGGATTTTTTGCGATAAACTAATAAAAATGAACAATTTATGGTCTAAAATGAATAATATTGATGTGAAATCATTATTACTATGATTTTGGAATGTTTATAGAAGTAAAGTATCAATAAGATTTATCAAAATATTAATTGGGGCTAAAATAAGGGATTACCGGAATTTGTACAGCAATTAAGGGTCTGGTCTGTTTCTCTGAGGTGAGAGAGAATTGTTGTTGAGAACACTATGAGTCAAGCCTAAAAAGATCAACTTTCATCAACTTGCGGATGGAATTGTTCTGTAAATAATGTTGGGAGCTCCTGTAGTCATTATAAATGGGAAGCAAATTGATGCTTGTAAAATTAGTTATCCCAATGAAGGTGCGTATTTCGTGAGCATTAGTTGGTGTATGTCTTTCATTATTCAGTTGTGCTTACAGTATTGTTTAAAAAGTAATAAAAAGAATATACCATCATTTTAGGAATGGACATTACATGACATATGGAGTAGAATTATTAATCTGTAAAATGTGCTCAGCTGGACCACATTAAGCAGAAAATGTACCTGGTGGATTTACTGTAGCAGTTTTAGACCAGATCCATAAAATTTCAGTACTCTCTGCCTGCACAGTGGGTTGAATATCAAACTGCTCAGTAGTCTTCATTTTGGCCCTACGCAGAAGTACCATGGTTTTAAATAGGGAGCGACCGATAATCGGACCGATATTGGCACTATCGGTTAATATCGGATCAACCGATTTTTGTAGGGAGCGACCGATAGTCGGACCGATATTGGCACTATGAGTTAACTGTCGGACCGGCCGTTTTTTTGGCTGCCGATACATTGGTTTTTTTTCACAACAGATTTGCAGAAAAAAAAAATCAGTAAACAACCCAATTCTATAACCAGATCAGACAGGATTTTAAAAAAAAAGGAAAAAAAAAACCCGTACACAGAAATTGTCACGTCCACAAAAATTGCATCAGCGATATGACCTTGAAACCATAGGACTGGCAGTTTTAAATTCTAATGTATGACCTTGAATGAAACAATTAGTGAACATCTGTGTGTATTTTTTTTTGGGATAGGTAGTTGGGGGGGGGGAGAGAAACAGGACTTACGTGTGGGCGAAGTGTTGCGAAATAAGACAGGGAAGGGTTGAGCATGGGTTGACATACGTCAATAGCTGTAGCACTTGAAAAAAACACGTGTTTGGCATTGTTGTTGATTTAAATAAAATATCGGCATCGGTATCGGTGAAAAATGCTGGAGAAAAATATCGGTATCGGACTATCGGTAAAAAGGCATATCGGTCGCTCCTTAGTTTTAAAGCTGTTAACAATGCGGTTGCTATTGCGACACTTCTATTTAATGATGAAAAAAGAACTAGAAACAACTCTGCAACAATTAAACTTTCAGTTTGGACAATTCATATTCAATATGACACTGATGCATGCACATCATAGTTTGAGTAAAGCAAGTTCAGCTGTGTTCGATAGATGCCTATGATTGGTAGTAAAATAATTTAATGACATTTTAATTTGACAAAATTATTTACATATTATTTTTACAAATTACTCTTTTAAATACAATTTTTTGGATTGTTGCCGATACAAAAATATTTAATGTAATTTTATTTCTTTTCCTACTACCCATAATTAACCAGTTTTACACATAAAACATGAAAATCACAAGAATGGAACTTAAACTTTAGACAAGACTGCCTTCTGGAAGTACCTCAAATATTTTCGAGTACATAAAATATCGTCTTGTACAATTATGAAGCTAATCCATATATAGACGGACATCGTGAAAGAAAGTAAGAAAGAAACCAAATTTAAATTGCGCGCGGTGCTTATGAAAGATTTGACATTTTGTACCAATGGTTTAAGGGAAACTGCGTGTGTTGGAAACATTTGTTTCTTTTATTTTAATTGTTGATATTAGGTAGGTGGCATAAATCAGCACTTATATTTTTACCTAATGATTTTTGGTTTGGTTGGTTTTGTTGGTTTAGTTGGTTTGGTTTTGGTTCGTTTTGTAAGCTGGTTTGCTTGGTTGATTTGGTTAGTTGGTTGGTTTGGTTGGTTAGCGTTGACGGGTAAATCGTAATTTGTGACGTATGAAATGTAGGTCTTTTCTGCACATTAGGTTTGTTTCACAAATTAGCACCCATATCTTTACCTAATTGTATTTTAGAAATGTTTACCGGGCATCGCCGGGTACAATGCTAGTAACAATATAGTAGTGTATATAATGGAATATACTCACCTTAGATTAAATGAATTAGCGTATATATAACTAAATAATAAAAAGTCAAAATAAAAATAGTTGTTTCTTGTTTTTTCAGAGTACACAAAAATGGTCGATATTCCATCTAAGATCGAACTATCAATGACAACATGGAATGTGAACGATATTTGTGAAAATAAAAAGCTAGCAGATATTAATGCCATTTTCAAACATCTTTCTGATAATAACATAGACATAGCATGTTTGCAAGAAACAAAACTTAGAGGCACTGGTGTTCAGAAAGGTGGACAGTACAGGTTTTTTTGGAGCGGGCGGAAAACAGAGCGCCGATCAAACGGCGTTGCAGTAGTGATAAAAAATAAGTATCTGGATGATTTTGAAATATTGGCCAAGTCTGAAAGAATAATGCACTGTCGCTTAAAGACGTTTGGTGGAATTATTAATATTATCAACGTATACAGTCCTCAAGAAAATGAAAAAAAAAAAAATTAAAGAAGAGTTTTACAGTCATTTGGACAATATCATATCCAACATCCCACAGTCAGAACATGTCTTCATTTTAGGTGATTTCAATGCACATGTAGGGTCAGACTATGAAAAATGGGCGGATTGTCTTGGAATGTATGGTGTGGGAACGGAGAATAACAATGGAAAGTTGTTGCTAAAGACTTGTTCAGTTTTTAAACTGTGTGTTACAAACACATATTTTGACCTTGAAATGGACCAAAGGATGACTTTTTATAGCAAGCCTCATGCCACCTGGACTCAAATCGATCTTATTGTTACTCGCTACACAAATATGAAATGTGTATTAGAAACTAAATCTTATAAAGGTTGTTTGAGATCTACAGATCACCTACCTGTGCTTAGTAAAGTAAAAATACCTTTAACTTTAAAAAAAAACAGACATCTGTATTTCAATAGCCGACAAAGAGTGATTTCATTTCTTTTATGTACATATGAAACATATTGTCATTCTTCCCCTGTAGATCTGGAACGTTCATGGCAACAAGTCAAAAAAATATTGGGATTTGACAGCAATGAGTTTGTTCCAGTGTTTCTGCTCATTCGAAAATGTCTAACAAAAATACAAAATGCCATGGCTAGACTGAAAATAATAATAACAAAACATAAACAATGTTCAAATGATAAATCTTTGAAAAAATTTAGATCTCAAAGACTGAATGTCAAACGAGACATTAAACTTTGCTTAGGCAAGTTAAACATGTCAAAAACAAATGACAACAAAATAAATAATAGTGATGAAAAAATTTTGATTCGTTTATTAAAGCAATATGAATTTTCAACAAACATATGCACACATTTTTTCGATTTATATTTTCCGAAAATTGTCATTGATTCTGATTTTGAGACACTTTGGAGAGACTATTCGAAAAGTCTTCCTGACGCTAAAAAGTTTGTTTTTCATCAATGGGATGAAAACTTGATTAAATCATTTTTTGAGATTTGTTTCAAACGGGGATGCTTTCCAAAAGAATTGATGTGTGCAGGCATTTTTAATTTTGATAAACAAACCAAACTGGATGATGAAAAGATTAAACTAAACAAATTAATTATATGCAGACAAATCAGCGAAGAATTATCTACACTTTTAATACGAAAAGTGCGAGCGGAATTTCCAACATTACGTTCTATTGGTATAATGGCTTTCAGCTCATTAGATGATATGATATTCATGACTCAAAAGATGCAAGAAACCTCTTATGAAAATAAAAACTCTCTTTATTTTGCTTTTGTAGATTTAACTCAAATTTTGGATATGATAAGTATAAATCTACTAAACCATTTCCTGTCTCATTTGGGTTTGTCTAATAGAATGATTGGTTTTATTTCTGATTCTCTCACAAATATTAGATGCACTATTAGAGAACATAATCAAGGATGTTTTAAGCTTGAAAACGATGAAGGAGATAATATAGGTGCTCCTATCTTAATAGAAATATTCTTTGTATATGTATTTAGACTAGTGTTCCACGATAGTGGTCGAGGTTCAATCCATAGTTTTGCAAATACAGGATTAGTTAGAGCTCCAGACATAAAAGGACTTTGTTTTGGTGACAGTTTAATAATAGTTGCTGACTCAAGGGAGCAGATTCAAATCTTTCTAAACAACTTAGAAAGTGTTTTCAGAGTATTTGGTTTAACTCTTGATAATGAATGTCCGAAAAAAAAAGCAATGCTAGAAAACTGTCTTGTCGCTACAATTGACCATGAAAAACGAGAGGGACAAAGTCCAATGGTAACTGTTAAAAAAACTAGAGCAAAAGTTGACCAGTGTACACACATAAAAATTCTGGCTTTTAACAGAGATTTTTCTGACAATGTGCACCAGCTGAGAACAATTATTTTAAAAAATATGTTAATTAAGATAGAAAATCTTGTAACTTTCAATAACCGCCAATTTCCTATTAATAGTTCTCATGAAGTTACAGAAAACATTAGGAAAGCAGACAAATCTTTTAAAAAGTATACTTTCTTTTTAGAGAATGAAGATAAATCACGATGTGAAAGGATACAATTTTATAGTGATAAGGTTTTGAGAAAACTATTGCGTGGATGCAAATTATGGATATTAACGCCTGAAGATGAAAAACGACTGAATGACTTTCAGTATAATAGTCTTCGAAATATTCTAATATTGAAAAACGAGGAAGATATAGATAGTACAAGGGATCTCTTATATGATGACATAAGTTTCAATATTGAAATAATGCTTCGATACAGTCGACTTAAGATGCTTTGTCGCTCAGATCGACCACAGGAAATAAGAGACTGGCTAATCCAAAAAATCCAGTCTTTATTAGAAACGAGTAAGCTTTCAACTTCACAATATTTCAATACAATCATTGATGACATGCGAAAATTTAATATTGGTAAACACGTTTTCAACATGGAAAAGAATTCATTGAAACTAATAGCTATTAAGGAAAACAATAACAGTTCACTGATACAAAAATTAATTGCAGACGTTGAGAACTGTCTGCACAAGTTTGAGGAGAATTTTTAGTCTGTTAAGTGAAAAGACTAGTCTATGGGGGTTTAATCTATCACAAGCACTTATTACACGACGGTAAAGAATAACACAAAGGTCCTTTAACTTAACACTTTACTAAATATTAACTAACACAACTATAGCAAATAGGACTCATAACAATGATCTCTTCCTATTGTTTTTCCCAAACTGTCCACACGTCCTCATCTGACGAGAGTTTTACCTCTAATGCACCTACACCTGATACCGTCAGTCCAGCTACACGTCCATTCAAACACATAGCCACGTTCTCCACGATTCAGTCTCTCAACTGTCGCTGACCATTAACACTATTATGTCGCCATTCGTGAAAAACCATCATATAGACCCATTTCCATACGTACCACACACACACACACACACACACACACACACACACACACACACACAGTCACTCTAAGACATAAACTGTTTCAGCGTTCAATACAATTGTTCAATGATAATTTACAAAAAAAATCATTTTTACGATACATTTATTAAAAAAAAACAACAACAAAACAACAACAAAACAAACTATGATTAAAATTATAAAATAATACATTTAATTTACACCAATAGCCATGTTTTTAATGAATTTTGTCTGTTATAATTGAGAAATGTGCGTTACTGTTGTCCATATCGAAATAGTAAAATCTTCAATAATCATGTATTATCTATCTATCTATCTAATATAATTTAATGTTTTTATTTTGTTTTCGCAAAAACTCAATATTATTTCGGACACACATATCGAAGATCATAGAAACAGCCAGTACAGCAAGAACATATTGAGTATTTTCAAAGTGATAGATTCCACGTGAACACAGACAGAAATAGGAGAGATTTTAATCCAGGTGGATTTTTAAGTTTGTAAACAAAGTCTATCTGTCAGCAAAATACTTTTATATCTTTCAATATTTTATCATTTTACTTTATTGTGATTTTATAAACATTTTGCCATTTTAATGAATTATATTGCTTTAACATTGTCCCAATTAGCACACCAGTCATGTTAATTACATGTCAAACGAATATTTTAAAGATGCTGAAATATACTAACGGATTGGTTATTGTGAAATAATGACTTTAATTACTGAAATATTTACCATGAATATAATATTCTTCATGTGTCATTTTTTTTTTTTGCTTTTTGTTTAGTTTATTGAAGAATACTTTCTCATTACTAATTTTGTTATTTAAATATTGATCACTTACAAACATTTAATTTTAAGTACTGCTATACCGTGCTATGATAATCTTTTTAAAAGTTTTGTTTCATTAACATCATAAACATACAAACATATTTGAATTCTATTTTTCATAAACGTATTTAATAATACCTTGCATATTTTTTTTTTACTTATTCTTATTAAGTGTTCTACGTTTTGTAAACTAGAGTATAATGCAGAAAGTCCTCATTATAACTTTGAAACCTTTTTTTATATGCTTTATTACTTGACTAATTAGACTAAGCAATATATTTATTTATATATACATAAATTGTATTTACAAGAAGAAGAAAGATGTAACGTTGGTTTTCAGTATAACTTTAGAACCACCGATAAGAAGAAAATTCCATTTAATTTACCAGTTTTAAAGTTAAAGCCAAGGAAACAATGAATATTGTTAAATTAAAGTTTATGATTGAACTTGGTATGCTCGAAAATGTTAAACAGTACAAGTCACATTCTAAACAGCTTTTCGTGACTCAGATTGGGAAGACAATGCAGATGGGAGATGTCGAGTCGGGAGTTGAGAAGAAGAAAACAGAGTCGTAGAAAGTAGAAGACATTTTGTGACTTGGGGGGGGGGGGGCTTTACTTGAAGTGTAGATATTTAGAGTTAAGAAGTGTCATAGAAAATGTAGCTGTGTTATGCGCGGTATCGTATTAGTCTATACATCTTTGGGGACAGTGTAAAACTAAGTAAGTTTCATTTTTTTTCCCCATTGATATTTGTTTAAGTGAAATCTGAATAAAGTACATGAATCTTGATTGACCAGGCTATGTTGACTGATTTCTAAGAGTGCTGTATGTAAATGTGATTAAACAAAAACATGGGTTTTGCAATTGTTATAAAATGTTCCATCATCTACTAACGACCCCTTTTACATGCATTGTACAAGAGAATGGGAAACATCAAGTGGCAAACACATTAAATTTGCTATTGATTTACTTTTTTTTTTTAAATGTATCGAATTGAAAGACAACATTATAATCTTAAGCAAGGATTCTTTTAGATTTAATGCCCCATTTAAATATCTGGTTCTCCCAGTCAAGCTACACACAGAGATTAAAAAAACAGCATGTCTCCAGTTACAGCAAGATTTTCTCCCCGGAAAATACATACAAGAGTCAGTCAATCATGCCCTCAGTATAAAGAGTCACTCTGTGACATATAAATGTATATATATATATATATATATATATATATATATATATATATATATATAACACACTACACTATTTATTAAAATACCCACCCCCTTCAAGTTGGGTACCTATGATTATTATTATTGTTTTGAAATTAATTAAATATCATTTATATTAAAAAAAGACCGACGAAAAAAGCGCTTTATGTTTTATAACTCATAGCTTGAAAAAAAATCAAACAGTATTCTTATTCTTATTGACATAGCTTTTCATACCTTTCGTTTGTTCTTCTTAACAAAACCCGTCGACACTAAATAACAAACCCCAATATTTCTCTCTCCCCTTCCCCCCGGAATGTATTGTAAAAAAATTGAATATATATATAGTTTAACATATATATATATATATATATATATATATATATATATATATATATTGAGAAAAAATACAAATAGATCAGAAACCAATAAAATAACTTTCTGACATTTGTTGCTGTCTATTTTCAGATGTCATAACGCCCCTAGCCTATTCCACATGTCCTTACCCATCTCATTCACGGTGTGAGGGCTCAGTGTTGGCAGACATCGTGTGTTATCACGGACGTAGTGGAAAGAATAGTTCCACCATAGTAGATGTAGAGTATAAACTTTAAGTACGTTGAGATTTAAACACACGATTTTAGCTCGGGCAGAGAAGTGTCATTAGTAGATCAACTCTTTCACATTGGTCATTATCTAGGGCAGTGATTCCCATAATCCCAGGCCGTGGATCAAATGATACTGGGCGGCCCCAGAATTTTGTTTTTTTCTCTTTTTATTTAATGCGCTGTATTTCTCTCGGGATTGTGCAATTTTTTTTCATGGACGCGAGGTTAACATGGAGCTGAGTGGCTGCGAGCTGCAGTGCCACTGTGTTTCAAAAGATATAAAATATAAAAAAAAATAACCCCCACCCCTTTCCCCCACTCTAAGCGGGACGCTGTCAAATTTTCAAAAGTTGACCGGTCCGTGGCGAGGAAAAAATTTGGGAATAGTTTATATGTGTACTCTAGTAGGTGACAACAACAATGTAGAACACGTTGTTAAACAACACACAACTTTATTTACATATAAACGTATGATGGTTATTCTCTGTATCATTAAAAATATCTCCTTTCTCTCTCTTTTTCTCTCTTCCCGAAATCTCTTCCCTTCTCTATCTAATTCTGCAAGGGCCTGCCCATATTTCCATTCTCTTGGTCCCTTTACCGGCTGACGTTTTATGAAAGTCGAAAATCCCAGCAATCTCATAGAAGGATGGAGAAATGATTGCATTTATTTTGAACCTTTTTTTCGATATAAAGAGAAGTAGATTCACATACTTTGTATCTAATTAAACACAAAAATCTAATTGTCGAAGTTGTATTTTATTATAGTTTATTTTTCAAATCAGTCTTCTTCTTCTTCTATCCCTTAACCCGTGGATGGGTCGTTGGGGCACCGTTGTTTACTGAAAACTAGTAGGTGTATCTGGGGCAGGAAATGCTTGGCGGCGCCCAACCCACTCCAAGCTTGACCACAGCAGGTGCCCTCCTTATCGGTGGCCCGCCGTTGGGTTCACATTTGATCTCGTCCGCCCTGGCCGGTGACTTCAATTTGGAAGTTCATACGCCCAGTGGTGCCGTGTCAGCACCATCCCCTCCACGCGGTTTAGCCGGTCAGCTGAGACCGTTGCCCAGGGTGTGGCGCTGGGAGCCACAACGTGAGAGATTCAAGAGATGAGCGAGGACCAGTGAGCTGGACCACCCGAGGGTGCAGCTGTCAGGGCATCAAAGGTACTACCTCTGCCCAGAGCCCTCTATACACCCTCTATACAAATCAGTCTACCTATGTTTAATAATATATTGTCCCACACAAAAATAATTAAATACGTAAATAGTACTAGCTTATAAAATATGGACGAATAATAAAAACCAATAAATGCAAAAAAAATCAAACGAACTCCAGAACAGCGATAAATATAACTTTGATCTTTAATTTAATTATTTGATTGACAAAAGTACATTTCTACTTGGAAACATCTAAGAAATCATTATTTGAAAATATAGATACAAAAATGGAGGTATATATTAACAAGCCATCAAATACTATTTCTGGAAAGTTTTCAGGTTGTCAACGTGCATAAATGTAAAGAATCTATTTTAAAATTTCAATTTATACAATTAAAACTGTCTATTAAATATATATATATATATATATATATATATATATATATATATATATAATATATGACATAATGATATAGTGTAATGGTCCTGCCCTAGATTAATGTGTTTTATTTTGGTATGTAACATTGTATACATTTTTATTTATGTCCGAATGTTATGATAGTCCCGAACAAAAGATTTAAAAATCTTAGCAACAGCCCCACCCTTGTTGATTTTCAGCAGACAGAGACAGACCAGTAAAACTCTCAACAGCTTTTCTGACTGACAAAGCGTCTAATGTTATTTCATTCATATGGTTGTATCTAGCCCTCTGATAAACCACTGGGAGCAATATCTGAAACAAAAATTAATAAATCAAATTTATATTTTATAATTGTCAGTAAATGCAAGTGACTAGTTGAGAAACAAATTTTAGAAACATCATTGAGCTAATTTCATTTTTAAAGTATTTTTAGAAAAGCTTACATTTAGTTTAAATCTATCCATAAGAAATAACGCATTAACCTGTTTTATAGTGTTGAAAAGCTGCCCAGCAGAAGGTCTTTCTTCCTCGTCCACCCCCAACATCTCAGAAATTAAATTTCTTATGTTGAAATTAGTATTTAATGGCAAAGGTGGAATCTAGCAATGAAGACATTAATATTTATATAGTTGATCAATATGTGTTACAAAAAATAATTAGTTCTGTCTAGATTGGCAATATTAAACAAATTTAGTAATACAATACATAATCAAAGCACATTTTTTTTAACATAGCTTGCCCTTCTTTCCGTACATACAATAAAAAAATTAGACCTGCTATTATAAAACAACGATACAACATTTCTATGTTCTTTATATCCTAAAAGAAAAAGATTAGGCTCAACCTACTTGCCCTGTAAGGATGGGTCTTATATTAGGAAATCTGAATGGGGGCGCACGTGAGAATACTTGATGAAAAACACATCCCAAGCTCCATACATCAGCCTGTTTGAAAAAAAAACAAAACATCATAGAAAAGACAAAAGTATTTCTTTTTCTCATGAAAGAAAATTGCTTGATACAGCTCTGTTACATGCAATATACAGGGCTGTTACATGCAATATACAGGGCTGTTACATGCAATATACAGGGCTGTTGCATGCTATATACAGGGCTGTAGGTTAATCGTGTGAGGCTGTGAGTTAATGTGTGTGTTTGTGAATCTTGTTTATGTGTGTGAATGTATGTATGTATCTATTTATCTGTCTATCTGTTGGACTGTCTATATATGTCTATCTCTTTGTTTTTCTATCTTTCTATTTTTCTATGTATCAGTTTTTCTATATTTTTTTCAGTCTCTCTGTTTATCCGCATATCTATCATCTATCATATATATCTATATATATATATATATATATATATATATATATATATATATATATATATATATATTTATATTTATACACACACACAGAGAGAGAGAGAGAGAGAGAGAGATACATAAGCTTTTACAGATATTTGAAATCACTTCTATAATAAAACAATTCCATATCTGTTGAAATATAGTAAACAAAGGTTTTCCGAGGGTTAAAAATAAAAAAAAAATAATAGGAGATTCATAATATGGTAAGTTGTAATTTTTTTATAATTTTGAAAATATTAAACAAAGTCACCCATAAACAAATAAACAAGTAATTAATGACAACTATTTTATTGAGAATAAAATTATTCAGTTGTCACTGACTTGAGCTCATTTCTTTCCGACTTCAAGGGATATGGAAAAAAAAAATAAGAGGGTTGTTAAGCAAAAATTCTTCATAACGTCAACTGAGAATGAAAGATTTTACCTTATTAGTATATCGCTTTCCTTCCAATGCCTGAGGGCTCATGTAACATGGTGTTCCAGCTTGCGTCCCTGCACTTTGATAGGTGTATTCCTGTTCCCTGTAAATTTTTTTTATTAAAATTGTTTTTAATTCTACTAGCAATAAGTACGTGTTGACCCAAACACCATCAAATGGCCCTACAGAAAGCTGTAGTTGATTACGCTAAGAACTGATTGAATTAATAATACAACTAATACATATTTATAACTAAACTATTCAATAAACTTTCATTGCAATCTTTGGCCTTGCGATGTGTAAAGCTATGTTTGAGCCACTATAAACCACTAATGGTACGGGTTTTATGGTGCCCTTCTTTCATCCCCACTGTTACGATCGCACCCCCCCCCCAAAACAGTGCTCCATATTATGTCCCCCTCATCCCCACCCCCGTTAGATCTGTGGTCAGCGGAGCGTGATCAAAGCTACCAGGCGCTCGGAAGCTGGACGATAGCTGGACGAAGGTGCGACTTCGCACCTTTGGGCACTGACCAAGATCAAAGCCCTAGCGGACTCAGTTAAAACCCAGGAGCCAGGCTTTGATGTCGGAAACGCCCCTCCCCCTATTCCCTTCCCTCGACATTCGGGGGTGAGCAGTCGATAGAGACAGAAGTTTAATTTAGTTTTAGTCAGTGTTGTATTAGAGTTTGAGAGATATAGTCGTGCAGTCACGAGTAGTTGTTAATAAAGTGTACTATTTTATATTTCAAATCAATAAGTGTTGACTTATCTTGTGTTTCACTGTGTGTTTATTGATTATCTACAAAAGACCCCTTTACACCCACCATAGCCGATAGCAATGGCCCTGGAGACACCACGGGAGACATGTTTGAGCCACACCTGTGTGCTGTGGGCTACGAGTTTAACTGTCTGATATGTTTGAGACACACACACACACATACACCTCCATGGTCATCGCACTATCGATGTCCATGATATGAAAGAAAGAAGACCACTCCAAAAAAACTACCCCATATGTGGGATGCCTGAGATAATATATACTATCCATTGGCGGACTTGCAAAAAAAAAAAAGATAAATATGAATAAAAAAAATTCTGTATAAGCTTAACTTACATTGCTAGGCCGAGGTCACTCACTTTGATGTTGTCGTCTTCATTCAGTAGAATGTTGTCGGGTTTAATGTCTCTGTGCATTAAATGCTCTTGGTGCAAATACTAAAATGAAATATATAAAATCATTATTTAAAATGGACTCTGATATACAAAAAAAAAAATAAGTCTCAAAAAATAATAAAGTACAGTCGATCCCGCTTAATTGGGACACATCGGGACCGAGGCTTTTTGTCCCAATTAAGCGGCTGTCCTAATTAAACATAAGAATTTACTATTGGCTTCTTGTTTTGGTTTCTTTGAGATTTGTCCCATATAAACGGCTGTCCCAACTAAGCGGTGTCCCAATTAAGCGGAATCCACTGTATTTACATATTTTGAAAAAAAAATCATTAGCAATAACAATAGATTGGAATATAACCTTTATCGCATCAGCCATTTGAGCAAGCCAGTTTATTGCACGTTTTTCTCCGATGACTATTCTTTGTATCTCTTTAGTTAGAGTTCCACGTCCACAAAACTCCAAAAGTAAACAAAACAAGTTGCCTTCAACGTATGACGCACTGCAGCACTGAACTAAGTGTGGATGTCGAAGGCGCATCATAGTATTACCTTCTCTCTGTGCTTCTTCGGAGCTGGTTGCCTTTAGTTGTACCACCTTTAGCGCATACTGGAAAAGAAAATGTATTAGCTCTAAATTTATTTTCAGTTTATCTAAATTGTATGAATATTATATCATTTTTAGATGGTCACGGGTACGTTTTTAGCTTCATTCAATTATTTATTAGTTTATCAATGAATAACGTTTAAAGACATTAGTCTAAGTGTAATTTGTTAAAATTAGCAGAGTTATTATTACTATTATTCTTTTTTTCCATTTTAATTTGACAAGTCATACATTAAAAGACATTTAAATAGCGTCTATGCAAAGTAATAATGGTAACAAAATAGTTTAAAAAAAATAATAATAAAAAACCAAATTTGTTTAAATCAATAATAATACAGTCTTTGAAAAAGACATTTATCGGGAAAGTAAAAACAGTAAAGTAACAAATCTATTTTAGAAGTAAAATAATTTTTTTTTAATTATTTCTCTTCGTTAACTTTCTCATAGTTCAAATAATTGCAATAATTTACATTAAATGATTTCTAGTAAAAATTAATCTAAGTCTTCGGTTTACATTTCAGATCGGTAGCATTTTTATAAAAATATATGTGTAAAATGGTTGTATTTTTTTTTTATTTTACCCCAACAACCTTAGCAATTGTTTATTAAAGGTTGTTTGTCTTGTAATAGCCTAAGGCCTAATTTTTCCTAGCATTATCATTTTAATATAAAACTAAGCATTCATTTAATGGGAATTCCTTCTATTACAAACGGTATATTTTTAGCTTTCAGACAGACTGAGGTATATAGAAAAAAGTGAGAATAGGTCTGTTATATATGTAACAATTTTCATTACCATTACATTTATATCAAGCTAAACACCTGGTGAGAAAAAAGTTTAAGAATTGGAGAAATACCTTAAAAGTCATAGAAGTGAGAGAATGGAGGAAGAACACCACGGATCGGGAAAAGGGAAGAAGAGTAGTATGGCAGGCCAGGGCCCTTAATGACACACTCACAAGTTTGCAGGGCCGTCTCCAGGCAATTTGACGCCCTAGGCAGTCATCTATTAGGACGCCCGCCCCTTCTTTTGAAAGTTTTTTTTTCTAAAATTTGGCGCCCCATGCAATTTGGCGCCCTAGGCAGCTGCCTATGTCGCCTATGCCCAGAGCCGGCCCTGCAAGTTTGTATTAAAAAAAAAAAAAATTCACTAAACCAACCTGCATGTTCCAGGGCAAAATAAGACGAAGAAACAGTTTTAATAGCTAACAGCCAAGAAAATTAATTTTAAAATCGTGACCCCCTACAAAAACAAGGAAATAAATTAAAGAAAGAGAAGACAAAATGAATTCTATAAAATTCTGCATTAAAAAATCATTTACATTTTTAGTGACTCAATTTAAATCGCCTCGACTTTAGCCATGAGAAAATAGTTGTTGCAGCTACTCTTCTTCTTGTTTAACAATATCCGAACTGCTTTCAGTTTCAGTTTTGTTCTATTTCTGTAACGAGGTCGCTGATGTCATGTTATATGTATCAACCAGGCTTGCGGAGCCAGAGCCGAGGAGCCGTGGAGCCGCTATTTTTTCCTGGAGCCGGAGCTGGAGCCGAAAAAATCTGGCGGCTCCACGGCTCCCAAATTTTTTTTTTTTTTTTTTTACAGCAGAATTTTTTTTTTAGCTTTAAAATTGCAAATTTGTTTGATTGTTTGCCTCCTAGAATTTGAAATGTTGTCATTTTTACGAACGCCACAAAAGTAACAGCATTTAAATGATGGCGTGCACGCACATCAAAACAATAAATCTTTAATGGGGAATCGTTTTGTGTTCGTTTTAAATCTTGTTTACCCTACGAAATTTTTTTAATGGCATGTTATTTTGTTATATATTAAGTTAAAACAGATTTATGTCATAGAATAACTAGCTGCAAGTATCTGGCTTTGCCCGCGTTTAAAATAAGGTTTTTTTGTTTACCTTCTGTTTTTCTCCCCCCCCCCCTCTCTCCCTCTCTCCCTCACTTAATTTCTCTTTCCCTCCCTTTCTCTCTCCATCCCTCCCTCTCCCATCTCCCTCTCTCCCCCTCCCTCCTTCTCTCCCCCCTCCCTCCTTCTCTCTCCCCCTCTCCCTGTCTCTCCCTCCATGCCCCGCTCTCTCTCTTTATCTCTTCCTCCCTCTATCTTTATCTCTCTATCCGTCTCTCCAATCCTCTCTCTCCCTCCCTCCCCTCTCTCCCCCTCCCTCTTTCTCTCCGCCCCTCCATCCCTCTCCCTCCTTCTCTCCCCTTCCTCCATACCTCCATACCTCTCTCCCTCCATGCCCACGCTCTCTCTTTATCTCTCCCTCCCTCTCTTTCTATCTTTCTCGCTCTCTCCCATCCTCTCTCTCTCCCTCTCTCCCTCCCCCCCCTTCTCTTTCCCTCCCTCCCTTTCTCCATTTCTCTCCCCCTCTTCTCTCTCTCACTCACTCTCTCCCCCTTCCTCCATCCCTCCCTCCTACCCTCCTTCCCTCTCTCCCCCTGCCCCCTCTCTCTCTTTATCTCTCTCTCTCCCACTCAAGATCCAGACAACCAAATAACGTGAAATTTGGTACACTTACACACAATTACATGGGAAAGGTTCTTAAACAGGTTTCGTTCCATCTCAATGGGTACTTTTATTGCAATTAATTAATTTGGTAATCAAAAACATGAAAATTGGCAAACTTTTACCCCGATTTCAGGTTTTACGAGCTTCTCTCCCACATAGCTCACTTACTATAAATATGATCGGTACGGGGAACCAAACATCACATTAATTACTACACTATTACATTCCATTCCTTCATCCATAGGAATTGTCATCTTTTGCTACAGTCATGCCTAAGAGAGAGAGAGAGAGAGAGAGAGAGAGAGAGGGAGAGAGAGAGAGGGAGAGAGAGAAAGACAGACAGAGACAGAGAGAGAGGGAGAGGGAGAGAGAGGAACTGCCAAAAATGTATCACATTGCTTTAAGATAATTGTATCCTTTTATTGCATGCAAATAAACCCTTTTTTACGCGCCTTATATTAAATCTTAATTAAACGTCAAATTACGCTTCTAAAATAAACAGAAAACCTTATTTTAAACACGGGCAAAGCCGGGTACTTGCAGCTAGTATATATATATATATATATATATATATATATATATATATATATATATATATATATATATATATAAGCAACTCGGGCTCTGCGTTAAATCGAAAATAAAGAATTAATACAACAATATTCCAGTTTAAAATACTATCATGAAAAAATATCTGATCTGCTCGAAACTAAAAGTAACATAGCCTACCGATCAAGCCTAAGGGGATATAACTCTACGCTAAGGTTTAGCAGGGGTACAGCTAGTATATAAGTATTTATGCTATGATTCATTAGTGCGAGATATTTATATATGGGTCAGTATATGAAGTTTTGATTAATGATGTATCTGTAGAGAAATTATTCAAGACACATCTCAAAAATTAAGGGTGGGACTGGTGAAAGTTGACGCCCCACGTGGACAAAAATAATATGGGCCTTTAAGAAAAAGAGAAACATACAATTGGGCTTTGTAGGGTCCCTAAATAATTTGGGTCCTTTGTTCGCGTCCACTACGCACGTCCATGAATCCTAATCTGACGGCGTTCTACGCTAAAGTAAAAGAAGAATACATCCAGATACTATTTTAAATGAGGGGACGGATGCTCGTGCGATAAAGCGTTCGGCTGTCGACCTGAAGGTACCTGGTTCGATCTCCGGAGAGGACCAAGGAAATGTTTTCAGGTCTTGGCTCAAGTTCCCGATATATCTCCAGTGGTGCCTCCATGGCGCTATCGGCTATGGTAGGGATGAAAGAAAGGCACCATAAAGACCGTCCCATTAGTGGTTTATAGTCTCTAAGATATTTCATCTCATCCTCACAGGGACTTCACACACACTTTTTTAAATGTACACAATGAAGGTGTGTACATATTCTATGGTCAATGTTCAAGTTAAGAGATTACAAATGCACTACTCTTCAGACTGTGTTTATAATATATACGTATATATATATATATATATATATATATATATATATATATATATATATATATATATTATTTTGTAACGCTTTGAGTAAACTAATATATTTTAATATGGGCGCGGTAATATGGTAACTTTGAATGTTTTCTCTGAATGAGAAATGACGTTTAAATTACGGTTACATGTTTTATAGACTGCATTGTAAAGAAGCACGAAATATTTAAGTTATGTAGCGATCACCTTTAGAAACATTACACAATAAGGCCCACGTGTGAATGTTATTGAACCGATCTTTCTATTACATCTGAGTTTCAAAAATAGCGAAACGTTTTCAGTAAAGTAGGCCAGTTTAAAAATAACAAAATTCTTCCCGAATAACTTGTTTGTAAATGTTCACCAGACCAAGATTATCAAGTGGGCGTGAACTAGTTCGTGAAAGTAATTCCCAAGCACACCAATACACATTTTTATTTATCATATTTCATTGGCTGGGGTCCAGAAATATTTCCTCCGTTTAAAAAGTTTATTGATCCATTTTTAACAAATCTCTAGATTAACTTCACATCTCAAAGAATTTTTTTAACTGCTAATATTAATTTTTAAAAAAGTATCCGCAACATTCACTTCTTGAAATAATTTGTTTTAGATAAAAAATTTAGAAAAAATTGATTAATGTAAATGTGTTAACATAAAATAAAACAAACAAAAGTATGTCGTAATAATTTTCGTAAAGGTTGTGGGAATTCCCAGTATGATTTGTATTGCTGTTTGAGCATTAGAAATACCCAAGTAAGATACATAGTATTAATTATTGTTAATTGTGTTATTGTAAAAAAAAATTAACTATAAAACATAGTTATACACTAAAGACCACACTTTACAACTTTAAATCAGTTTCAAAAATTTATTTGTAAGTATAACTTATGTCATGTTTTGAAAAATAGAGAAGTGACGAGGCAGAGAGATATCTTTATAATATATTTTTTTTCTTTAGATTAAACATTGTTTATAGGTTGATAAGCGATACTTTTGTCATATGTTGATTTGCGATACTTTTTTCATTATTAACAAGTAAATCTTCCAAACGCATCTGTACCAATCGTAAATAAACAATATTTAAAGCAAGTAATGTATCGAGAAATGAATTGTGTAATGTAGCATGTTATGTTGAAAGTTATGTAGCAAGTATTGTAGCATGTTATGTAGCAAGTAATGTAGCAGTGTAATGTATCGATAATAAAGCTACAGCTACTCTAGTTACACCACTACATCAACAGTTTTTAACTCTTACTGGACATCTTTAAAGTGTATAGACTTTTATTGATCATATTGAAAGTTAATAGTTAAAATACTAGGCTAAGACCAGAGCAAGTAATGGGCCAATGGGTCATGGGTAAATGGGTCAAATGGGTCGCGAAATTCGATGGGTCACATAGGTCATGGGTCAATGTTCCATGACCCATGATCCATCCTTAGTCTCCGCCCAACCCTAAAAAATACCCGTTGTCGTGCGATATTTTTTTATTTGCGACGAAAACAAAATGTGCCCTTTCTCTATACATTTGTAGGCTATATAAAATTGTATGTGAAACACTTGCAGCGAATTGTGTCAATGTAATTATAATTTAATTTAATTTAATTATTATATATATAAAAATAAATCTTTTCTTCTTAGGGAAAAATAAAATGAAGTCAATTGATCCAAGAAAATCTGAACTGAACATTGCAACTTGGAATATTCGAACAATTCCGAAATCTGACACAAATGTTCATTTTATGAAGATCTTTCATCAGCTGTCTTGTATGAATATAGACATCGCCTTCTTGCAGGAGACAAGACTAACGCCTGAAAGAATTCACCGCTGTGACAAGTACACGGTTCGCTGGAGCGGTCATAGAGATAATCGCCGGACACAGGGCGTTGCCGTCGTGGTCAAAAACGAACTTTGCGAAAGTGTTGATGTTTTGACACACTCCGAAAGGTTGATGGAGTGCCGTCTTTTGACCTCAAGTGGCTACATTTATTTCTTTAACGTGTACGGGTACTTAGAAAACTGTGAAAGGGAACTGTTAGAAAAGTTCTACAATGAGCTTGAGCTCGTCATTAGCAAAGTTCCCAAGTCAGAACAAATGTACCTGGTAGGTGACTTCAATGCGCATGTCGGGGCTAATAATCGGAAGGGGCCAGTTTGTCTCGGGAAATATGGCGTTGGTATGAAAAACAGAAACGGGGGATTTTTGCTAGATTTCTGTACAAGACAAAACCTGTGCATCACTAATACTTACTTTAATGTCAAAGAGAAAGAAAAAATTACATTTGTAGGGAAATCTGAGACTCAAATAGATTTTGTCATTGCCAGGAAGTCAGACATGGAATATGTGCAGGAAACTAGGTCATATGATTCAGATTTGATAAGGAAAATATCTGACCATCTACCTGTAGTTAGCAAAATAAGTTTGAACAATAGTAGGTCAATGAACCAAATTGAAAACACCTTACATTTTTTATGCAGTTTTAACACTAACGGTCTAAACCAGGCAATTCGCGAATCAACAAGTTGCAATATTACAATAAACAGAGTTGTAAACTCAGTGAACAGAGATTTAAAGAGTTTTCAAAAAGTTTTAAGTAAAGTTGGCAAATTCCCAAAAGATTTTAATTGCAAACTAAAAAAAAGTAGGAAAATGAAATTTAAATTAAGTTTTTAGAAACCTAAGAAAGAAAAAAAAAATGTTCATATTGTATTTAAAACTAATTTATTGCACACAAACAAAAGGGCATGACTTCATTATGTATCAAAAGATTTTTATTTATATAGACATACAATGTGACAGACACAAGTTAGTGAATAACATAAATGTGAAGGTTTGTTTTCTATAGAACAGTACGATATGTTTACTTTGTCGTTTAGGAAGAGAATAAACCCAGAAGAAAAGTTTTAAAAATATTTTTTTTATTCCTAATTAAAATGTCACTGATGACTGGAGTTACTTCAACTATTTTCATTATACTTTTTTGATATACTGTTTGGTTAAATCTGGTAAACTATATTGTACCGTGTAACTATGTTATAAAATTTGTATGTTTTCTTGTGACCCTTTTTTCCATATGTCAGGTTTTGGTAATAGGATGCTATCACAGTATAGCAAATATTGTCGTGTAAAGCTAAGATTTTGTGTGTGTGTGTGTGTGAAGTCCCTCTAAGGATGAGATGAAATGGGACGGTTTTAATGGTGCCCTTCTTTCATCCCCACCTTAGCCGATGGTGCAATGGCCATGGAGGCACCACGGGAGATATATCGGGAACTTGGGCCAAGACCTGAAAAATGTCCTTGGTGGTCCTCACCGGAGATTGAATCTGGTACCTTCAGGTCGACAGTCGAGCGTTCTACCTTACGACCACCCGTACCCTGAAAAAAAAAACGCCCACCTAAATGGGACAATTTTTAGATATTGTATTGTAGAATGCTTTATTAGTTGGTAACTCTTTTTTAGTAAGATTGAGTATTTCTTCTACTAGTCAACTATTTCTTAGCTTTTGTGGTTAATACAACTTTTTAAATTTGTTAAAGCAATTTATGTGATATTTTATACTGTAATAAAATGTATTTATCATGTTATACATTTTTAACACACACACACACACACACACACACACAAACACACACACATATATATATATATATATATATATTTAATCATAGTGATACTATATTACATTTTTCATTGCAAAATCAAAATGTAAATTTGGATTAACAACTATGGGTAGCCTACAAAATCTATCCCTGTTTTCTGTTAGAAATGACGTACATAATTAAAAAAAAACAATTTTAACACATGATTAAGTTAATTTTATGAAATGTAGATCGGAACTCCAACATTTAATAACTTCATTATCCTACTTATCACTGAGATGAAGATAGTGCTCAAGTCTTGTTCAGAAAACATAAATAATTTTGATACATTGTAGCGTTGCGTACTAATAAAAATATAACAAACTGTACGTCTTCTTGTATACATTTTCTTTACTAAGTAGCATGTTTTGTTATGTTTTTTTTTTGCAGTTGTTACGTGTTGGTTTAAGTGCTACTTCAACTGTGTATTTAGTATCTTGTCTGCCTAGGATTCTTTCACTCTGTAGCCACTCGTTTTATTATAGATATGTCAAAATACAGAGGCTTTCAAACTCTGTACAGTAGTATTGATAACAGAGGCACTTGGTTTCCGTGTATATTGTAATACTTATTACAAAAACAAAGAGCATAAAATTCACTATAGTCTAACATCAATTTTATTCAATTACAATAACGTCAATATCAACTGAAACTCTACTTGTGACCACACTCGGCTCTATCTAGAAATCTGCTGTCCCCAATCTCTGTATACGCTCTTCCACGCCCCGTTTCGTAAAACGTTTCTATCATGCTTATTGCGCCAACTTGTTGAATTTGCTAATTACAAAAAACTATTAAAAGGTTAGCGCCCTTCGTCTGGTGATTTATCTATGTGTAGGAGTGTTAATCGACGCTCTGCTAACTCTCGGAACAAAGGCAAAAGTAACAAAAGTTTAGTCCCTTAGGTAAATATGTTTAGTCCCTAAGGTATAATATGTTTAGTCCCTGAGGTAAATATGTTTAGTCCCTAAGTTATCATATGTTTAGTCCCTGAGGTAAATATGTTTAGTCCCTGAGGTAAATATGTTTAGTCCCTAAGTTATCATATGTTTAGTCCCTAAGGTATCATATGTTTAGTCCCTAAGATATATATGTTTAGTCCCTAAGGTATCATATGTTTAGTCCCTAAGGTAAATATGTTTAGTCCCTAAGGTAAAAATGTTTAGTCCCTAAGGTAAATATGTTTAGTCCCTATAGTATCATATGTTTAGTCCCTATAGTATCATATGTTTAGTCCCTAGCTCGGGTCGCTGAAATTGTAAAGACTCCACCCCCCAAAGATTTAACCCTGAACTCTTGGTGTGACCCCTCAATGATTTATTTAATATAGTATCCTATCTTCCGGACCTACATTCTAACCAACGTGTTAGATTCCTGTTCTCCACAGCAGTAATATTGGAAATCGTCATGTATTACAATTAAATCAGTTTACTCATATAAATAAGTTCTGATAAATAAGTTCTGGTTAAACTTACACATAAAAACATTTATTTCAACTATTAGAAGAAAATCCTTTGACTGTAAACTTATGTACTTGTCAAGTTTACGAGTTGATTTGTTTCAATGGTGTTTTCTTTTTTACTACATTTACCGTAAAAATATGTGAAGTTCCAGTATGACTATAGGGTCAAAAGGGAAGTGATAAAGTATAGAATAGTTTCTGTGACCTCGTCATATTAAGGGATTGTGCCCTTTTCGTCACTCGACCACTCGGTTATGTGATGATGGGGCTGAAACACTCTCACCGCAGACGAGACTGAAATTGATATTAAGGCATCATGGGTAACGAAGGTTGATTTTTGGACTCCATACTTTTTTTTTTGAAGCGTTAGAAGTTATTTTTAGCTAGTTTGGATCATGTTAAATAAAATGAAAAGAAAAGTTAGTCGTTTTTGAGGCCATCTACCCGTGAAATATTTGATACCTACGTTGTAACCATAAATGTGAAGGCATAAGGAATCGTATGGTTACATGTGTTGTTTTTTATATACACATGCGGCTTTCGTGGTTAGTTTATCCGATCCGTTATTCAAGCAACAGCCACATTTTAACTTCGATAGTGTATGCTGTACACAAGGTTGGGTTTTATAGGTAATTCTTTTGTTATTCGAATATCACATTACACAGAATTATCGACAAAATCAATCATAATTATAAAAGACTGTTCATGCTAATAATCATTTAGATTTTTTTTGACACATCTATTGAGTAAAATCTGTAGAGACCATTAGATTAGCATAACTATTATTGAATTTAAAAGTAAAGTAGGTTATACACACACACTCAGATGGCACACACACACACATACATTATTATTGCCGACCTTCTTAACACTGACTGGATAAAGGGATAATATTGATTTTACAATTACCCTAATTGATCTGAATTTTACTTTATGGCTGATCAAGTAAAGGTACACTACCATGTTTGTCAGTTATTGCTGTACATCTTTTTTTATAATTTTTTTAAACTTAATGGCAATTTTTTTTAAAGGATTAAAACATGCTAACAACCACACATCTGTGTATAATCTCTTTGTGAATAAGAATATTTATGTCTTCGAAGTTGTTTTTGTAGTGATACTGTGTGTGTTGGGTGACGTAGGGAGAACGGCGTGGGGTTAGTTGGCGTGTTGGATTGAATAGCGTGAGCTTGAAGCTGAAAGGTTGGAAAGTAGAGACGTGAGTGAATGAAGGTGACCGGTGTGTGACCAGTGTTACCACCCAAGATAAAAAAAACCGGGGTGTATGGTCGTGTAGTAAAGCACTTGACTTCTACCTAATGGTGAGGACATATGAATATTCAGGCCATGGGCTATGGTGGGAATGAAAGAAGAGCAACATAGAAACATCAGCATTAGTTATTAGTAATATGTAGTAGATGTCGTGTCATCCTTACAAGGGCTTAACACACAAGTCTCAATAAAACATGGCCCGGGCGCTACTCACAAAGGGGCGCCTAATGGTATATTTTGCATATAATATTATATGGTTTTCGAATGGGGGGAGGGCGCTAAAAAGGTTTTAAAAAGGTAATGTACCTCGTGCGCGAGTTCAGCTCGCTACGGCACTGGACAGAAGCTGGACCATTACTGTTTTGATTACTTAAAAAGATTGTAATTTATTTTGAAGGAGTTGACATTTGCATATTATCATAAACCGCAATTTGTTCTACTGGATGGTAAAAAACCCAGATCCTATTAAAAAAACAACTTAGGACTGTCGGTCACGTGAAGAGTTAGACACAAAGACGCAAGTGGTTCAGAAGAGGTCAGATTGGCATGTCGGCCTGACATGACCTGATTGTGTTTGTTGTTTTATGAGCATATGACTGTCGCTTTTACTTTCCTGTTTCTATTGTGCTGTTGTTTTTAGCTTTAAAATTGCAAATTTGTTTGATTGTTTGCATCCTAGAATTTGAAATGTTGTCATTTTTACGAACGCCACAAAAGTAACAGCATTTAAATGATGGCGTGCACGCACATCAAAACAATAAATCTTTAATGGGGAATCGTTTTGTGTTCGTTTTAAATCTTGTTTACCCTACGAAATTTTTTTAATGGCATGTTATTTTGTTATATATTAAGTTAAAACAGATTTATGTCATAGAATAACTAGCTGCAAGTATCTGGCTTTGCCCGCGTTTAAAATAAGGTTTTTTTGTTTACCTTCTGTTTTTCTCCCCCCCCCCCCTCTCTCCTTGTCGGATCAGCACATAACACTGTGTATCTATGATTATTATTACAACCTTGTTTGCATAAGGTTGAAAGGGTATAACTATAAAAAAGCAAAGTATACAAAGAAGAGTTATAAGATATTTATGGAACTATTTCAACAGTAAGTAAAGGAAGTCGTTTTTAAAGGCCGCATATATAAACAAAAAGTGGAATCTACGGTTGAATGAGTTATTTACATCTAAAAGTCTTTCATACGTTCGCATTCATAAATCCTGTTCCCATACTTTACTTCTTGTATAATGTATAACTTAACACTAACTGGAATATTTTTTTCTTTTATCACTATTGAAAAAGGACAAATATTTCTTTTATGTTTGGTAAGCTTGCAGTGCAATCTACACACCTTTTGGTATAAGCATAATATTAGTAAGTATTTCTAAATTCTAAGACGCAATTTAAACTGGTTATGTCTGTGAATATAGCTCAAGAGCTAATATTGCATAAAAATAACTAGGTTAAAATGGTAGCCTATAGTTTTATGACACCATTTTTTTTTTCTTTAAGTTAACACAGTAATGGTTTCTAAATAATCGTTAGTTTTAATTGTCGGTCGTGCTTTCTTTTTTTTTTTTGGTTTTTTATTCAATACTTAAAATACAACAAAAATGTATCTTTCCTCAGCTCTGATTCTGTTAGTGTTAAGTGAAGTATTCAACAACGATTGGATCGATTTTTTATCATTTCTATAATATATTATATAATATTACTCATTTCCAGTGTGCGTTAAATCGAAAGTAAAGAATTAATACAACAGTATTCCAGTTTAAAATACAATCATGAAAAAAATCGGATCTGCCCGAAACTAAAAATAACCTACATGCCGATCAAGCCTAAGGGGATGTAACTCTATGCAAATGTTTTGCAGGGTACACAGCTAGTATTCAATATTATAGTTGGACACAGGTGGCTAATTGAATTATGATCACATGCTTGTCACACTGATTCACAGTCCTGTTCATGTGCAAAATATTTAAAAAGTATTTTGAAGGTAAAAAAAAAACAAATTCTTTTATTTTTTACTGCTTTTTCTTATATTTATTTCAAGCTCTAATATTTGAAGTGATTGTAATTTAAATTTGATTGAAGTGCTTATTTATGTTTATTATAATAGTATCTGCTATATATCACTACAGTCAGTATATTAATGTAAACATGTGCTATTTAAGCGAACGTGGTTGAAGATTTAAAAATCTTTCTTAAAAATGAGAAGCTGGGTTGGGTTTTGGAGTGCCGGGGAGAGAGGGGTTTGTTATTAACGTTAAACAAACAAAAACAACTTTGTCAATTATTTAAAAAAAGTATTTTAATTAACTTTCTGTTGTCAAATATTGTGACTCTAATGTGGATCTCTTCTTAAATAGAAGGGATTTTCAAATTTGGCATTAAACAATGCACCAATTTAATATTTCTTATTTCATACATTAAAATTTTGAAGGCTTAATTAAGAAGATAATTAATTTTATTTTTAGTAATGTTTATAATAGGAAAATATTTTTCTTGAGATTCGTCCTCTTCTTCTTCCTTTGGATCTACATCCCATTTAGGGCCCTGGCCTGACACACTACTTTTCTCAACTTTTCCCCATTCATGGTCATCTTTTTCCTTGCATATCTGTTTATATGTCAAAATGTATGTCTGATTTAAAATGACTGATTTAAAATGTCAAACCTTATGACTGATTTAAAATGTCAAAGCAAGTGACTGATCTAAAAATGTCAAACTTGTATATTTGCTTTGAATGCCGAACTGCATGAATGATTTTAAATGTTGAACTGTAAGTCAGCCCAAATCGAGCTATTATCTTATTTATAACATCTTAACTACCGCGTCTTGTCATTCATGTCATTGTCTCTTATTGATCAACCACTAATTTTTTTTAAATATGCAAACTTTACATTAACCTTTAACTTGAGTTTTTGTGTGTGAAAAAAAAAGATGTTAAATGTACTTTTTCAGTCAAGACCCATTTATAGTTTTAGAGAAACCATTCTCAGTTATCGGACACTGCAATCTTATTTCATATTAACCTAGTCGCCAAGAATTCGTCTCACAAAAAAGAAGCCATTAATAAGATAAATTAACTTTAAAAAGAATGTGTCATTTCAAATGTACATGTAGTTTCACCTTGACATGCAATGGGCTAGTAGCTTCCCGTCTAGATCGGACCCAATCATCACAGAAAAGAGTTTAAGAAGAAATATTTTTTTAGTATAAGATTCTGGTGAGACTTCAAGACTTTTGTAATCAACTGTAACATTAAGTTACCTGTAGTTTTCAGTTTACAAACCTATTTCTTTCTCTCTTTATATATATATATATATATATATATATATATATATATATATATATATATATACATATTAACAGTATGCATAGCCGTCTTTCTATTTGCAATGCATTTATCTTGCTTTTTTATTTTCCCACACATAAAAGGTTCACATCATCATTAGACATAGTCCCGTCGCACCCAGCCAATGTAATCATTGGGCGGCCAGTCTCAGATTTTAGCCGTAACATAATATATATATATATATATATATATATATATATATATATATATATATATATATATATGCATTCTACCATACAAGGAAATTACGACATTAAGTTACAAACACACACTATTTCTTACGAAAGTAAATAACAAGTAAATTTGTGTTGTCAAATCCTTTTGAGGCCAAAGTTATCATCTAAAAATCTAACTGCTGCTATTGAAAGTTTGCATGTGTTATGTACAATATGAGCAGAGCCGGCCTTAGATATTTGACGGCCCTAGGCAAAAGTAAAATGGCGGCCCCTCTACATATTAATTTTATATAGTAATCATGAACAGCAAAGTTGGACTAGATAGTGACACTAGTAAACGATTTTTTAATTAATAATAATTAATTAATAGACGAAAGAATATTGTGTTCAGAATTATGAAATTTAATAGTTAGGTTTATTTACAGGACAATTTTTTTACACTTTATGCTTGCAAATTCGTCGATTAAACTTGCATAATCCAACGATGATGCTATATCATTCTCAATGGAAATCAGGGCAATGTCTACCAGCCTATCTTGCGTCATTGTGGAGCGCAAATAAGTTTTAATTAACTTTAATTTTGAAAAACTGCGTTCTGCTGATGCAACAGTAACAGGTATTGTTAACAAAATGCGTAAAGCGTTTGTAACATTTGGAAAGACCTCATTTAATCGGTGTGCATTAATATACTTTAACACGTCAAGTGGAGATGTACCTTTAGGTATGACAAAAGTTAACGTTTTTAGTTCAGTAAATAAATTGAGTTCCTCGGTGTCACTATCGATTTCCGTGATTGGTAAATGCGCAGAGGCAGAATTGCTAACATCAGAGAATACTTCATGTAAGTTTTTGCATTGTTTTTTTAGCATTGCGTCGTCACGATTTTTCAAGTCTGAAATTTTAAAGAGGAATCCAAAATTATTATTAAATTGTGTTAAATGTTCAAATCGTTCATTAAAAGACATTATAGCTTGATCCATCAACACGTTGAAGAAACCTATCCGATAGTTTTCTCTGGGATCTTGCACTGATTCATCTTCAGCAGATTCATATAAAAACTGTTTTTTAACTCTTTTTCGTCTCAAAGAAGTAACAATTGCTGAAAAACCCAATTCGTCATCACTCATTTCCAGCTCTTCTGCTAATGACTTTGCTGCAATTTCCGATGCCTGGAAGGCATTTTTTTTGAACGAAATAAGAAACTCACGCAACTTTTGTAGTAGCTCAAAATTTAAATCCAATTCTATGCTATCACGCTGCATCGTCTTACTTAGCAAATTAATTTTATTTAGCATTTCATATCAAACTGACAATGTTACAAGGAACGTGAAGTTTTTTAATTCTTTTGCTAGAGAATTAGCTTCTGTTCTGCATTTTGGATCATTAGCTTTTCTGAGACCTCAACCAATGCGTCGTATATATCACCAATTTGATAGCGAATGGCTTTTACACTGCTCACTTTACAATCCCATCTAGTGTCGGACAATGGTTTCACTGTAAGATTTTTCACATGTTTTTTTATGATTTGCCATCTTTGAACTGATGCAGAAAATAAAACATAAATTTGCTGATCAATATCAAAAAATATTTAGCAACTACAGAGGATTTAGCCACTGGCGGCGGAGCAGAGGGGCAGCGGCCCCCCCTAAAACTTTTAAGGGGTGGCGGCGCCCCCCCCCCTTGAATTTCCAGTCTGCCCCCCCCCCTAAAATTTTAACTTTTTTAACTTTGTAATTCATTTTAGTTTATATGTATCATTTTCATTTTCATGATTTATTTGATTTATTTCTTAAAGTTAATATTTGAAAGAAATTATAATTAATTTACATTTTACAGTAATCACATTATTGAGAGTTGTTGTGGCATATTTCAAAACTAGTTGCAAGTACCCGGCTTTGCCCGGGTTAAAAATAAGGTTTTCTGTTTATTTAAGAAGCTTAATTTGACGTTTAATTAAGATTTAAAATAAGACGCGTAAAAAAAGGATTTATTTGCATGCAATAAAAGGGTACACTTATCTTAAAGCAATGTGATACACAACATTTTTGCAGTTCCTCTCTCCCCTCCCTCTCTCTCTCTCTCCCTCTCTCTCTCCCTCCTTCCCTCCCTCCCTCTCTTCCTCCCTCCCTCCCCTCTCTTTCCTTCCCTCCCTCCCTCCCCTCTCTCCCTCCCTCCCTCTTTCCCTCCCTCCCTCTCTCTTTCTTAGGCATGACTGTAGCAAAAGATGACAATTCCTATGGATGAAGGAATGGAATGTAATAATGTAGTAAGTAATGTGATATTTGGTTCCCCGTACCGATCATATTTATAGTAAGTTAGCTATGTGGGAGAGAAGCTCGTAAAACCTGAAATCGAGGTAAAAGTTTGCCAATTTTCATGTCTTTTATATCCAAAATAATTAATTACAATCAAAGTACCCATTAAGATGGAACGAAACCTGTTTAGGAACATTCCCCATATAATTTTGTGTACGTGTACCAAATTTCACATTATTTGGTTGTTGTGCTTATTAAAAAACATTAGCTTGTCAAAAGAAGACTTCCAAAAGGTTTAATAACAATGATATTATTGTAATCGTTAGTTTGCGCAAGCTATTGAACGAAAATAAAATAAAAATCGTGTTTTTAAATTTTTAAAACATTGTAAATAATTTGTGATCTTTTTAATTTTTTCAATAATTTTTACAAAATTGGCGGCCCCTTTGAATTTGGCGGCCGTGGGCAAATGCCCAGTATGCCCAGTGCTAAGGCCGGCCCTGAATATGAGCATGTAGAGGCGTGGATTTTAAGTGTAGAAAACACTTACTATAATTAGATCATCACAAGTTACCATTCTTTATTTCCGTTTCTCATTGGTTTTTTTTTTTTTGAGTCTTGTGTAATTTAAAATATATTGTTTTAATAGCTCGAATCATTATCTATCTATCTATCTATCTATCTATCTATCTATCTATCTATCTATCTATCTATCTATCTATCTATCTATCTATCTATCTATCTATCTATCTATATATCTACTTATCTAGGTATCTAATCTATGTATGTATATATCTATCCGTCTGTATTTCTATCAGTCAGTCTATAGGTCTATCAGTCAGTCTGTTTACCTATCTATATCCTCTCTCCTCCACTCTCTCTACACCAAAAAAAAAATAAACAACAACAAAAAAACAACATTTTCTAAGCTTTATAACGTCATCAGCGCATGAATAAATCATGCCAATAGACAAAATGATATTTACTTCATCGCGATGTGAAATCTGTTTATACTTTGTCAGGTAATGGTAATTGAATGATTTCACATTCTACAAAAAAGGGATGATTGCCAGCTATAAGGAATATGTGTATGTTGTGCAAAAGCAATCTGGAATATACCTGGCGAATAATCGGGCATACAATGAATGCATTGAAACGTTAAAACAATATAGTGATTGATACCCATTGAGTTCAGTGCAAATTAACATATCGTTTCTTTAATTTCATAGAAAGTTTATTAAAGTCTTAATTGCGAATAACTGGTTTGGGGGGGGGGGAGGGTCCAAACTTGATTTGATATGTAAGCCCATTCTCTCTCCCTCCCCTTCCATAACCTTCCGTAATGAACCCCTCACAAAGTAGATTTTATTAAACTAATGCATGCACTGATTTAAAATTTGGATACTCACAATGCGACATAAATAGAAAAATAAAATCAAATATTAAAAAAAATGTAGTGTGAAAACTATATTGTCACAGACATTTACATAATTGAGATAAATTAAGTTTATTTGGAAAAAAAAGCCTAGATTGTGTTAAAATAAAAACTGAAAGCAGTGAAGTCCAGTTAAGAATTTTCTCCTAGAAAATGAATCAACTGATGCTGTTGACTTGTATTCTGTGAGTGGTGCAAAACTAAACATTTTGTTGAATCTGGACATCCTGACTGAGATGGTAGGTTTCTTTTTTTTTTATTTGGTTTCCGTATAAAAATATTTTTCGTTGTTCTCTTTCTCTGTTTGTTAGTATGTTTTAAAGTTAATTATATTAATATATAGGTAATATTTAATTACACATAATTAGTTTTTAAATGAAACATCCATCGTCAAGTTTTTCAATTATGTTTGGAAAAGACATGAGTATAGTAGATCTAGTACATTGAAAAAATATTCTATTAAAATAGTGTGACGTGGTCTAAAATAAGATCAAGAGATTGTTTAACCTGTCAAGCACAATGAATTACAATATCTGAGCATTTTTTGCATTATTTTTGTAAGTCATTTTATATGAATTAGTAAATACATTAAAATACATGTATATAGTATATTTCACAATTTTTCCATTTACTTACATTTTTATCGAGGAGTACTATACAAATAACTTACACAGTATTATCAAACTTAAACGTTGTTGCCTTTAGCGAAGTTTACAAATTGAGATTTCCTACGCTATAGAATATACTTTTTTATGCGACGCGTATAATAAAAAGTACATTTCTCTTAGCGCTATTTGGCCATCGGGGAAGATAAAGTGTAGAATTCATCTGTTTCAGTAACCTCGCCATATAAAGGGAATGTGTGCTGAACGCAATGCCCAGCCGCCTTTACTTCCCCAACTTTTATTATAAATATTTTATCTTCTTAGATACGTTAAAAATATTAAATATTGTGTATGTTTTTTGTTTAATACAGAAAAAAATGAGTCAATGTGAACCGGAATATGTTGGATTACAACTGGAAAATGTTGAATTACAGCCAGTAAATGTCCATTTACAAATAGAATATGATGAATTTCAACTGGAAAATGAATTAAAAATAGCGACTTGGAATGTAAGAAAAATTACTAAAAGAACAAAAAAAATGCAGGATCAACACATCAAACTAATTTTAAATCATCTTTCTCAACACAAAGTTGACATTGCTGGCTTACAAGAGACGAAAATTAATTTACAACACTGTGACGATACGTATTTTTTTCATTTCATTGGACAAGAAGAAGGAGACCGTCGATCAGGCGGTGTTGGAATAGTGGTGAGAAAAACTCTACTATACGAGTTTGAAATAAAACACATGGATGCAAATTTTATATGGTGTAAAGTGAATACTAAAATTGGCATTGTCAATATATTAAATGTATACGACAATTTAAAAAATAAAAAAAAAGAGATTTTTTATACGGGAATAAATGATAAACTCAGAAGCATTTCAATTTCAGAATTCGCTTTCGTTTTAGGCGACTTTAACGCTCATGTAGGAAAACACGTTTCAAGTCAGGATGATAAAATCATTGGTCCTTATGGTGTTGGAGTCATAAATGAAAATGCAAAATACCTTTTCAAATTGTGCTCTGATTCAGAACTACGTGTTACAAATACCTATTCTCCATTTACTGGCGATGAAGCCAATACTTTACTGTTCAGCAGAACTAACACATGGTTCCAAGATGATCTAGTCTTGACGAGGCATCGCGATCGTGACTGTGTTGAACAAACTCAGGCCGTGGAAAAAATATGTCATTCAGATCATAAAATGGTAGTTAGTACTGTGATGAAAATACCGTACAAATATTTCAATTCTTCTATCGGACTCATTTCGTTTTTAATATGTAATATTCAACTTACAAATCATGATGTAGAAACAAGCAGTAGATTCCAATTTCTAAGTTCTATTTGCAAGTATTTGTGTCGCTTACTAATTGTAAAATTAAAGGAGATTGACACAGTCATTGGTAACCTTAGCTGGACCTACAAAATCTACGAAAATCATCCTAATGAAACGAATTGTCAAATGTACAGAGAGGCAGAAAAAATTGCTAGGCAAGTTATTTTTGAAATAAAATTTAAATTGTGCAAGCATAACATTGAGGATGACTCTACAGGGATAATGGAGAATTATTTAATAGACCATTTGTTAAAAAAATGTGCAAACACAGGAAAATACGTTGTAAGACAACATGAAAATAGAGAATATTTACACAAAGAGTGTGTTTTAAATTTTTTTAGAGCTCGTGCTAAAACATATTTTGATCAGAGTATAATAAAAATTCCAGGAGATATTTTTCAGCGAGGATCATTGGTGACACTGTTGTTTGAAAGATTTATTTCCGCCAACACTGGCATGTTAAGCTCTTTGTCAAGTGATATCTTAAAAAAATGGACATCTTTAGTAAAAGATGTATTGCTACATATCAGAACTATGTTGTATAATTCTGAAATTAATCTGTGTGGCCAATGTCAATCGAATATGTCATCAGGTATTCCAAGCTTGTCATCCCTTGGCATTTTTGCATTTGACTCAATAGAATATTGTAAAAATTTAATTAAAAAAGTTCAGGAAAAGTTTAGCAATAAACTTCTTTATATTGCCCATGTTAACCTGTCAAATATTTTCGATACAGTAAATGCAGAAATTTTACTAACATTGCTGCGTAACTTCGGTTGCCCCAACGAGGTTGTAAATATTTTTTCATATTTTGTTGAAAATGTTAGATGTACGATTTGTCCACATAAAGAGGGATTATTTAAACTATTAGAAAATTATGAACGAATCAGTACAGGTTCCCCGATTTTAATGGATATTTTCTTCAGCTATGCAATAAATTTGGCTTTTACGAGTATTCAACCAATCGAAATACAAACAAATTTTAAAATAGGGGAAATAACATTACAACATCTTAGAGCTTTTTGTATAGGTGACATTTTGTTACTATTTGCAAAATCGAGGGACGATTTACAATTGTGTTTAGGTAATCTGGAAAATGCTTTCAATACTTTTGGTTTAACTATTGATGATTCATCTCTTGGACTTACCCATCGACACAGACAAAGCACGTGTATTAATATTATGAGTCAAAATTTCAAAGAGACGACCACATTTCCGCACTTAAACAATATTTTGTTTAACAGTGTTCAAATACCTATTAAAGATCATATTGAGTTTTATGATTATGCTATATCTGAAGATTATTCTCATGAATAATAAAGAAACCTAAAGACAATATCTAGCTATTGTCGAAAGTATTCGGAATATTTTCTTTTAACAAAAGAACTCATAATGTGTACTTCTCACGACGTAGAAGGGAGTAATTATTTTAAAAGCAAACGATCAGCCCTTGAATTTCTTTTAGAACAATGTATACATATTTAGATCGACCCAAATCCTGACCCTAATAAATTATTCGAAGATATGAAACGTAGCATTATTTTTGGGATATTGGGTCCAAGGCGAGTATAATTCAAGAATGTTTGAGAGAAGTAGTAAATGTATTAATTGATTTTAAAACGAAAACAAAAAATTAGAAAAAAAAACCGATTTAAACAAGATTATAAAAAAAAAATTATCTAATATTAACAAAAAGGGCACACAAAATAGTTAAACACAGAGCAGACTATTTGTGAAAAAGAATATGTAAGGATACACAGACACATACATTGGATAACTTTTAGATCATTTTTTAGAGAAATGGAAGGAAAAACCCACGTCGAATATCAGACAGCATGATTGTCACAACATACATAAAGACTGTTAAAGATTTATACATTTTTTTTTAAATTTCTACCAAATGTTATACAGTCCTCTACAAGCATAAATGAAAATTAAAGATAAGCATATTTGTTCAGTTTTTGATACATGTAGAAATTATACATATATTTTTGTGATATTAGCTGATATTAACGATTAAGTTCAATAAGGTCTTCACATAATTACTTTGAAAGAAATAACTGATAATTTATCTTCATTTTTGTAATATTTTCATTAGAAATAAACAATTGAAGAAACAAAGAAACACAATAAAATTTAAGCTTTAGTTCATTGGAAAGTATGATCGCCATAGCTAAACTAAGACAAAAAAACAGTGTTGATCTAGTTTACATTAGTTTTATTGATTTATCTGACATTATAAACGCGACTAATGTGAATACTTTGGTCTAGATTTTGCTTTATGTTCCAGAAATTAATAAATTAAAAGAATTGAAGCTAGAAAAAGTATACTGTATTTCGATATTTTTTTTTTTTTTAACGGAAATATCGATATATTGGGTTTTATTCCAAGCATATTTGAATTTATCATATAACTTGTTTCGGAGCGATATTTGAAAGTATTGGAATTTATGACTCACAGGCTTCTAATATTTTCTAAAAAGTTATTCAGTGTTTAAAATATTAGTAGACTTTCATCGACGAAACAAACTTTCTTTCCACGATATACTCATTAGTCTGTAAAAAAAAGATAATACAAAATTATAAACTTGAACATTAAAATGTCTTCATGTAGTGCAGGTGCCATGGAACTTTTCTTGTATTAATTAAATAAATACAAATCACATTTAAATTTTAAAATTATCGTTTATACCTTAATAGGTCTAATGAAAAGATCATAAAACAACTTTAGAGTCCTTTGAAATAGGTGTTCCATTAAATGTGTATAATAAATCTTTACACATTTGGCGTTAATATTGCCTTAAAAAAAATCAAACTCATATCGCATAATGTATTACAATTAAATAATATAAAAAAGACAGGATTTCATGAATTCTCAAACGGTATTTATTTATACGGACAGACATTTTGACACAGACAGTTTTGTGAACCACATACATGTATAAACAAAAAAGATCTATAGATCCATTTGATAAGTTTAATTTTTTATTTTTGAAAAGAAAATCTATAAACTAATGTTCAACACTTCTATTTATTCTTAAGTGAAATTTCACTGTTGATATTATATAACCTAAAATATTTTTTAATACTTTTTTAATATATTGTTCAAGGTGGAAACAGCTACTTGGTTAAATGTGGTAAACTTTATAGTATCGTATAACAAAGTTGTGAAATTTTAAAGTTTTCTTGTGACCGTTCTTCCATATTATTTCTGTCTTAATTTGCTATTAAACAAAACTACAGTGTTTTTTAGCAAATATCGTCGTGAAAGCTAAGTTTCTTTTAGAAAAAACCATGTTTGGTGAAACAAGTACAGTAACTTTTTAATTTCATGCACAATTGAGTGAAATGTTAACAAATGCATATTTCTAATGCAACTGAAATATTTACTACATTGTCGGCTAATATGAATTCTTTTAATTTGAAAAGCATTTTGTGTTATATAATTTATTTGAATAACATTTATTTATCATGATTTACATTTTAATATTTATTTTTTATGTAACCATATTGATAATTGTTTGAATATTTAAATAAAAAACAATATTAAAATTTGACGATGTAGTCTCTGAGGATAGTATTGTTACTTTTTTTAAAAATTTGGTGAAAGAAATGTTTATGTTATTGCTAACAAATCATTATTTGCAAAAAAATATAAATAGGTTTTTGCAGTACATTATTATTTGAAAAAGTATAAAGAAGTTAGTGCAGGAAAAACATAAATCGCCACAAATTATACAGTAGTTATTGCAGGCAAACTTAAATCGCAAAAATTTTACAGCATTATACAATAACTTGCAGGCAGAACATAACTCGAAATAAATTACACATAATTTATTGTAGACATATCATTATTAGCAACAAAATAAAGAAGTTATTGCAGATAAAACATTAATCTCTACAAATTATTGTATATTGTTGGATTCTAATATTGATCTCATATGACAAAATGTATTACTTAAGTTGTACTTTTTATACTTTATTAAGTAGCAAGTTTGTTTTGTTTTTCTACTAAAATTTGTTGGAATTAAATCAATTTACTAACAAAAATACATTCTAGTTAGACTTTAAAAAAATATTAATTTTATTAACAACAATAAAACCATTTGATTACATGTTTATATTTTCATCAATGTTTACGAGTTAATGTTTCTCGCAAATTAAAACCGGTACCCATTTATTGGATTGGTTATGTGCCATAGCTTAATAATTGTATCGAATGATTTTATCAAATCTGTTTTTTTTTGTTTAAAGTAACAAGAATAAGCATTATTGACTTACTTGATACATTACTACACAATTAGATGTATTAATATTACTGTAAATATAAAAAAAAATGGACAAAACATTAATAGTAATAAGTTATTGCGAAGTTGTTGCAGTTAAAAAGACTAAACGTATACGATAGAGGAGAATATGAATATACTTCGTCTTAAGAGCTATGACACTAACAAACATAAACGTTTGAAAGAAGGGAAAATAAATTTTTTTTTTACAAAAATATGTTATCAACAATGAAATAATTGAGCTCTATTTTCATTATTTTATCGATCAAAAATTAATCTAATCACGTAATTTCTTTTTTAATCAGATGCTGTTTGTAGTTAATCAGCAGCGCTAATAATAACCTTAAATCTAAGGCAACTTAAATCACATCAGTTTCAACCCTTACCCATAATTATTTATTTTATTTTATGTGTTGCTATACTAGTTTACTATGGTTCTCCTTTCCTCACCTATTCTGTGAGTGAATGATCAGTGGAACAGGACTACATGATGCGGCATTCAGCATGTCATTAGTGTTATTTATAAATTGTTATTACATTTGGTTGCAGCTGTAAATTGGTGAATCAACCATGAAATAAACAATATGACATGAAATTCGCGGGGGGGGGGGGGGTGAACCCACTATAATATAAGTAAGATGGCATCAAACTAAGATACGCCTCAGAACAAACGGCTTACAGTTCATTGCTGTTGCAACATAACTCTATTCTTCGTGACTGCAACAGCTTACATCGACGGACTACACTGCGGATTGAGTTGGCGACACTTCGTGTGACCAGGACAGCTACACGTTTGGATCATCCACTTGGTCATTGTAATAAAGTCATACCCACTTTACTTAGTTCTTTAACCTATGAGTGGCGCATGTGCGTAACATTACTACATTGAAAGTAAGGACCGACAACTGTATCTAGGACATGTTGACATGCAAGACAACACATGTATCCACAAACAAGGACAGGAAGGATAACTCAGGAAAGTAAAACAAAAATACTTTCCCATTTCCGGATAACCAGAATAAACATTGTATTTTGACATTGTAGGAGCTATAATCCATCGTACCGTAGAAGTTGCAGAGGATATGTACTCAGAAATTATAAATTATAGGAGGTTTAAGTAATTATAGATTTTGTATTAACTAATATTGTTACTTTTCTGCAAGATCTAGCGTATTTAAAATACTTTATTATAGTTTATCATTGAAACATTATCGGTATAACATTCGTGTCCTAAAATATATTTCACCGTAATAAATTCTAGATTAGCTTGAGTCATTTTACACCATTGGTATTTAATTCATTGTTTTTATGGAGCGATATATATATATATATATATATATATATATATATATATATATATATATATATATAATTAATGATGCTGTTAAAAACCGGTTAATAAACCTTTGTTATGACTTTGGTTTATGTATTAAAAATACATATTTCATTTTACTCGAAAATTATACGATGACATTCTACTTAAAAAAATGAAATTGTCAAATAGTTCCAAAATGATTATATCTTGACTCGGTTTCGGGATCTTGACTGTGTTAAAGACACTCGGCCTAAAGATAAAATAAACTATTCAGACCATGTCATAGAGGTTAGTGAACTGACATTACCTCATTGACATTTCAATAGCTCCTGTAAACACTTTTCAATAATGCTAAAAAAATAATACCAGCTAGAACTCCATGAGACTGAACTAAACAGAAACCGTTTGTATCGCTCAATTTACAAAACAATATGTAAACAATTAACATTCATATCGACCAAATGATGAAGGCCTACGAGGAATATATAGATAGACCAATGGAAAGTAATATCGTAAAGTATGTAAATGCTAGAAATACTTCCAGGCAGGTCTTTCTGGACATAACATTCAAAATGTGTAAATTTGACCGAAATGACAACAAAAGAAGAATGGAGCACAATTTATTAGAACGTTTATTAAAACAATGTTCAGCTAACGGTGAAATACAGCAAAATATTATTGCATATTTACACACTGAATGTTTCAATAACATCTTTGATGTGCACGTTAAAGAAAAAAAGTAATGAAGAGCAATCAAAACTTATAAAGCAATATTTTGATGCAGGGACCTTTCCTAATACTATTTTTATTAACTAGTTATCAAAGGCCCGGTACCCGGACCGGCGAGTAGGCACACAGTTGGAGTTGAAAATGGTGATATATATTTTAGCGCGTTAACAATCAGTCTATATACTTGCAGTGGCCCCAAGGACATGAACAGATTATTGTAGTCAAAATACATTTGACAATAGGGACACCTAATAATACATCAAATAAAGTTCATATGTTAAATAGTTCCTCCCAAAGAAAACAATCCTCACTATGGGTAAGCATAAACAACAACTCTTAAAATTATATTCCTTCATAATATTTTAATGGACTCCTTTCTTAACAGTTATTCATTTAATGTTTTATGATGTTCAACATGGCGTATTTAAAAAAAAAGAGAGACGTGAGTGAGTGCTTGTGTTAAGCAAAACGCTACATGTTTATCAGGTGGTTTATTTACTGTTATACACATTGTAGCATAGTACAATTTACTAAGAAAAATTGCCGACCCGGCAGTGCAGAACCTAGGGATTTAGGGGCCCGGTAACAGACGGAAACCGGAACATATGATGTAAAATTTGTATTATAGATACAGATACTTCAATACCTTTGTTGGATGATTCCCGAAAATTAACACTTTTAGTAAAAGAAGTGTTACTAAAAACTAGAAACATATATTGTGATCCCACATCACAGGTTTGTGAAAAATGTCAAATGAATCCTTTATCTGGACTATAAAATTTTAAATATCACGGCCTTTTGGCTATCAGCTCGATACAATCTGAGTCAGATTCGATTAAACAGCGGTCGTGAAACCTTTTTAATCATTACCCCACAATATTTTTGTGTAATTTGATATTTCCCCATAGCAAATTCAAATATATACTTTTTACTCACAAAAGTTTCATTTTTACCTCATTTGGGGTAATTTACCCCGGTTCCCCCACCGCTGGATTAATAAAATGAAGGGTAAGTATAACAATGAACCACTTTACATTGCTGCTGTCAATTTGACAAATGTTTTCAACATGATAAATTCAGATATTCTATTAAATCTGCTCCTTAAACTAGGATGCCCCGAGACAGCTGTTGATTTTTTCTTTTATTTTGTTTGAACGATGACGGAATTTTTAAACCTTTGGACTCTAATAAAAATTTAAGCAGTGTGACTCCTATTTTAATTGAAATTCCCTATCCAGTATGCAATTAATATGGCTTTTATGAATATTATACCATCTGAAATGAAATATAGTTAAGGTAATCAAGAAATAAATAATCTACGAGGGTTCTGTTTTGGTGACAGTTTGTTTATTTTCTCTCAGTCAAGAGAAGATTTACAGCTCTGTATAGTCAACCTGGAAACTTACTTTCACGTCTTTTGCCTAACTATTGATAGTACTCTTGGAAAAGAAGAAAATGTAACGTCACAATATCCTTATATTCACGTCAGTAACTTAAATGTTGCTGTAAGAAACAAGTCGCCTCAGTTGAAAACGATAATGTTTAAAAATATACAAATACCGATTGATGACCGTTTTACTCCAAATAATAGTATCATAGATAAAGAGTCTTACCTTCAATTAAAAAGAAACTTAATAGTAGCTCAAATTTCTTGGGATAAAACAAGAAAAACAGTTCTCGATAGTAATAAAACTTCACTACATAAAATATATTTATGTTTTAGACAAATTTTAGGAGAGTTAACTTTCGGTTGTGAAAACTTGAATCCACCTCCTGACATGAAACTATTGGATGATTTTCTAATGACATGCATCAGACCTATTATCCAATAAACTACAACATAGGACAAGTTGATTTTCCATTTAGCTAGATTTTCAGCATTTTAAAAATACATAGATTGTAGAATGTAAGTGGTGGTATTGTTAAACTATCTGAACCCTGCAAACCATAATTAAACTTAAATTTTTCTTGAAAAGGTCTTTGTAATTAAATCGGTCTATTTATTTTTTGTTATTAAAAAAAATTAAAAAAAATATCGAATCAAGATGTAGGCAAGAGGCCCTTAATATTCCAACAGGAAACATTACTATTGCTTTCGGTATATTGCATACAGACGGAAATTAAAATATTGTTATATATTTGAACCTATAAAGTAATTGCACAAGTGGGAATAAAATTATTGTGATAGTTGTCAGTCTAGATTTGAGACATTATTATCAGAGGGACAGGAAACCATTTGACTATTGTTTTCATGAATACAATTATTTACATAAATTATTTTTTTTTCATGAAATTTAATGACCTCTTGAATTAAATAATTTTATTTCATATATAATATGTAATTTGTTATTTTGTTTTTATTTTTCGTGTGTGTGTGTAAATATGTATTTTGACCTGTATACTTTAATAGTCACAATATGGTCGTCTGAGGAAACAACCGTCGTAATTTTGATTTAAATGTGTATTTAAAACAATTTAAAACATAAGTAAAAGTTATTTTTGTTCGGGTTTGCAATTAATAAAATATCATCAACTTTGTAAATCATGCGAATTAAATATGTAGTATTTGATTGGCTGAAATATCATAATAATGAAAATAAAACTGAAATTTTTAGTAAAATGAATAACAAATTATATAAAAGTATGTGGCACACTTTAAGAAAAAAAGATATTTGGTCAACATCAACTTTTCTACATGGTACTTCAATAAAATTGTTATAAATGATTTATTAATGTGTTAAATCATATGCATTAAGTAAATGCTTCTTTTTTAAAGTATTATAACTTAATACCAAATTCAATGTTTATGTTTAATTTTTACAACAATTGAATGTGTTTGTAACGCTTTACTTTTTATATTATTCTCAATTTTTCAAGTGAATAATATTTTTTAAAAAAAGCCTTTTTATGTTTCAGCATAAAAATATTTTTTTTTTATATTTATTTATCAATTAAGTGTCAAGTTCTTTTTTCAATGCTAATGCTATATAACGTTTTGAATCCAAACTCTTTATAAATAAAATAGTGCTTGAAGGTGAATTTTGTACTTACAATTTTTAGTTCAGTATTCCTTTCAATTAGTTTTTTTTTAAAACTTTAACTGTGTCGAAAATGTGTTTTGTAGGGAGCAACCGATAATTGGATCGATATCGGACCGATATTGGCATAATCGGTTAACTATCGGATCGCTATAGGGGAGATTTATATCGCCATCTAGCGGCCGTGATCAGCCGCGGTTCGCCCGTATAGTCTAAGAGTAGTTTGTAGTTACCTAGGCAACACATACAGCTGTGTTCAGTGCTCACTGCTCAGTCAAGATCGCGGCCGATGGCCCATTAGGGCGTTGATTGAATGGCTTCAAGCCAACCAATTATAATAATCACTGGATTGAGCTTAACAACTTGGCATGCGACGTTAGCGGTCCGCCATCTTGTCACTCGATCGTCCAATTATTTAACATTACATTACTCGTGATTTTAATTTCTTCTGCCGTCGCCAGGATCGCTAGCATTATCAATGCGTTCCGAATGGCAAGATGGCGGAATCATTAATACCAAAATATCGGTTTCGGTATCCTCAAAAATGCGGGGAAAAAATATCGGTATCAGGCTAACGGTAAAAAGGCATATCGGTCGCTCCCTAGTGTTTAGTAATACGTCTAGTGATTCTTTTTTTAGTTATTGTTAATAACTAGTTTGTAAACGCAATTTAGAAAAATCGAAAAAGAAATTTTTGGACCACCCTAATATATATATATATATATATATTAGGGTGGGTCAAAAAATATTTTTTGGGAGTTGGGAATTTGAAACATATTCAAAAAGTTGCCTATGGTCCTACTGATTGTAAAAATGTAAAATTTGTAAAAATCAGATAATGTCTTCCACTCCCAACTTTTAGTTCAAGGGGGTACGGGGCGAAAAAAATGCACTATGTCTAAAAAAAAAAACAATTTTTTGTATATTTTTATTTTTAGATACTAAAACATGTCAATAATAACTAAGAATTAATTATATTGCAGAAAATTTTTTTTAGATCAATTAAAATGTATTTTCAGAATGTTACTCATTCAGAAACTTCAATAATTTAAAAATTTAAAAGTCATTTTTCTCTGAAAAAATATTTTTGACATTTTGCTTCACTATGGAAAGAAAATCTCAAAAACCACCGGTCAGATTTTGATAAAACTTTTAATTTTTATGTAGAAGAGGTGCATTTATAGAATGTCAGAGGCTTTTTAAGAAATTTTAAGTCCTTTTTTTTTGTTAATTTTCAAAATTAGCATTTTTTGCTTATTTTCACCATACAAAATTTTAAAAATTCATAAAAAAATGTATTTATTACATTATCAAAAAAGTACTTTGACATTCCCTAAAGTAAGCTTTTCTGATTATAAAAATGTACATTGTATATGAAACAGTCTATAAATATTTCAGAAATATTTGCCACAAAAAGGTCATAAATTTCAAGATGGCGGCATGCCGCACCCACAAATATCAATATGTTAAAATTTTTTTTGATAAAATTATTTTTAAATCTACTATATCATTACTAAGATATTAAAATGTCTTAAACTTTAATAATAAAAAAGATTTTGCTTTGACCCGGGTACCCCCCCCCCCCAATGTATGACATTTTACGACATTTAGAATGTTTGATATAAGTAATATGAAATTGTACAAATCTATAAATCGTTCATGCAAAGTATACAATGTACATATGAATAATACTGTTTATGGATTGTCACAGGAAACTTGCTTTGCTTTCAATTTTCGGAAGAACATCTCTTGATTTCTTTGTTTGCAAAACCATCCCATGTCGAGAGCTATGTCCGTACAGTTTGAAATGTCCGTACACTTTCAAACTAACAGCAGTAACTTCTTTAATTGCTCTTTCAACAGCTTGAGAGTGACAGGGAATTTGATCCAGTATGATTGGGTTGTTGCGTTTAAGTTCATCATCACAAAAATGTTCCAGCAGAGGAGAGGATGTCACTACACAAAGATCCCAGTTAATCATCTGATCATATGATTTAGCTGCAATATTCAGGATTATATCATTTTTGTTGAAAAATTCTAACTCTGCATGGAGCTGGTTTATGTCATGCTGTTATGATTTTATTTACTGCATACCTTCCAATGTATTCATCATTGTCCTAACTGCAGCCAATAGAATGTTTTCTGGATGTGCAAAGTAGCAGTTATTTTCCAACACAGGCAATATAATAGATGGATCAGCAGTATCAAGGTTCTGAAGCAGTTGTATCACATAGAAAAAGTTTCTAGCCCCACTTTGACAAGATGGATCGCAAAAATCCTGTTCGCTTTTGTTAACCATCTTTGCTCTCATCAGTATGTTCCTTGGCTGCCCTATCTCTCCAAATTTTTCTATGTTGACGCATCTTTGCTGGATCCAGAGCTGTAGATGGTGTTAACATGTTTAAGTCCTTCAACACAGCTTTAACGGTAAGACATGTATCCCTATTGCTTAGTTTACATCGATCCACTGCTTCATATTGATATCTGTTTTGTTATTTGGAACATTCCTCATCGCTAGAGAAGTCTGCATCAAGTAGTTCATCATCTTCAGCATCCTGATCTGGAATATAATTATCTTTCTCATCATTGACGTTATCATTTGTCGTTCCTATCTGATCGCCACCCTGCATCAATGAATGTTTTCTTTTCTGTCGATTTTGTAATATTTTTGTTGCTTGCTTGTCAACATTGTCTATGAACATATTTCTTGCCATCTTTTGATCCACCCAAAATGCCCACTCAAGCACAGAAATTATTACTGATTGTGGACATTTACAGTCTCCTCTATCCCTAACACCTGCATCTTTTTACTCGAACAATTATAATGGTAATGTCATTTGTAGGGATACTAGCCTGGTCATATAATTGTTTAACTTCATGCGCTAATGCGTGCGCTCGTGAATGAAGGCTATGATTGTATTGTTCCATTTTAAGCATCCACCAATAGCCTTGAAAACATCTTCACTGGTTGGAAGTTGTCTTTTAGGCAATTCAGCTGATGACCCAAACACAGAATGTACAGTTGCACTTCTTGTAGAAGAACTCATATTCATAGAAGAACTTAATAAAATAATTGAAAAATTAATCAAAAATGAAATAAAACAACCATGCGTTATCCGATAATGAATACATGGTACACCAGTTATATTGAGAGAAAAATGGATGCAATGCTTATCCCAGTTGTCTGAACTAATTAGTTGTTCATAAAAAAGGTTATAAAGATAAAACACAAATTTTATATGCATATCATTTCTTTTTTGAATAACCTAGGTCACACATTTAACATGTTCAGTCACAAAAAACTCATAGTAAATATAGTAAAAATTTCGAACAAAAGTTGGGAGTAGTAAAACTATGTAGTTTTCAAATATTTGTACTTATTCCATGTACTACCATGATGTAACAACTTTTTAATAATGTTTCAAAAAAAATAATTTTTTGACTCACCCTAATATATATATATATATATATATATATATATATATATATATATATATATATATATATATAAAGATACATTTTTTTCATATATATCATCATCATTATTGACAATGTTAATTTTTTTTTAGTTATTGTTTATAACTAGTTTGTAAACGCAAGACATAATACATTATATTGATTGTTACTTGTCTCTCAATAAATGTTGACATTTTCTCTCTCAATAAATGTTGACATGTTCTCTCTCAATAAATGTTTACAATTTAAACTTCAAATTGTGTTCTTTCCTTAATGGGAGTGCCTGTAGACTAGTACTTTTAGCGATGTGTTCGTACGACGAAACAAATGTGCACATCTGTGGGCTTTTTTGACGACTCTTCATTGGATACATGTGTACATATGGTTGTATCAGGGAATGCAGGCTCTAATAGCCCAGTTGTGCACTGTAGATCGTCCTATCGGTGAGTACTTTGCCTTTCATGAAGAAAAGTTGAGGAAACCGGGGAACATGTGATATTCTAGTACACCTGTCTGGTGGACTACAAGTGGACAGGATGAGTAGATTTCTTGCAATGGGTTTTTATTGCTGTTCCTAGGTGTTGAGGACAACAGCGAGTTTAATTTCACGGGCTCTCAGAGATGAAGTTTCAGCCAACAGTTTCTTTGAGAGAGTATAGTGAGGGATGGTGAGATAGTTTAGTGAGGGATGGTGATATAGTTTAGTGAGGGATGGTGAGATAGTTTAGTGAGGGATGGTGATATAGTTTAGTGAGGGATGGAGAGATAGTTTATGGAGGGATGGTGAGATAGTTTAGTGAGGGATGGTAAGAGAGTTTAGTGAGGGATGGAGAGATAGTTTAGTGAGGGATGGTGATATAGTTTAGTGAGGGATGGAGAGATAGTTTAGGAGGGATGGTGATATAGTTTAGTGAGGGATGGTGATATAGTTTAGTGAGGGATGGTGAGATAGTTTAGTGAGGGATGGTGAGATAGTTTAGTGAGGGATGGTGAGATAGTTTAGTGAGGGATGGTGATATAGTTTAGTGAGGGATGGAGAGATAGTTTAGGGAGGGATGGTGATATAGTTTAGTGAGGGATGGTAAGAGAGTTTAGTGAGGGATGGAGAGATAGTTTAGTGAGGGATGGTGATATAGTTTAGTGAGGGATGGAGAGATAGTTTAGGAGGGATGGTGATATAGTTTAGTGAGGGATGATGAGATAGTTAAGTGAGGGATGGTGATATAGTTTAGTGAGGGATGGTGAGATAGTTTAGTGAGGGATGGTGAGATAGTTTAGTGAGGGATGGTGAGATAGTTTAGTGAGGGATGGTGAGATAGTTTAGGAAGGGATGGTGATATAGTTTAGTGAGGGATGGTGATATAGTTTAGTGAGGGATGGTGAGATAGTTTAGTGAGGGATGGTGAGATAGTTTAGTGAGGGATGGTGAGATAGTTTAGTGAGGGATGGTGATATAGTTTAGTGAGGGATGGTGAGATAGTTTAGTGAGGGATGGTGAGATAGTTTAGTGAGGGATGGTGAGATAGTTTAGTGAGGGATGGTGATATAGTTTAGTGAGGGATGGAGAGATAGTTTAGGGAGGGATGGTGATATAGTTTAGTGAGGGATGGTAAGAGAGTTTAGTGAGGGATGGAGAGATAGTTTAGTGAGGGATGGTGATATAGTTTAGTGAGGGATGGAGAGATAGTTTAGGAGGGATGGTGATATAGTTTAGTGAGGGATGATGAGATAGTTAAGTGAGGGATGGTGATATAGTTTAGTGAGGGATGGTGAGATAGTTTAGTGAGGGATGGTGAGATAGTTTAGTGAGGGATGGTGAGATAGTTTAGTGAGGGATGGTGAGATAGTTTAGGAAGGGATGGTGATATAGTTTAGTGAGGGATGGTGATATAGTTTAGTGAGGGATGGTGAGATAGTTTAGTGAGGGATGGTGAGATAGTTTAGTGAGGGATGGTGAGATAGTTTAGTGAGGGATGGTGATATAGTTTAGTGAGGGATGGTGAGATAGTTTAGTGAGGGATGGTGAGATAGTTTAGTGAGGGATGATGAGATAGTTTAGTGAGGGATGGTGAGATAGTTTAGTGAGGGATGGTGATATAGTTTAGTGAGGGATGGTGAGATAGTTCAGTGAGGGATGGTGAGATAGTTTAGTGAGGGATGGAGAGATAGTTTAGTGAGGGATGGTGAGATAGTTTAGTGAGGGATAGAGAGATAGTTTAGTGAGGGATGGTAAGATAGTTTAGTGAGGGATGGAGAGATAGTTTAGTGAGGGATGGTAAGATAGTTTAGTGAGGGATGGTGAGATAGTTTAGTGAGGGATGGAGAGATAGTTTAGTGAGGGATGGTGAGATAGTTTAGTGAGGGATGGTGAGATAGTTTAGTGAGGGATGGTGAGATAGTTTAGTGAGGGATGGTGAGATAGTTTAGTGAGGGATGGAGAGATAGTTTAGTGAGGGATGGTGAGATAGTTTAGTGAGGGATGGAGAGATAGTTTAGTGAGGGATGGTAAGATAGTTTAGAGAGGGATGGTAGGATAGTTTAGTGAGTGATGGTGAAATAGTTTAGTGAGGGATGGTAAGATAGTTTAGTGAGGGATGGTGAGATAGTTTAGTGAGGGATGGTGAGCAGGCTTGAGGAGCCGGAGCCGAGGAGCCGGGAGCCGCTACTTTTTGCTGGAGCCGGAGCCGGAGCCGAAAAATCTGGCGGCTCCACGGCTCCCAAATGCTTTTTTTACAGCAGAATTATTTTTTTTTTAGCTTTAAAATTCCAAATTTGTTTGATTGTTTGCCTAATACAATTTGAAATGTTGTTATTTTTACAGTATCAGCGTTAAAATGATAGCGTGCACGCACATCACCACAAGAAATCTTAAACGGGGAATCGTTTTGTGTTCGTTTTAAATCTTGTTTACCCTCCGAAATTATTTTAATGGCATGTTATTTTGTTATATATAAAGTTAAAACAGTTTTATTTCATAAAATAATTGTATCAATCATTTAAAATAAATTTTTACTAAGACGACAAATAGAACGCGTCATTTCGTATTATTTTTTGACCGCGAATCAGGCACGTAGCGTGTGTGGGGGCCAGGGGGCTTAGACCCCCCCCTTGCGTTTTGTCTGGCCCCCTCTGCTTATTTGCTCTACTAAGTAAAATGTATTACCTGCCCCCCTGCTATTGCCTGGCCCCTATTGTAGATGGCCTGGCCCCTGCTGTCAGGCACGCCGAAGGGGGGGCAGGGGGTCATTGCCAGGAGGCCCGCATCTGTAAGGGGGCCCGGCCGCCTCGACCATGTCAATTTTTCACGACTTATTGTTTATTAAGGGGCCCGCAATGATATCCTGCTCTGGGGCCCTTGTTGGCTCTCGGAGCCACTGCCTGCTGTAGAAAGTTCACGCTACGGGGCTGCCGCGAATTTGTAATAGACTAAAAACAAAATGGTCGCTTTCGGTATTTAAAAATTTTATTATAAACAGAATATCTGAAATGGAGTAGATAAATTTATAAGGCTGTGGCTATACGGACCCGGGTCCCAATAAAATCCGATTGTTATTCGGACCCGTGGCAAATATGCACTAAGCTTACCTATATTTAAACTTTATTAGACGGAACCCGAAAAAATAATAATACAGAGTCCGCTTAGTGGAACCCTAGACACTGAGTAACGATTAAATCATACAATTCAAATAGTTATAAAAAAAACAATAATAAAGTTTATGTATAGCTAAGCTAAGTGCATATTTGCCAAGGGTACAAATAAAATCAGACTTGATTGGGACGGGGGTCCGAAGAAAAATCGGAGTTTATTGGTACCCGGGTCCGAATAGTCACTTCGAATTTATAAATAATAAATATAAATACTGAAGTCTTTAAAATATTTTAAATAATGTATCATTTTACTATTTTCTAATTTGATCATTGAAATAACTTTTTATTACTTATGAAAATGGCGACTAGTGAAACCTCGGTCGAAAATAATGGTATGATTCTGGATGCACTGAAATGGTTTGTATTTAGTAAAACCGACATGCGTATATTTTTCAAGTTCCTGACTATGGGGCAGCCCCGTAGCGTGAAAATTCTACAGCAGGGGCTAGGCATTCTACAGCAGGGCCAGGCAAAAGCAGGGGGCAGGTAATACATTTACTAAGTAGAACAAATAAGCAGAGGGGGCCAGACAAAACGCAGGGGGTCCCGGCCCCCTGCCCCCCTGCACGCTACGGGCCTGCTATGGGGGTGAACGCGACAATATTTCCATAACTTTTTATCAGCGGCATGTTTTTGTGGCGCAATTACAAAATTTTTTTTCTCGTGTGATACTATCTTATTAGGGAGCCGGAGCCGGAGCCGTCATATTTGTGGGAGCCGGAGCCGGAGCTGGAGCCGAAAAAAATTTTGGCGGCTCCGCAAGCCTGATGGTGAGATAGTTTAGTGAGGGATGGTAAGATAGTTTAGTGAGGGATGGTAAGATAGTTTAGTGAGGGATGGTAAGATAGTTTAGTGAGGGATGGTGAGATAGTTTAGTGAGGGATGGTGAGATAGTTTAGTGAGGGATGGTGAGATAGTTTAGTGAGGGATGGTAAGATAGTTTAGTGAGGGATGGTAAGATAGTTTAGTGAGGGATGGTGAGATAGTTTAGTGAGGGATGGTGAGATAGTTTAGTGAGGGATGGTGAGATAGTTTAGTGAGGGATGGTGAGATAGTTTAGTGAGGGATGGTGAGATAGTTTAGTGAGGGATGGTGATATAGCAGGTTCATAGATTCGGCGGAGCCCATCTCCTCTTGGAATAAGTACCGAATATTTTTGGCTTTACGAGGGATAGAACCTGTTTCCTTTGCGTTTAAGTCTCGTTCACTTTTGACTTCAATAACAAGTAAACTAACCACTACTACCACATCATAAACAAAAACCAAATAAAGTAGAACAATAGAGTAAATTAAATTCCACATTTCGTAAAATGATTGTTTCTGATTGTCCACTAAAAAAAAGATAATCATAAAAGCTAAGAACGTTTAGCTAAGTAAATGATCTTTGATAGTTTGAACTTACAGACAGAAGATGACACAGAAGTCAGTTTATGGATAGCAAGTATGATTAAAGAAAAAAAAAATTATATCCTGGGATAAGATAACATACAATATACCCTTTTAAGACGCAACTAAATTGGGTATAAATAAAAGAGAGAGTTAAATTAACTTATTTTAAAGTACTTTATAAAGTTATACACAATCTTGGGATTGTGATATAAGTTTTGCACTGTAATTTTGAGTGTCGGTGAAGACCAAAAACAAATACAATCATGAATTGAGTTTTTTTGTTTTTGTTTTTTTTCATTTTCTTTAGAATCTTTATTAGGGTGATACAATCAAAGTACTGACCAGTTATAAATGATGCATTGTTTAATTTATCTTATTCTTAATAATAATATATAGCAAGGAAGGCCTTTTTCCGATTGTGATCGATAACAACATGTATGATAAATTAACGTATTATTTTTTTCTATATGCGTGTGTTTTTGATTTAACAAGGGTATCTAACTCTATGACTCGGAAAAATTATTTTTTGTTTTGCTTGTTGTCTATCTTTAAATAACGTTTGCAACAGAAATATGGCACACACCTGCTTTAAGGAAATAATACTATAGAAAATAATCTAATTGCATTTATTGATCTATTTGAATTATTTTTGCAATTATCATTTGACGACGCAGGTGAAATAAGGCATTCTAATTTTGCACTACCCGATTTCATTCACTTCCATTAAAATACCAGAGATATTCTCTAAATGGCTGTAAAACTAAGGCTACTCCAAAGGTTGTAATACAACTAGAACCCCGTCAGTGAATTAACATAGTGTTTACTTGTTTGACTGCTGTATATAGTTACACATGAAATGATAAATACAAGTCCTTGTTGGTAAATGATCATAATATTAGTCAAGGAAATATAAATACTATAAAATAGAAGAACTGAGTATATTGTGAATTTAAAGCATATCGAGGGATTCTAGGACAACACGAGCTAATGTAATTTCCTGGTGAGAAACACTATATATATATATATATATATATATATATATATATTAGGGTGCATCACCACAATAGAGGAAAAAATTGATTGTTTGTTTTTGAGCTGTCTATGTTTCTAATTTGTTCTAATATCATTAATAATAACTTGTGTAAAATATTTTTCAGATCAGAGTTGATTTAGAGGTCCCCCCTCCCCCCCCCCCCCCGGCCCAAGAAATCACAAAACATGTAAAGAAAAAAAAAAGTTTATTCTAGCCTATATACAAATTACATTAAAGTATTAAATTATTAATTACTGTTGCATTTAATTCAGTTTCACTTTGTTGCACGTTTGTAAGGTTTACGCACATTTGAGATGTTTTTGCGGTCCATTTCTACCACTTGAAGAATGTTTTGAAAATGTTCATCCGTTCGCGCTGCTTCAACAAAGTCAGATGCCAGTTTCACTCCTCTCTCGGCACAATCGTTAACAACGTTAATAGCAGCAACATTTTCTGCACTGGCAATGTAAGAAGCTGTTTGGCACCAATCATCAACAGGCAGTTGGAGGAATCCTGTGTCCAGTTGAAGTCTGTATATAGTAAACCACGAGTCAACTCCAGCCAGATCACACAACCGAGTTTTAGAATCAATTGATTGGAATCGTGGTTTTCCCCAACCATTTCCAAATCGATTCTGTGGAGCTTGGAGGGCAACCACTGGTCGAAGCCAAAACAGAGCATCTGCTAGAGCTCGCTTTTCCAACACAGGTACTTCATTGCTGAACAGAGCAAGTGGGATCATTTCAGCAGTAAGGTACCACAGATGGTATTCATTGCACGGATTGCTGATTTGGATATGTCTCTGTTGACATCGTTGTAATCCAAAAGTCGCTTGTAGAGCTGTAGATCATTCCATGGTGCATCCACACTCTTTTTGCAAGTGAGCCACCACAAGACATAAACATGTGTTACAAATGTAGCAAATGCACGAATCTTCGGCACTTGATCACGTGTGGTAATAGTACCCGGAGGCAATAATTGAATTTGTTTCTCACACAGTTCAATCTTGAGGCAATATATCAGCTTTGCCATCCATCGTGCTTTGTGCAGGGCACCTGGTCTTTTAAAGTTAATTTCCTTATTTGTAGCATTCAGGTAAACAAGGGACAGCTTAAGGAATTCGTGGTAGTCGTCTCGCAAAAATTCGGTTGGTTTACTACAGTTGGCATGTGCAATTACCGCATCTCTCATTATCGTCAGTCGCTCTTGAGCCTTCAGATCATGATCAGCTAACGTAAACGACCTACAAACGTGAGACCAATCATGTGCTACCAACTCCCAATTACTTCGCAGCTTGGTGAACAAAGTTATATCCGGGGATTTGGAAACTTCTATTTTCATGTCTGCAAACACATGCGAGAGGATAACTTCACCAATGTGATGGCGACAACCTGACCACAGAAGAGCACGTTGCAGCATATTTTGTATGGCAATGCAAGGCAGCAGTCTGATGACCAGTGTTTGATCTTGTTGTGTCGAATGTCATATTAACGATACAATCATTACAATGCCACTCTGTCATTAGCTTCATGGTTAATTCTGCAATTATTTCACCAACGGGTTTCTTTGTTGCCTTGGCATAATTTGGCACTCCTAGAAGTTTCAATTGCTTTGCATCACCAACAACAACTGTTATGCGTTCTTCAGTGACACGATGATTTTTTAGAGAAGGTGTCAGTTTGCCATCTCAGTGGAGAGTGCAGAGTTTGGGTGGTTCCCAGGAGTCGTGGATCTTTGTAGATATCTCACTTACAACTTTGCGACGTGAACGATCTGCAGTGGCATAGGAAGAAGCCACCATTGATACATCACCCTCAGACTCAATAATAAGGCCCTGTGTGAAAGCTGCCTGCTGTGTTGGTGTAATCTTTAATCTTGTCGCTAGTGACACAAGACTTGGTCGGGTTAAAACATCTGGAGGTACAAATACCAAAGCTCCTGTTGGCTTTCTTCGCTTTTGCAATGGCATTATATCATTCAAACAGTTATCAACAAACTCCATATTATCTTCAGATTTAGTAGTAGAATCATCGGGTTCGTCACTGCTACCCTCGCTGGAAGGCACTGATATCGTTGAACATGCTGCATTTTCTTCTCTTGCGCGTTTCTGACGTTCCAATGTTGCGACATCTCGTGAATAGCGTCGAGCGACTTTTTTTGCAAGTGTTTTGCCAAATCATCCAAAGCTGGAAGACCTGTCTCCTTTCATAGACCTCAAGAATGCTAGATCTTCTGCATTCTTGATAATAGTCTCGACATTTGGTGGCCCCAGTTGAAAAGTTGTTGCCAACATAGATTTCATTTGTTCCAGTTTACGTTTGGTGGCCGGTGTGTTTCGGCGACTTTTATTAATTGAACGAAGTTTATTGTATTCATCAAGAAGCTGAACAATCTTCTCACAAGCTCTCCTCTCTGTCACCATTGGAATGTTTGCTTTTTCGTAGAAAGCAGTAACTTGATTCAGCACAATTTTGGCAGTTGTAAATCGAGAAGGTGCACCAAGAGAACCTGGACGCTCACTGTGTGCTGCTACATTGCAGTGATACATCATGCACCTCAAAACTTGTAAACATGTTGGTAGTCGAATAATTCCTGTAATTATAGCATCATCCACACAGATTGCAGAGCCAATGCCAAACAATTCAGTTTTCAGAAGAGTTTGTGGTTTCTTTGTTCGCGAGGCAGGAGACGCAGTAATAACTGGATATGCAACTGTTGAAGTGATGCCAGGGTCAGCCAGCATTTCCTTAGAAGGTGTAAACATTTTATTGTTGTTTTTCATATCATTTCCATGTTCTGATTTTATAGGTCGTGTGTATCAGAAATTAAAATAATATAAATAAAGAAATTAAAAGGCTTGCCTTGGTCATCAATATGCGGTAAGGAAAAGTGTTGTTTTTGTTAATAAAATGTGAATTTTAAATTTTATTTCTAGCACAACTGCTTATCAAAATCAATCATAGCTACCAAACATTATAAAACCAAAGACTATAAAACAATTTATATAGCGCTTCAATTTTTGTATGTAAGTCTGTAAGACTTTACAAGAAGGATGGTTTTATCTAGTTTTTGCTTTATTATGCAAACTTTGTTGAATTACGGGGGACCTCTAAATATTGTCAAATATTTTTTATTTTTTTACACAATGCTTTTTTTGATCAATGGAACAAATTTAAATAGCAGACAGATCAATTATTAAAATTTTTTTTTGGTGATGCACCCTAATATATATATATATATTAGAGTGGTCCAAAATATAGAGGAAAAAATATTTTCTTTGATTTGAACCCTACATTTGATTACCACAAAAAAGTACTCAGAAATATAAAATTTCATAATTTTCAGATGAAATTTAGAGGTTGCACAAGCTATCTGAAAATTTTGGTATGTTCTCCGTTTATCACATAGATAGATATATATATAGATAGATAGATAGATTGATTGATTGACCATATATAGATATAACAAAGCAATATTCACTACCTGCTATAAAAATAAAATTTCATTTTTTTTTTTAATAATAAAAAAATACATTCAAAAGACCATTAAGTTTAAATAATAAATATGAAGCATTAATAGGCTATTAATTGCGGGAAACCACAACGCGGAATAACATTTGCACCAAAAGTAATACTGCTGACTTTCTTGGAATGATTTAAAATACAAGGGAGGCTAATCTTAAAATACCAATAATAGCAACAGTTCACATTTACATCCCTTTCAATTATTGAACGAAAAGAATAAATAATCCGTTTATTTAAATTATCGGAGGCAGAGCAAGTGTTGGAAATACACCCCACATAATATAGCGCCTCTCAGAAGGGCAATCTTAAATATATTAACAACCACTGTTTGTTTAAGATATATGCTACAATCGAGTAAACAAAACGAATGTGCCGCTGACCTACATTTGAAAGGGGAGAGAAGTGGTACAGTTAGAAATAAGTGCATAGCTTATCGATCGGGTGCTATTGTAAGATAATGCATTGTGCCAGATTATATACACTCGTATGGGACGGCCAACACGCTGGGATCTAGTTGGGGGGTGGGGAATGAAAGAAGGCAACCAATGCCGTTTGTAAATCAATCAATAGAGTACATGATCAGACTACATTGAATAAGTATGTGTGGAGTCAGCTCAAGGTGTAATGTTAGGTCAGTAAAAAACTACTTGTTTGCAAGTACATATTGTATGGGCTAGACGTGTACCTTATTGTGGATAGGAGTTGATTTCAAATCGATTTAACACTATTCCTTACAATGTATTGTGTGAATACCCACTATACGCCTGAACAAGCTAAACATTATTTATATTTGTTGTAGTTTCTACATATGTATATAGGAAAGGCACGGAGGGATATTCGACTGCAATAGTCAGTGGCTCCGTAAGAGCGCTGTAAAATAGTTTTGCGCTTTTCGTACTTGGGAGAGGGGGTGGCACAACAGCTACGACTCTTTACATATTTAAATTTACAGAGACGAGAGAGACAAATAAACATATTACAACAGTCACAATAGTTGATATCGGTTCATTCTAAGACAAAATGATAAAACTTTATTAAAATTATCTCAGCGTTAGAGGCCGTTTAGAGATTAAATACTCAAAGTTCAACCTGGAGTGTTTAATATACAAAAAAAAAAGTTCTTCAAACATGATAAGAGATATAAGGTACAATTGTGTACCATAAATTACAGTTTTTATAACATTAATCTGACCATTTGGGAAGGGTACTCAAATACCATACCAGAATGGTAGCAGGTTTATCCTTACCTGCCATTGGTAGAAGTGGATGGTGCCTGCTCAACTCACAACATTATAACAAATGGCAGCATCAAGAACACCTCGTCTTTCTGGCAGTCTGGTAGGGGAAGCTCTGTTTGGCTGGCCATTTCGGATGGGTACTCAAATACCATGCCTGTACAGTAGCAGGTTTATCCTGCAATTTTGACTAGAATGATTAAAAAAAAATAATTTCTGATAACTGCTTTAAGAAATTTCATGTAGAGGGGACGTATGGTTGTGCGCTACAGCGCTGAGCCATTACCCAAAAGCCCGTGGTTCTATTTTGATTATAAACTTCGAGAACATCTCGGGTCTGGTGAAAGTTCCATCAAGTCTCCCATAGTGCTTCAGTAGTCAATGCTTACCGGCCGTGGTGAAGAAGAAAGAAAGGGCACTTTAGTATTATTAGCAGCATCTGAAGGAAATGTTTGCATGACGTTTAGTCTTAACTCATTTAGTACAGAACACATATCATATATACAGTAATTGATGTTGCCCTCTTGTTTAACAGTCAGCGGGAATTGATTTTTGTATTATAGATTATAACCCGTTATATTTAACACTGGACGTAAGCGTATAAAGCCGCCAGTGCAACTATAAAACAAATCACAGTTACTAATGTTGATCGTGTTGCCCCTAACTCCGAGTCCTGTTTTAACATGAGCTACCAAGTTTTCCTTCAACATAAAATAACATGTGGCATCGAGTTAAACATTAGTGTTGAGAAGTGAACGCAGAGATCAGAATAATTGATATATTTCATCTGTATTGGACAGGTAAGTTTTATATATATATATATATATATATATATATATATATATATATATATATATATATATATGCTATGTTTCTTTAATTATTCCTTTGTATAGATGCATACAAGTATTTTTTTTCTTTTAGTGAAATGTTTCGTCTAATAATACCCCCTACTCACCCTCATTCGTCAAAAATGTCAGTTTTTGTTTGCCCACACTGTTACCTGCGAAGGGAAATTGTTCATTTCTAATGAAGTCATGTACTATTGTATGTATGTTTTGTTTATTTTCCTTCTATACATTGAGTTTGTTAATAAGTTCTAAACTAGAATGTTGTATTTTTTTTATACTGAAAATATTTGACATAATTAAGTGCGAATGAATAATGTAGCAAATATCGATCTATAAAAAATATCGATAGATCGATAATAGATAGATATTGGTTTTGAACTAAATTGCAATTATTAAATCAATAGGTTAAAGATTGAACGTATTAATTATCATTTACAAATCCATGGCATTATTTTAATTCTCGAGAACTATGAAAAGAGGTATTTATATTCTAATTCCACGAACAATTCTTAAAAAAATAACGTTGTAGTTTGATTACCTATACTTTTTTATATTTAATTTGATTTTTTAGTTTTATTGTGATGACTCTAATAAAGTTATTTCATCAAAATGTTTTCTACAGCTCATATGATCCTTTGGTATTTGAAAATATATCTACAATTTCAAATTTCAAAATGTTCCAAATGGGAGAAATAAGTTTCGAAATAACTATTGCAACGTGGAATGTGAACAATATCGAAAAGGGAAATAAGTTACACGATATAGATGCAATTTGTCAAGATCTTTCTGATCACAAAGTAGATATAGCATGTCTACAGGAGACTAAACTTTTAAAACAAGATAAATTAGATAATCAGGACTATTACTTTTACTGGAGTGGACGTAATGATGAGTCCAGAATACACGGCGTTGGAATTATGGTGAAGAAAAGATTTGTTAAAGATATTGAAACACACTTCATAAATGAACATTGTATGTACATCCGTTTAAATACCCCATGTGGATTTATTAATATTTTTAGTGTTTACTGTCTTCATGATGGAAAATCAACTGCTGAAAAAGGAAAATGCTATAATAGTTTAGACAATAAAGTAAATGATGTGATCTCAACTGGCGAAAAAATATACTTACTAGGAGACTTCAATGCCCATATAGGTTCAAAAAGTAGCCTTTGGCATGGATGTATTGGATTAGCCAATAATGATAAATTAAACGCAAATGGACGTTTACTGCGTAAAATGTGTGTGAAGCATGGATTGTTTTTGAGAAATACCGATCTTGATGTTAGCGAAGAAAACAAAAGGACTCTAAAACGTAAAAACAAATTTTACCAGAATGACTACATCATTTCTCGCAAAGAAGATAAAAGTAGTTTATCTCAAATTAAATCTATTACACAATTTAACAAAAAATCAGATCATTTCCTTGTTACTTGTAAACTCAAAATAACGGGAGAGATAAATAAAATTAACTGTATCAAAAGCCGGCAAGAAATCATTGAATTTCTTATAGAAGACAATTCCCCCCCAGATGAACTAAATAGTATTTGGGAAGAGATAAGGAGAAAAGTATCGTTTGATGATAAATTATTTGCCGAATTGTATGGTAGAATATCAAAATGTTTACAAAGAGTGAGTGATGCAATAAATAATTTAAAAACTGCGAGTAAAAATTACCACATTGCAGAAACAGAAAAAACAGATCAAATAAACAAGAAATCCAAAAACACAGATAAAATAGACAAGAAATCCAAAATCACAGATAAAATAGACAAGAAATCCAAAAACTTTAGAATTCTATCAAATTTAAGAGAGGATCTGAAACAAATAGTTTTATACCAAGTAGAATTTTTTTGTACTTCAGAGAATGATGCTCACATCATAGACGATTTAATAAAACAATATGAGGTTAATGAAACAGGTGAGACAGCAAATAAAGAAATAAAAGCTGATGAAAAGTTTAATTTTTTAACCAACTTAGATCATACATCGGAAAATTCATTAATTAGAGTACTAGAAAAACTAGATACAAATGATGTGGGTAGATTTTTAAATCGTTGTTTCGAGCACACGTATATTCCTAAGGATTTTCTATTTAACAAATTTATACGGGTGGACGAAAACCTTGAATTAATGAACAAATTGCTTGCTGTTAAGGACATTTCAAACACCTTAGCCTTGTTTGTGATAGGAGCCCTAGAGATACAAATACGAAAATATGGCAATCCAAAATTGGGATCGAACGGTATCATCCTTTTCAATTCATCCGAAAGTTTGATTTTTACGGTTCATCTGTTGCAAGATTACAATTCTAAACTTTATATGGCTTTTCGTGATTTGTCACATATTATAGACATAAAAAATATGCATATTATCAAACAATTTCTTCTTAGAATAGGTGTAGATGACAAATTAGTACAATTTATTGTACGTTTCTATCGAGACCTGGGGACCTTTGAATTAAAAAATGATAATGGCATTCTTCAAATGCTAAAAGAGAAAAAGCAAGACACTTGCATCGCTCCAATATTATTTGAAATGTTTTTAAGTTATATATTAACCAAATCATTTAATAATATTAATCCGATTAAATTTACAGTAAAGACTGAAAAAGAAATAAAATGCATTGCAAGAATTAGAGGTCTTTTTTACGGAAATGGTTTAGTTCTTATTGCTGAATCATCACAAGAGATGGAATTGTGTTTAAACAACCTGAGACAAGAATTGGACGAATTCGGAATAAGTATTGACAGCTCTAGTTCTATTGAAACTAATTCAGACGGACAGAGTAGTACATTTTCAATTATGGCGCAAAATGTTCAAGTCAAAAGTATTACGTTTAACGGTATTCGCTTTAATTTTTTTGATGAAATACATTTTCAGAATGTAATCTTTACGAAAAACTGTTCCAAGGTTGTTACTGAGAACATTGCAAAAGTTAAAGAGTTTATACAAAAATGCAAAATGCTTTTTTCAAAGAGTACAGCATCAACAGAGGAACGGATAGATTGGTATGAAGAAAACATATTGCCTGATCTGCTACATGGCTTAGATTGGCTAATACCATCGCCTAAGAATCTCGAGGATATAACACTAGTTCATAATACACTTATTCAGTTGATCTTGACAAACAAAGGAACAGAAATTCAGGCTATTTTAGAAAGTAATCGAAAAAGAAACTTTAAGTTTAACATAAATTTGAACATGAGATTTCGTAGACTAAACAATTTATGTAGGGTAGATGTTCCGATGGAGATAAAGGAATTAATGAAAGTGATTTGGGACAATCACTCTAGTTTACAAAATAATTCATTAGCTTATTGTTCCATAATTGTTGAAGACTGTAAGGCATTTGGTTTCAGCTTTGATGAATTACCTTTAAAAGCTGACATCTTAAAACAAAAGGTCATGGAACAGAATATAAAGGGGATTTCATAGACATTTTTTTTTTTTTTTATAAATTGTAACATTTACAAGGCAATGAAACAATACAAAACAATACAAAAATACGTTCAAATGACTTTAGTGTTATTTTAAAACGGAAAAAAAATATAAACAGAAATTAGTCAAGTTTTTAAAGACCTATTTTTGTGAAATTAGTAAAATATATTAATGTGATTTGAAAAAAAAAAATTCGATAGAAATAGTTTGTGAGTTTATAAACACGAGTTGAATTATATTTTTTATGAATTACGATGCCCAGACTTTCCAGTTTACATAAGACCAGTCACTGTCCTCGTTCCCACGTCTAAAAAGGTACAAAAAATATCTACACCTCTGTAGTTCAATCTATATACTAAGAAAAAATATTAATAAATTCATCACTCAAAACATATCCTACTCATTTTTTTTTTAAATTGCTACGCGTGATTTTAAGGTAAATGTATGTTTACAGTAAATCTAGTGTCAAGATATTATAGAGTAGGTGAAGGGAGTATGTTTGAAAGGATGTGTTCACATCTCGGTGCGCATGTTATAAAAACCAAACTTGTGGCGCTCTGTTAGTGAACAGCCGCTGGTGACGTACAACGCATAGATTTGTTACGTTTATTTTTTGCATTCGCCCATGCCATGTAACGGCTTATTTACATACATGTTTGATGTGTGTGTTTATTATGCATTCACCATATTTGATATAACCGGTGTATTAACATGAAGATGTTGATATGTGTGTGATAGGTTGATCGTTCTGGAGGTATGTTGTATAGTTTAGACAATACGTTGTATACTGTAATATCGAAGTAGCATTGTGTAGTCATATCGTACATGATGTTGTTTGTAACATGTAGGCCCTGAATCTGGAAGTAACCTTTAAGTCGTATCGGACGTGAAATGGCCCTGCCTGAAGTGCACCGTAACAGCCCTGACATCCAGCCGTTCTGGAGGCATTTGAGGCCCGGACGGCCCAGGCTTGAGAGAACACCTGACAATTATAATGTAATAACTGATCTATTATAATTTAGTCTATTTATTGAATGTAATACTATTGTGGGTGATGGAAATCGTCACATAAATCCCATATTTTTCTATATAGTCAGTTATAAAGTGGTATTAAAGTTATTATTTTTATTATTTATACAGAGTTATTGATTGTATACGTCATATATATACATACAAATGTTAATGTGTATGTCCAACCTACGGGGACCTGGGTGAACCTCTCGTCAGTGTACCCCTAGACCACGACTTGTTCAAATTGGGTTGTGACAGTAGTTATACAATTACGGTGTATGTTTACAGTACACAATACTGAATAAGTTGTCAATTTTCAACGTCGTATTTTTACTCCCTTTTTTATGAACTTTATTTTGCTTGCAAGGAAATGTTTCTCACAGGTTTTCCTTAACGTCTTCAGCAGTAGTGTAAGACAGGATAGTGCGACTTGTGTGACCAAACATGACGCTATGATGGGAGAGGGGTCACAGAAAAAGTAATATTTCTCAAAGATGGTTCCAGTATCTAGACTCAAAATGGACAAAATAAAGCCCGCGGGCCAAGTACGTGTTATGGGGTTGTTTATCAGGCCGCAGTACACTCTCCTTCCTCTCGTAGACATCAATAATATACATCAAAGCAATTTTGGTTCTGCGTTAAATCGAAAGCAAATAATTAATACAACAGTAATTCCAGTTTAAAATACAACCATGAAAAAAATCGGATCTGCCCGAAACCAAAAAAAATAAACCTAGCCTATCGATCAAGCCTAAGGGGATATAACTCTATGCAAAGGTTTTGCAGGGTACAGCTAGTAAGTTTATAATCAAACCACATATACTACATCTATGACGCTTTAAAGTTTCTATATGGTCAAACAGAGTATTAAAAAAAGTGTAGTTAACACTCTTTGTTCAATAGCTTGTTATCTCGTTACAGATCTGAGGGTATGGAAGAGGGGGTGCCAGAATGCCATTCACACAGGGCGTCACACCAATTAGCTATGGCTCTAATAGCCCGATTGTAATATATGCAGCTAGACTAACTAGCTACATTATAGTCTTTTATAGTCGTAGTGGTGGAATCAAATATAGATCATAGTCGTAGTGGTGGAATCAAATATAGTTCATAGTCGTAGTGTTGGAATCAAATATAGATCATAGTCGAAGTGGTGGAGTCAAATATAGATCATAGTCGAAGTGGTGGAATCAAATATAGATCATAGTCGAAGTGGTGGAATCAAATATAGTTCACTAAAGAGATTTATAAACAAAAAAAAAATATTTTTCTTATCCTGATGGCAAAGTTGTTATCTTTTTATGTGTCCAATTTTGCGTGTGTTGTTTATAACTTGTTTACTGTTACCATTTATGACCAATACTGTTTTAGTAGAAAATATAATAATATATTATAAACATCTTGATTATACGGTTTAAGAGCAATAAATAATGCCAATTTAAGTCTTTTTTTCAGAATTAACCCTTATAAATGATCACAATTTATTTGACATGTTTAATTATTTATAGCTTATTTTTTCTTTTTTTAATCCAGAATTATTTTGTTTTAAGATTTTGATTTTTGTAACAATTTTTTTTTTAATTGATAATGATGGAATATTGCTTTTATAGTCTTTTTGAATTCTACCTTTTGACATGTTTTGTTGTTTTATTTTAATATAATATTTTATTTTTCATATATATCATCATCATTATTAATGATAATGTTAATTACTTACAGAATGAAGCACCAATTGTGCTAATAAATAAAATAAATTGAAATAAAGAAAACCTAAGTTGAACGTGCTTGGAGACGGATATGTTTAAACCCTGACAATAATGTAACATAGACTTGGATAATTTGTCATTTATATATATATATATATGTCACTTCAATTCAATTATATTCATTTTGAAAAACATGAACTTTCTTGAATTATTCAACTATATTGTTTGAGATATGAGAATGTTTTTTTTTTTTTTTTTTTTTTTTAATTTGTGTTTCAATTGTTTAAAATATGTGTTGTAGTCACCATAGGAGTGAGAGGGTGGAGGGAGAAGACCATGGATCGGGAAAAGTGGAGAAGAAAAGAGTAGTATGGCAGATCAGGACCCTAAATGGGCAATAGAGCCAAAGGAAGAAGAAGTCTTTGTCTTAGCATTGAGCAATTGTGCGACTTGATTTTTCCACTCAACAAAGTCGAAGAACCAAAATAGAAATACAATACTAACTATAGGCTATAGAATTAGAAGTGAATTCCCTTTGTTAAAATGACATCTAATTTAGTAATTAAAAAATGGTTAGATAATATCTCTTTTTTATTTTTTTTTATTAAAATCAACATGTTGTTGAAAGTTTGGAGTCTAAATGTTTAAAAAAAAACACCATCATTATGTTTGCTAAGTCAAACTATATTAATAATGTATGACACTAAGAGGCTATGGAGTTATAAGGATTATGGCATCTTTGAGCCACCAACTTACCATTGTTACAATTAACAATGTAATAGATGCATTTAAATAATACAAAGGCACATATCTTCATATTTCACTAATACGGATAATTAGTAAGTATTACGTGTTGTGCCATGTATAAAAAATGACGCCCGTAAGCAATTTGGGAATCGAAAATTAAGTTAAAATAAATATTTCAATTTAATTCCAATGCAAGCAAAAAGTTCAAATTCATAGCGCATCACTAATTTACAAACAAAACAAAGATTATTTGGGTCTTAATGACTTGGCCTATTTTTATGTCACCATTGGTCACACCCCCTCCACCCTATCCCCCACCCCTAAGTTGATGTTAGGAACGTATAGCTAGCTATTCGATTTATAACAATTATTGAAAATAATTTTCTTTTAAATCTTTTTAGTTAACTAATTATTTATTTTTTAAATATTTTTTTTATATTGGATTTAATAGCTTATGGTTCTTTTAATGTCAACTGATACAATTAAACTTTTTAAATACCATTAACGGTTAAATTCTAAAAAAAAAAATTAAATGTGTATCGACATATTGTTATACACTCGTGGCTCAAATGGAATGCCAACTTGCTGGGGTTCGGTGGGGAGGGTTGCAAAAAAGAAAGAAGGCAACCAGGCCAGTAATTTAAATATATTAAAGGTTGACATGAACAGACCTGATTGAAAAAAATGTGTGCTGTTAAATCAGTTTAGACTCGTTTTAAAGTAAATATTGCTCTTTGTTGATCTCTTTACACAATGGAGAACAAGGTTAGGGTTGATTTGACACCATTGGTTGTGTGAATAGCCATTATGTGTCTTTGCAAGCTTCAAATTCTTTAACTATAACATAACTTAATAGTTTATTTTAATGTTTTGTGTTTGTGTGTGTTTAATATTTAGAAATTGGGATGGGCTGAATATATGCCATTATTATAAATTGAAATAATATTCTCATTAAAATACTATTAAAGAGATTGTCTATAAACTCAATTTGAATATGTATACTAGTTGCAAGTACCCGGCTTTGCCCGGGTTTAAAATAAGGTTTTCTGTTTAACTTTTGTTTTCTCCCTCCTTCCCCCCTCTCCCTTTCTCTTTCCCTCCTTCCCTCTCTCCCATTCACCCCTCCCTCATTCACTCTCTCTCCCTCCCTCCCTTTCTCCCTCCCTCCCTCTCTTTCCCTTCTCTCCCATTCACCCCTCCCTCAAGCCCTCTCTCTCCCTCCCTACCCCCTCACTCTTTCTCTCTCTCTCTCCCTCTCTCCCACCCTCTCTATCCCTCCCTCCTCTCTATCTCCCTCCCTACTCCCTCCCTTCTTTTCTCTCTCCCTCTCCTCCTGCTCCCTCCCCCCTGCTCCCTCTCCAACTCTCCCCCCTGTCCAGCCCCTCCCTCCCTCTCTCCCCTCCCTCCCTCCTACCCTCCTTTCCTCTCTCCCCCCTGCCCCCATCTATCTCTCTCTCCTTTTCTCTCTCTCCCTCTCTCTCCCTATATCCCTCCCTCCTTCTCTCACCCCCGTCCCCCCTCTCTCCACCTTCCTCCCATCCTCCTCCCCCTCTCTCCCTCCCTGCCCCCTCTCTCTCTTTATCTCTCACTCCCTCCCATTTCTCCCATCCTCTCCCCTCCCTACCCCCTCTCTCCCTCCCTCCTTTCTCCCTCCCTCTCTCTCTCCCCCTCTCTCTCCCCCTCTTCCTCTCTCTCTCCCTCTCCCCCCTCTCCCTTTCCCTCCCTTTCTCCCTCCCCTCCCTCTCCCTCCCTCTCTCCCATCTCTCTCCCATTCACCCTTCCCTCATTCCCTCTATCTCCCTCCCTACTCCCTCACTTATTTTCTCTCTCCCTCTCCCCCCTGCTCCTTCTCCCACTCTCCCCCCTGTCCACCCCCCTCCCTCCCTCTCTCTCCCCTCCCTCCCTCCCTACCCTCCTTTCCTCCCTCCCCCTGCCCCCCCTCTCTCTCTCTCTTTTTCTCTCTCTCCCTCTCTCTCCCTATATCCCTCCCTCCTTCTCTCACCCCCGTCCCCCTCTCTCTCCACCTTCCTCCCTTCCTCCTCCCCCTCTCTCCCTCCCTGCCCCCTCTCTCTCTCTTTATCTCTCCTCCCTCCCATCCTCTCTCTCCCTCTCTCCTTCCCTCCCCCTTTCTCTCACTCCCTCCCCTCTATCTCCCTCCCTACTCCATCCCTTCCTTTCTCTTTCCCTCCCTCCCTTTTTCTCTCCAACCCTCCCTCTCCCTCCTCCCCCATTAATCTCCCTCCCTACCACCCTCTCTCCCTCCCTCCCTCCTTCTCTCCCCCTCTCTGCCCCCTCCTTCCCTCTCCTCCCTGCCCCCTCTCTATTATCTCTCCCCCCCTCCCTCTCTGTGTACAATTAAACGTCAAATTACGCTTCTTAAATAAACAGAAAACCTTATTTTAATCCCGGGCAAAGTCGGGTACTTGCAGCGTGAAAAAAAAAACAACAACAATATTTTTTTTTCCCGTCCCTAGCCCTTTCTTCACCGTCCGTTCAATTACACATTCACTTGGTGCGCGATTTTTATTTATAGTGAAGGCGATCCCATACCGTGGATACTTTAATATAGTAAAATACTAAAATAATTAATTACAATTAAACTACGCATTGAGATTGTATTAATAATGTTAATAATGTCACAGGAACATTTTAATTAACGTATTTCGGTTTATTAAAGTGCACCTTTAATTTTAATCTTCCGAATACATAAAACGATAGGTAAATAGATATGACTATTGATTTCATCATGTTTACAATTGGAGTTTCCGGGAGTTACCCCTCTTTTAAAAATGTGTCATAGGGAAATGACGTCACAGAGAAATTTTATCTATGGCGCCGTCGAGATTACTTTAATATAGTAAAATACTAAAATAAAAATAATTAATTACAATTAAACTACCCATCGAGATGAAACGAAACCTGTCCTATAACCTTCCCCATGTAATTATGTGTATGTGTAACGAATTTCACGTTTTTTGGTTTTCTGGATCTTGAGTTATAAGGGAACAGACAGACAGACAGACAGACAGACAGACAGACAGACAGCAAATGCCTTTTATAGGTATAGAGATACATATATATACTAGTTGCAAGTACCCGGCTTTGCCCGGGTTTAAAATAAGGTTTTCTGTTTACCTTCTGTTTCTCCCTACCCCCTCTCTCCCTTCCCCTCTCTCCCCCTTCCTCCCTCCCTCATTCCCTCTCTCTCCCTCCCTGCCCCCCTCACTCTTTATCTCTCTCCCTCCCTCTCTCCCCCCTCTCTTTCTCCCTCCCTCCCCTCTCTCTCTCCCTACCCCCTCTCTCCCTCCCTTCCTTTCTCTCTCCATCTCCCCCTACTCCCTCTCCCATCTCCCTCTCTCCCCCTTTTCTCCTTCCCTCCCCTTTCCACCGCTCTCTCCCTCCCCCTCTCTCCCCCTTCCTCCCTCCCTCATTCCCTCTCTCTCCCTCCCTGCCCCCTCACTCTTTATCTCTCTCCCTCCCTCTCTCCCACCCCCGCTCTCTCCCTCCCTCCCCTCTCTCTCTCCCTACCCCCTCTCTCCCTCCCTTCCTTTTTCTCTCCATCTCCCTCTCCCCCCTGCTCCCTCTCCCATCTCCCTCTCTCCCCCCTTTTCTCCCTCCCTCCCCTTTCCACCTCTCTCTCTCCCTCCCCCTCTCTCCCCCTTCCTCCCTCCCTCATTCCCCTCTCTCTCTCCCTCCCTGCCCCCCTCACTCTTTATCTCCCTCCCTCTCTCCCCACCCTCTCTCTCTCCCTCCCTCCCCTCTCTCTCCCTCCCTACCCCCTCTCTTCCTCCCTTCGTTTCTCTCTCCATCTCCCCCTACTCCCTCTCCCATCTCCCTCTAACCCCATCTCCCTCTCCCATCTCCCTCTCTCCCCCTTTTCTCCCTCCCTCCCCTTTCCACCTCTCTCTCCCCCCCCCTCTCTCCCCCTTACTCCCTCCCCTCAATCCCTCTCTCTCCCTCCCTCTTTATCTCCCTCCCTCTCTCCCACCCTCTCTCTCTCCCTCCCTCCCCCTCTCTCCCTCCCTTCGTTTCTCTCTCCATCTCACCCTACTCCCTCTCCCATCTCCCTCTCCCCCCATCTCCCTCTCTCCCCCTCCTTTTCTCCCCCTGTCAATCCCCCCTCCTCTCTCCCCCTCCTTCCCTCCTTCCTTTCCTCTCTCTCTCCTCCTGCCCCCTCTCTCTCTTTATCTCTCTCCCTACCTATCCCTCTCTCTCTCTCTTTCTCTCTCTCTCTTTATATATATATATATTATATATATATATATATATATATATATATATATATATATACTTATTATAATGGCTTCACACTTCTTCTAAAATCCTTCTTCATTCCTTTATCTTCCTCAAACTGTACAAATCAGGGAGCATGAAAAAACAACAACAATTCTTTGCATCACAAAGGCACAATACAGCACCAGCGCGCAAGTTCTATTCGAATCGGGAAATGACGTCACAGAGGAATTTTATTTATGGCGCCGTCGAGATTACTTTAATATAGTAAAATACTAAAATAAAAAAAAAATTAATTACAATTTAACTACCCATCGATATGAAACGAAACCTGTCCTATAACCTTCCCCATGTAATTATGTGTATGTGTAACAAATTTCACGTTATTTGTTTTTCTGGAGTTATAAGGGAACAGACAGACAGACAGACAGACAGACAGACAGCAAATGCCTCTTATAGGTATATATATATATATATATAGTTTATATATGTTACAGCCAATATCTGCTAGGCGGCCAATATCAGGCATTTAGCGACCGTTTACATACATTGGCTGGTCAGAGTAAATATTGTCTGTGTGCGACCGACCTACTCTGTTGTAACTTGTGCAAAAAAGTAATTGTTTTAAGTAAATTAGTTCACATTTAATGAAAGGTTCTAGAGACACCAAATGTCAAATCTGTTTTCTTAAAGAATCTTCACAAAACTTGTAATTGAACACATGATAGTTTCCCCATTGTTACTGTAGTATTGGCTGGTCACACCCAACCAATGTCTGCAGATGGCCTACCATTGTAAACATTATCAAATAGCTGCTATTGGCCGCCCAGCAGACATCGGCCGTAACATACTTAATGGTATTGTAGGCGGATACAGATGGTTGTGCAGCATTAATGTACACCTGTCGTTGGAAAATGGGTTTTACATGTTTTGCAGTTTTAAGAGTTGAGGAAGAATGAGAACATTTGAAACTCGTCTAGAGTGCAACAATGCTAGCTACAGCTCTGAGTATATATATATATATATATATATATATATATATATATATATATATATATATATATACACACATTTACAGAGAAAACAGAAAAGAAGAACAATAAATCAGTTGCAATAATAAATTCACTTTACATTCAAAAAATTTAAGAAAAACAACTTTCCTTAGGCCCCAAGGGGATCATTGGACTGATGAAGATTAGAATTCATCTGTTTCAGAAACCATGGCATACGAAGGGATTGTGTGGTTAGCACAACGCCAGGCATCCTTCACTCCAACAACTTTAAGTCAGGTACCCATTTACAGCTCGATGAACTTGGGGACATTCCCCAAGAACTGAAAAAATCAAACCCTCTTTGACTCTGATATAAAAGCTCGGACTACATGAAATAATAAACAGTCGTCCGTCAGTGATACGAAGTCATCTATCACATTTCAATTATTTTTTAATCTTGCAAAATGTCTTCAACCAAAGATGGTCAACCACTGCCCTGTACACACAGACCAACGCAGGTGTTCTAAGGTATCTTTCTATCACCAACTATAATCTGATACTCTCCTCTTGAACGTACGTACTATTAGGCAGCCAATCGTGCACAATAACACTCATGCCCTTACGCACACCCAAGACACACTAAGGGAGAGAAGGGAGTGAGGGTGTAATTAAATACTCACGCACAACGTATTGATCGTTTGTTTTTGAAAGATCGTGTGTAGTGCCATATTCCAAAAAAACACTCGTGCAGTGGCGCTGAGAGCCAACACGGGCCCCATGGCAGGACATCATTGCGGGCCCTTTAATAAACAAAAAGTCGCGAAAAATTGACATTTCTGGGGCGGCCGGGCTCCCTTACAGATGCGGGCCCCCTGGCAATGACCCCCCCCCTGCGCCCCCCATTTGGCGTGCCTGCACTCGTGGCTCAAATAGAATGACAACTTGCTGGGGTTGGGTGGGGAGGGCAGCAGGTAAGAAGGAAGACAACCAGGTCCGTAATTTAAATCAATCAATAGTCTACATGAACAGACTTGATTGAATAAGTGTCTGTGGGAGTTAGCTCGGTTTGACCCAGTTAAATCAGTATAAACTCGTTTATTGATTTCCTTACACAACTGAGGACAAGGTTAGGAAAGATTTGAAATCGATTTGATAACATTCTTTAAAATTGTTTGTGTGAATAACCATTATATACCTGGGCAAGTTTCAACTTCTTTAGCTTTGACGTACTTTAGGACATTTAATGGTTTATTTCAGTATTTAGTGACCGTGTGTGTTTAAGTATATGCAGATTCAGTATTTAGTGAGCGTTTGTGTTTGAGTATATGCAAATTCAGTATTTAGGGAGCGTGTGTGTTTAAGTATATGCTCATTCAGAATTCGGGATAGGCTGAAGTAGTGACATTAATATAGATTTAAAAATGATATTGTCATTAAAAGTCTTAGTTAAAAAATAAGAGATTGCCTATAAAGAGATACCGCCTAGCAGATATTGGCCGCATCATATATATATATATACATACACTAATTGTATTGTCGGAGTGTTACAGGCCCCCGCTCGCGAGACCCCAGATGTTAAGGATCCCTTGAAGGGCCCTCAGAATATTGAGGATCCCGAGAAGGGTAACCTGGGCTTGTGTCTAGGCGTATGTGGGCCGACTCAACGTTCGACCCGTATTTTATTTATCTTCCTGCCACTCACACAGTCTTCACAGCAATTAAGGTAAATCAGGTGACTATGATCAACTCAACAACGTCGTGGGTACAACAAATAAATGTTTATTCGGTACAAAGGCACCAGTCCGTATCGGAAGTCTGGTGGCCTTTCAAAGATATCAAAAATAATCCAAAAAGATAAGTAATGTGGTAATCCAATGTAAAATGTTCAATAAATGGAGGGGCGTGTCCACCCTAGATCTCTCTCTCTATATATATATTCTCTATCTCCCTATTCTCTATCTCTCTATATATATCTCACTTTCTCTCACTCCGAGACACAGCAATCGACTGGGTATCACTAAGTCCGATTGCTATTCACAAATCGACTTGTCGAGACGCCGTTCCCAGGCCGACTGTCTTAGAATCTATCTTTTACTCCGCTCAACACTTTCTCCCACGTGAACATTAGCCAATCAAATATGTTAACTGCTAATTCAAACTTTCAAACCAATGGTGGGGTGTGGCGTCTAGATGTGGGGGGGGGGGGAGAAGGAAAGTAGTCCGCCGTAAAATAACAACTGGACATCCCGCGAGTCGCTGTCTCTTTGAAGACGCCGCCGTCCGGTGGCCAGGGAAGAATGTAACATGTTACTGTTACCGGTAACTTTGTTCGCCGAGGGAGGTTCGGTCCGAACACCTGGACGAGAGATGCAATTAAAGGGGGTGGGGTGGGAACGGGGGGGGGGAACTAAGGAGCGGGAACGTAGATTTGATGTATAGCTTACCTTGATATACATATTAAAGATATTACTATTTTTACGTTAAGGGTTGGAGTAGGTAGTTTCGATAAATTAGTCACAACCTGTGACATCACCCCCCAACTCAAATCGAAACTACAGGGCTGACGACACCGTAGTAGGTGAGGCCATTACATCACATAAAAGGAGAACTTATCTCAGTAACCCTGACCACAACATAATGAATAGGGCCAGTGAGTAACACATGCATATTTAAATAATCCTAAGAATGTCAGAATAATTACCACGGCGTACAGCCGGACATAAGGTCTGGCCAACACAAGTTGGTCCAGAGATAAAATAAAAAAAAGAAAAATGGTGAACACTCTTTCTTTCGAAAGGTGGCACTTAAAACAGAACTGATTGTATTAGTAAGCCTACATGGCGGTACTGAATACATAATAGGGTAATCAAGATAGTCTCCCTTTGAGGGGATGACTTTACATCGACAGACACAACAGCGTTACAACATTTAACTTGTAATAGAAAGGAAATCATGCACAAATAAATGTGACAACTGACATAACTTCACTCACACGGCATTCACTCACTCTAGGCAAGCCATATAATAACCTCTCTAAGAGTGGCCCCCTTGTGAGCGGGCTCAAACCGATATGCAGCTGCCGTCGACGAAGTTATGCTGGGCACCGACTCATCAAATCTGCCCCCACATTATCCTTCCCTTTGATGCTATGTACCGTTTACACGGGGGGATGTAGAGCCTGGTTTTATTAGGGCCCGACTCCTCCCCATTGGGAACATCTCCGTGGTCTAAGCGTAGTTTCGGGCTTTCCCTCTCGGCTTTACCGCGCCTACTCCTACTCGCGGATCGTGTTGTGAGTAGTCTGTCAGGGGAAGGGATCGTCTCCGAGGTGGCCCCTCTTCTGGGGTGATATGTTTGGTGGCCCCAGGGGGGGTGTCTAAAGGTAGATCTATTCTGACCGGGGAAACCCTGAGTTATCCACCCCGTCATATCACCGTCTCTGTTAAACCCGTCCGTCCGTGATGTAACCCCCGTCGGGGTCGTCGTCTGTCTACCTCTCCTGCTCCGTCTGTTCCGCCGTGAGCCTTTGGGCCCTCCTACCTTTCCCCTAGCTTCACCCTTCAACTTGGGGCCCTATGGGTTCCCCGCACTCCTAACTGGGCCCCTGGACTCTCCCTGGGCACGATCAAACCACGAGCCCCTGGTGCGTTTGGTTTGGCCCCTAAACTTCCCCTTAGAGTCAATATGCCTGGGCCCCTTGACCTCAACGGCATGATGATGGTCCCTGTGGTCTACTGGATTAGACCAAGGGGCCTTGGCACCCTTTATGTTGCCAATAATCAGATCCACTATAGGATTTGTGAGGACCATAGCCTCTAAAGGGCCCCGATAGTAGTCGGAGTCTACTGAAATGGAGGCTATTGGGGCCTCACTGACGGTGCCGTCAATACATCTGTATTGGGCCCAGCGACCCGTCATCGCTCCCTCTCCGACCAGGGACTCCTTCACGGCGGCCCCTGAACAGCCTGAATCCCTTAGGACTTTAACATTGAGGCCATTCACGCGGCCCTCTCTCACTGGGAGATTTTTCTTCCCAGCTCCTACTTCTACTACGGCCCCCATAGGTATGGGCCCTACCCCTCTAGCAAGGGGCGCATTTCTCTGCATCTTACACGACACAGAGCGGTGCCCTGGGGCCCCGCAAATGTAGCACGCCGACTTAGCATTAGTCGGGTGGCTAAACACCCGGTTCCCGTTTACTGGGGCCCTCATCCTGTCTCTAGGAGCCTCCCTCCTATCACCTACCTCACTTGTTGGGGCCCTTTCGGCCTCAACCGCCTCTCCTTCCATGCTTGAGGAAGACTCGCGGCCCTTGCCGTGGCGAGCTTCCCTGTAATTTTCGGCCAGGGTGAGCATTTCGCCCCATGTCCCTGGCTTACGTTCCTTTAGAAACACTTGTAGCCCACTAGGGGCCCCGTTTATCAACTGCTCACTGAGCAGGAGGTCCCTTAGGCCATCAAAGGTCGGCTCTGTCCCACTGAGCTCAACCCACCTCGTCAGGAGGTCGGCCAGCCAAATAGGGGGTAGGTCTCCCCTCTTTCTAAATGGGCCCCCCTAAACTTCCGTCTGAAGCTTTCCTCCGTATAGTCGTATGACTTTAGGAGGGCAGCTTTCAGTGAGTCAAAGTCATTTGACTCGTCGGCCGTCAATCGGGTAGCTGTCGTCAGGGCCCGTCCCGTGAGTAGGGATGTCAAGCAGGGGGCCCACTCATGTCTCTCCCAACCCGCGGACAGAGCGTATCTTTCAAACCTACGAATGTAGGCGTCTATATTGTCAGTCTCGTCAAGTTTGGGGAGTTTGGGTTTGGAGGATGTCGTTGACTGACTGCTTGGGGCTGGGCTTGCCGGCCCCACTTCTAACCGTGCTAGGGCCACCTCTTTATCTGCTGCTACTTTAACTGCCTCCTGCTCGGCCGCTATTCTAGCTAACTCGAGCTCTCTATCGTGTTTAGCGCGTTCAATTTCTGCTTCCCTATCAAGTCTAGCTCGTTCAGATTCTGCTTCCCTATCAAGTCTAGCTCGTTCAGATTCTGCTTCCCTATCAAGTCTAGCTCGTTCAGATTCTGCTTCCCTATCAAGTCTAGCTCGTTCAGATTCTGCTTCCCTATCAAGTCTAGCTCGTTCAGATTCTGCTTCATGCCTAGCACGTTCAGATTCTGCTTCCCTATCAAGTCTAGCTCGTTCAGATTCTGCTTCCCTATCAAGTCTAGCTCGTTCAGATTCTGCTTCATGCCTAGCACGTTCAGATTCTGCTTCCCTATCAAGTCTAGCTCGTTCAGATTCTGCTTCATGCCTAGCACGTTCAGATTCTGCTTCCCGTTCTAGCCTAGCCTCTTCCACCTCTCTATCCCTTTCGCATTTAGCGTGTTTTATGGCCGTATTAACGTCGCACCCCAAGCCTATGAAGTACTGTACGTACTCCTCCTTAGACTTCATGGTTGGGGACGTTAATACAAGCCTGAGATGAGTAACGGTTAACCCAGATAAAGCTTGCCGTGCAGCTTAACACACCGGCCAGAGCACTCACAAATGATCACAATCAAAAGAGAAGTGTATTAAAATGGCTTACCTGGACGCTTCCTCCCTCCTTTCAACAGAATAAGAAATATCTTCCACCGTACACAACCTCACACACAATCATAAAGTCAAAAGTCTAAATGGTATTTATTCGCCGATCAGTGCGGCCTTTTCTTGAACCGTCTTGTTGACTTCGGAAGACTTGGGTGAGCCCGGTATGGCTCCTGATGACTGGGGTGAGTCTGGTATGACTCCTGATGACCGGTGTGAGTCTGGTATGACTCCAGATGACTGGGGTGAGTCTGGTATGACTCCAGATGACTGGGGTGAGTCTGGTATGACTCCAGATGACTGTGGTGAGTCTGGTATGACTCCTGATGACTGGTGTGAGTCTGGTATGACTCCAGATGACTCGTGGCAGATATTGAGCCCCCCGAGTCTATGTTGAATCGGCTTTCGGCCCCGCCTGGTTGTTGCAGAGTGCTGCTTCAGGTGAAGGTTCGATCCCAAGACAAGCCTCACAGAATGTTACAGGCCCCGCTCGCGAGACCCCAAATGTTAAGGATCCCTTGAAGGGCCCTCAGAATATTGAGGATCCCGAGAAGGGTAACCTGGGCTTGTGTCTAGGCGTATGAGGGCCGACTCAACGTTCGACCCGTATTTTATTTATCTTCCTGCCACTCACACAGTCTTCACAGCAATTAAGTTAAATCAGGTGACTATGATCAACTCAACAACGTCGTGGGTACAACAAATAAATGTTTATTCGGTACAAAGGCACCAGTCCGTATCGGAAGTCTGGTGGCCTTTCAAAGATATCAAAAATAATCCAAAAAGATAAGTAATGTGGTAATCCAATGTAAAATGATCAATAAATGGAGGGGCGTATCCACCCTAGATCTCTCTCTCTATATATATATTCTCTATCTCCCTATTCTCTATCTCTCTATATATATATCTCACTCTCTCTCACTCCGAGACACAGCAATCGACTGGGTATCACTAAGTCCGATTGCTATTCACAAATCGACTTGTCGAGACGCCGTTCCCAGGCCGAATCTATCTTTTACTCCGCTCAACACTTTCTCCCACGTGACCATTAGCCAATCAAATATGTTAACTGCTAATTCAAACTTTCAAACCAATGGTGGGGTGTGGCGTCTAGATGTGGGGGGGGGGGGGGGGAGAAGGAAAGTAGTCCGCCGTAAAATAACAACTGGATATCCCGCGAGTCGCTGTCTCTTTGAAGACGCCGCCGTCCGGTGGCCAGGGAAGAATGTAACATGTTACTGTTACCCGTAACTTTGTTCGCCGAGGGAGGTTCGGTCCGAACACCTGGACGAGAGATGCAATTAAAGGGGGTGGGGTGGGAACGGGGGGGGAACTAAGGAGCGGGAACGTAGATTTGATGTATAGCTTACTTTGATATACATATTAAAGATATTACTATTTTTACGTTAAGGGTTGGAGTAGGTAGTTTCGATAAATTAGTCTTAACCTGTGACACGGAGGGTACGGCGGGATTTTTGACCACACTAGGTGACATTCTATGATTTGAGGCAGGATGCAACAAAGCTAGCTACAACTCTGTTTATATATATATATATATATATATATATATATATATATATATATATATATATTTATATATATATATATATATATATATATATATATATATATATATTTATATATAAGAGAGAGAAAAGATCAATAAAACAGTCACAATAGTAGATTCCCTCTACAATCAAATTATTAACCTTCATTAAATGATTTCTTACCGTTTGCGACCGTTACGAAAGTCTGGCACTAATAATTCAGCCTAGTGTGTCAAATATAAAATGAATTATGTTTTCAAATATGATAAGATGAAACTGTGTACGATACATTGATAATAGTTTTATTATACTCATGTATTAATATTTATCGAAATACTGAATTAAATTTTGAACGAAAATATTTCATGACCTAATATAAATGCCAAAGTGCTTTCATATCCACTGTAAATTTGGTTTTACAAAGAAATTAAAAAATAAATAAGTTGAATAGAGGGTCTCGAAATAAATACTTGATTCCTACAAGGACCTAAATATTATTCTGAGATCGGATATTAAAAATTAAATAGTACAAACTTATCTATTTTGTTGTTCCATATTCTGTATGTGTATAGTTTTTTTTCAATAATAGAAGAGAAAAAAATTACTAGTACATTGTATGTTAACATTTGTGTACGTGAACCAAAAACGCCTTACAACACAAATTATTTGACAATTCAATGAAACTCCTTTAAAAAGTTGTATTGTATTACATGCCATTATATTTAACCTTGGAAGCGTAGCAAATAAAGCCGCCAGTGCAGCTAAAGAAATCAATATTATTGATGTTGATAGTGTTGCTCCTAACTGCGAGTCATACAAGAGCGACCAAGTTCTCCTTCAACTTAAAATAAGATTTAGCGTCGTGTTAAAAAATAATGTTGAGAAGTGAACGCAGAGATCATAATGAATTGATATGTTTCATTTGTATTGAGCAGGTAGGTTTAATATATTTTTAACATTGCAATATTTGGTTATTATTCCTTTTTATTGTTGCATGCCATTATTTTTTTTTTCATATAGTGAAAGGCGTCGTCTATTAATAAAGTCAATACATTGACAACTTTCCTCACTCTCTCTAGTCAAAATTGGATCATTTGTCTAAAGAGTTGAGTGTGGCTCCAATAGTCATTTTTTTTTTTAACTTACTCGTCTCTCAAAGTTGTTTTATATTAGAGTTTACTATATTCAGAGTGTTGCTTTCATTGAAATGATATGTTACTTTGTTATATATTATGCATATTTTATTCAAATCGCTTTACTGCAAAAAATAAAAATAAAACCAAAGCAGAACTTTTTTTTTCTCAATCATACTGATATTCAGGCCCATAGCCAGGACCTGAGCCCCCCACCCCGTTCATGATTTTAGCTTTTTGACAAAATTTTCACAATAACGGTTATAAAACATCAATCATTTTGTTAAATAAATCAATAATAAAAAAAAAATTAAAGTTTATATTTTGGCAATCATTGAAACGTATAATGATTAAAGTTCGCAACCTTGTAATAGTTTTATGTATTGATATCTTCTGAGGACAACTATGAACTTAAATAATTTAATAAAAAAACATTGACTTCTGACTTCATTTAATACACATGCATAATAAAATAATAAATTACAACGTGCGTGATTTCTGAGTGATATTGTTTAATTTTCAAATTTACTTTTTAGCAGAATAATTTTTATTTTAATTTGAATGGTCGATTTTTTGTTGATAGATCTGTTCTTTGTTTACAATATTTAATAAGAAATATCACACAAATAGCTAAGCTATATTCGTTAATCTGTGTCGTTATTGCCGGGTTGTACGTTAAACGAACTGATTTATAATAATATAAATCAGGTATCTATTATGTAACAATTGTGTTGCAGAACAAACGGTCAATATATTTATAACAGGAATCAGGAATCACTCAGCCTCAATACATTTTATCATAAAACTCTTTACTATTAAAATTTTTTTTAACAAAACTGCAACATGTCATACATAATTGAAACGTAGTTAAAATTATATAATTCTTATTAATAGTTAAACAATCGGTACTAAAATGCAAGCTTACGACGTTTTGCGCTTCCTACTTCGCCCCCCCCACCCTGATTATTTCTTCGCCCCCCCCCCCCCCGGAAATTTCTTTGCCCCCTCCCCCCAATCCAATAATCCTATCTACGGCCTGCTGGTATTACTGATACTTTTTAAAATATCCTAGAAATCTGAGTCCACGTACTCGGACAGGAAGAGTTGAAACTTGAGACAATTATGCGAGCCCTACAACATCTATGTATTATATAAATATTTGATGTTTTTACATGGGTTTCTAGTCTCTAACATAACCATTATTCACTATGTTGTTATTAAAATATTACAGAACACTAAGGTACCAGTGACGTCACATAGCTTTGACTTTGATTTTTTGAATAATTAAAAAAAAACAAAGTGCAAGCATCAGTATAGTTCCAAAAAAATTACATTATGTCTTTTTCTTAACCAGGGCCGGTTTTAGACTTTTTAAATCAATTTCTCCCACTTTGGCAATGCGTTTAAAAAGGATTCCGAAATTAAGTGGGTTAGTATACATCCGATTGACAATACTCTCAGCTAATTCCCTATATTTAAACATTATTTTTTTTCAAACTCATATGTTACAGCAACGAATACGAGGAGGAGCAAAAACCTAAGAAAAAACATTGTAAAATGAATGTATACCTAATAAACAATGCAGTGGAGCCGTTAGCCATCCATACATGTTTTTATAAAAAGAAATAACAATCTAATAACTACTCCTTACATTATATTAGTTCTCATAAAATAATTGTATTTAAATAGAAGAGTAAGCGTCTCTTTTATCTTTTGTATCTATAAAATGACAAAAATCTAAAACATAATCGGCTAGCCTGGGGAGTGAACTCTTGCTTGGCTAAAAATAACTTGGGAATTCCAAATAGTGCGCAAATTATGTAAAGTTGTAAAGATGGTCAAAGGGATGCAACTCAATAATAAGGAGTCACTTGCCGGTCCGGGTACAGGGCCTTTGATCTAGTTATAACATTAAAATATTACGGGCATTGTATTTATTCAAACTCTATTAAGGGCTATATTAAAAAATGTAGACCCCCCCCCACCCCAAATTAATAAAAAAAAAAGTTGCATGATAATGTTTATTTTAAAAACTGCAGGATAAAATATAAAATATGTTCTCGATATTCGATTATTTAAGCAAAAAAAAAATATGTTTTTGTTTTTAAATTAAAGTTAAAATTGTTAAGACACATAAAATGAAAAGAAATATATCTAGGTTTTTTTTTTATTACAAAAAAAAGCTTGTCCGTAAAACTAGTAAAAAACACATAGTTAAAAAGACCAAATTATTTATAAACATAATAAAAATATTGCAAATACTGCTATTATTCCATATTCTATTTATAGACACTGAGATCATCTATGCATCCTACAATTTGTTATGAACTAGACTTATCAGTCTCAATTATTGGAAGTTATTAATTGCAGGTAACTTTTTTTTTGTTGGAAAATAATTAAAAAATAACTTCCTGGATTATATTTCCAGTTACAAAAATTGTAATTTTAATTAATTTATTTGTTGTTATTTTTTATTTATTAATTTTCATTTTTTGAATTGGTGAAAAAAAAAACATACTTTATAAATCTGATCTTGATTCAATTTAGATTAAGATATATTTAATAATTTAATGATTGCATTCCAAATTTACAAAATAAACATTGTAAAGTTCTTTGAAGAAAATCTTATAGCCACCACATAAAATGGGAGAGGAACTTGACAATCTATAACCTCATAATTTGTATGACATCCTTTAATACAGTCTAACCCAACAGATGAGATATTATACAGATTGCATAGAAAAGTTTATTATATATATATATATATATATATATATATATATATATATATTAGGGTGGGTCAAAAAATTTTTTTGGAGTTGGGAATTTGAAACATATTCAAAAAGTTGCCTATGGTCCTACTGATTGTAAAAATGTAAAATTTGTAAAAATCAGATAATGTCTTCCACTCCCAACTTTTAGTTCAAGGGGGTACGGGGCGAAAAAAAATGCACTATGTCTAAAAAAAAACATTTTTTTTTTTTTTTTTTTTACATTTTAGATACTAAAACATGTCAATAATAACTACGAATTAAAATACTGCAGAAGAAATTTTTTTAGATCAATTAAAATGTATTTTCAGAATGTTACTCATTCAGAAACTTCAATAATTTAAAAACTTAAAAGTCATTTTTCTCTGAAAAAATATTTTTGACATTTTGCTTCACTATTGCAAGAAAATCTCAAAAAACACCTGTCAGATTTTGATAAAACTTCTAATTTTTATGTAGAAAAGGTGCATTTATAGAATGTCAGAGGCTTTTCAAGAAATTTTAAGTCCTTTTTTTTTTTTTTAATTTTCAAAATTAGCATGTTTTGCTTATTTTCACCATACAAAATTTTTAAAATTTATAAAAAATGTATTTATTACATTATCAAAAAAGTACTTTGACATTCTGATTATAAAAATGTACATTGTATATGAAACAGTCTATAAATATTTCAGAAATATTTGCCACAAAAAGGTCATAAATTTCAAGATGGCGGCATGCCGCACCCACAAATATCAATATGTTAATATTTTTTTTTAACAAAATTATTTTTAAATCTACTATATCATTACTAAGATATTAAAATGTCTTAAACTTTAATAATAAAAAAGATTTTGCTTTGACCCAGGTACCCCCCCCCCCCAATGTATGACATTTTACAACATTTAGATTTTTTGGTATAAGTAATATGAAATTGTACAAATCTATAAATCGTTCATGCAAAATATACAATGTACATATGAATAATACTGTTTATGGATTGTCACAGGAAACTTGCTTTGCTTTCAATTTTCGGAAGAACATCCCTTGATTTCTTTGTTTGCAAAACCATCCCATGTCGAGAGCTATGTCCGTACAGTTTGAAATGTCCGTACACTTTCAAACTAACAGCAGTAACTTCTTTAATTGCTCTTTCAACAGCTTGAGAGTGACAGGAAATTTGATCCAGTATGATTGGGTTGTTGCGTTTAAGTTCATCATCACAAATATATTCCAGCAGAGGAGGGGATGACACTGCACAAAGATCCCAGTTAATCATCTGATCATATGATTCAGCTGCAATATTCCGGATTATGTCATTTTTGTTGAAAAATTCTAACTCTGCATGGAGCTGGTTTATGTCGTGCTGTCATGATTTTATTTGCTGCATACCTTCCGATTTCTTCATCATTGTCCTAAATGCAGCCAATAGAATGTTTTCTGGATGTGCAAAGTAGCAGTTATTTTCCAATACAGGCAATATAATAGATTGATCAGCAGTATCAAGGTTCTGAAGCAGTTGTATCATATAGAAAAAGTTTCTAGCCCCACTTTGACAAGATGGATCGCAAAAATCCTGTTCGCTTTTGTTAACCATCTTTGCTCTCATCAGTATGCTCCTTGGCTGCCCTATCTCTCCAAATTTTCTATGTCGACCCATCTTTGCTGGATCCAGAGCTGTAGATGGTGTTAACATGTTTAAGTCCTTCAACACAGCTTTAACGATAAGACATGTATCCCTATTGCTTAGTTTACATCGATTCATTGCTTCATATTGATATCTGTTTTGTTATTTGGAACATTCATCATTGCTGGAGAAGTCTGCATCAAGTAGTTCATCATCTTCAGCATCCTGATCTGGAATATAATTATCTTTCTCATCATTGACGTTATCATTTGTGGTTCCTATCTGATCGCCACCTTGCATCAATGAATGTTTTCTTTTCTGAAGATTTTGTAATATTTTTGTTGTTTGCTTGTCAACATTGTCTATGAACTTATTTCTTGCCATCTTTTGATCCACCCAAAATGCCCACTCAGGCACAGAAATTATTACTGATTGTGGACATTTACAGTCTTCTCTATCCCTAACACCTGCATCTTTTTACTCGAACAATTATAATGGTAATGTCATTTGTAGGGATACTAGCCTGGTCATATAATTGTTTAACTTCATGCGCTAATGCGTGCGCTCGTGAATGAAGGCTATGATTGTATTGTTCCATTTTAAGCATCCACCAATAGCCTTGAAAACATCTTCACTGGTTGGAAGTTGTCTTTTAGGCAATTCAGCTGATGACCCAAACACAGAATGTACAGTTGCACTTCTTGTAGAAGAACTCATATTCATAGAAGAACTTAATAAAAAAATTGAAAAATTAATCAAAAATGAAATAAAACAACCATGCGTGATCCGATAATGAATACATGGTACACCAGTTATATTGAGAGAAAAATGGATGCAATGCTTATCCCAGTTGTCTGAACTTATTAGTTATTCATAAAAAAGGTTATAAAGATAAAACACAAATTTTATATGCATATCATTTCTTTTTTGAATAACCTAGGTCACAAATTTAACATGTTCAGTCACAAAAAACTCATAGTAAATATAGTAAAAATTTCGAACAAAAGTTGGGAGTAGTAAATCTATGTAGTTTTCAAATATTCGTACATATTCCATGTACTACCATGATGTAAAAACTTTTTAATAATGTTTCAATAAAAAAAAATTTTTTGACCCACCTAATATATATATATATATATATATATATATATAAATATATATATATATATATATATATATATATATATATATATATAAAGCTCTTAAAATCCAACGAGCTCATGAACTAATTTTGTATCGCTTTTACATTCAAAGAAGTGTAAAAAAGTATGTGTGCTTCATGAGTGGAAAGCGTCATTGGAAATAATAGCGAATTACAACAATGAGTTTTTAACACAAAACCGATGGCTATTGTATATAGCGATGCGCTATCTGTATAATATTTAATCTGTAGTCTAACCCAAACATGAACATACTACGGCCCGTGGGACAAATCTGGTCAACCGGTTGATCCGGCCTCCCCTGTACTTTCCGCATTTAATTCATATCAATTACGCTTCCATTTAATGTATATTAGTTCAAATAATAAGAACATTATTTTGCTTATTGTTTTGTCACATTGTAATAACACAATAGCAACGAAAACACATGATCATGTGACGGGATATATAATGTGGGAAGGCTCTGGAAGTATAAACTCAAGTGGAGGGTTTCGGGAGATGGAGAATTTTTCACTTAAATATAAAGGGGAAGGGGAAGGGGTGAGAAATAGGGAGGGGATAAAAACATGGGAAGGTAATTGTGTGGTAAAGGGCTCGGCTGTCGACCTGAGGGTCCCTGGTTCGATCAACAATAAGGACCAATGGATTTTTCAGGTCAGGGTAAAAGTTCCTTTATATTTCCCGTGGTGCCTCCATGGCTATTACATTATCATCTCATACTTACAGGGACTTAATACACATAAACACTTCAATCTGGGTAAGCAATAATATGAAATCAACGCATTAAAGGAATATACGATTAAACTATATATGGAACACCATGATGTGTTAATTTTTTTCGAAATGATTTTACATGGGCTTTAAAGCTCTAAAAAACATTTTCATTAATAATATTTTTTTCCTCTGTTAAGAGTAACTATGATAACTAATTACAAATTAAAACAAAAAAAAATTATTCAAATTTTCTTTTCTAAAACAGAATACAATGTATAAACCAGATTGTAATATCAATATCGCAACTTGGAATGTAAGAAAACTTTCCGAAAACGAAGAAAACGACCATATTGAGATCATTTTAAATCATCTTGATATTAACAGCGTTGATATAGCTGGATTACAAGAGACAAAACTAAATAGAGAAGACGTTAAAAGGAAATATTACTTGTACATGATAGGAAATAAGGAAGGAGATCGTAGATCAGGAGGTGTTGGAATAGTTGTGAGAGAAACCCTTCGAGACAAGCTTAAAATAGAATATAAGGATAAAAATCTAATCTGGTGTACGCTAGAAACAGATGTTGGTATTGTCAATATTATAAATGTGTACGACAACTTTGAAGATACACAAATATACAGTTTTTATTCAAGAATGCACCTGATTCTCTGTAAAATCCCTACAACAGAATATGTTTATGTTTTAGGTGACTTCAATGTTCATATAGGAAATCGTGATGAAACTGATCGTGAAGATATCATTGGTCCGTATGGTGTAGGCAAAAAAAGTGATCCTGCTGATAGAAACCGGTTATTAAACCTTTGTATTAACTTTCGCTTATGTATTACAAATACATATTTTAATTTACCAGAAAATGAAGCGATTACATTATACCGCAAAAAAAAAAAAAAACCCGTCACATTGTTCCAAAATGATTATGTCTTGACTCGCTTTAGGGATCTTGACTGTGTTAAAGACACTCGGCCTAAAAATAAAATAGACTATTCAGATCATGTTATAGTGGTTAGTAAACTGACATTACCTTACAGGCATTTCGATAGCCCTTGTAGACTCATTTCATTTATGTTAGGAAATTATAAACTACAACATAGTGAGACTGAATCCAAGCAGAATGATTTGTATCGTTTTATTTGCGATAATATGAAAGACATTCAAATCGAAATTGAACGCATGAAAAAGGCCTATAAAAAATACATAGATGACCCATTGAAAAAAAATATCGTAAAGTATGTTGATGCTAAAAATGCTGCCAGGCAGGTCATCCTGGAAATAACATTCAAATTGTGTAAATTTGACCGAAATGACAACAAAAGAAGAATGGAGCACAATTTATTAGAACGTTTATTACAACAATGTGCAGCTAACGGTGAAATACAGCAAGATAATATTGCATGTTTAGACACTGAAACTTTTAATATCTTTGAAAAAATCGCTGAAGAACATTTTAAAAAAATTAAAAAAAAACAATATGACCGTATAAAGGAATACTTTGATAAAAATTCAATTCCAACTATTATGCCATATGCAAATATTATTTTTCTTTATACGGGTATTTCAAGTCAGATGTCTGATGATAACCAAAAATTAACACTATTACTGAAAGATTTATTAATCCACATCAGAAATATATTACATAATTTCACAGGTTGTAATACATGCGCAATAAATTCGATTTGTGGTCTTTTAAGTTCGAATTCTCAAGGTATTTTGGCTTTTAGATCTTTACAATCTATGTTGGTTTCTATTGAAGTACTGAAGGATAGGTGTACCAGTAAACCACTTTACATTGCTTTTGTTGACCTGTCAAATATTTTCAACATGACAAATCCAGAGATTCTATTAAATCTGCTCATTAAACTAGGATGCCCCAAGTCAGCAGTTGACTTTTTCTCTTATTTTGTTGAAAATGTCAGATGCACCATTTGTTTGAACGATGACGGAATTTTTAAACCTTTGGACTCTAATAAAAATTTAAGCAGTGTGACCCCTATTTTAATGGACATTTTCCTCCATTATGCAATTAATAAGGCTTTTATGAAAACTAAACCATCTAAATTGAAATATAATGCAGATGGGCTTGAAATAAATAATTTAAGAGGCTTCTGTTTTGGTGAATTTCTGTGTATTATCTCTCATTCAATAGAAGATTTACAGCTATGTATAGCGAACCTGGAAAATGCTTTTCATGTTTTTGGCCTAACTATTGGTACTTCTGTTAAGAAAACTAGAAATGTAACGTCACAATATCCATATATTAAAGTCATGAATTTAAATTTTGATGTCAAAGCTAAGTCGGAAACAATAAAGTTTAAAGATATTCTTATACCTATTGAAGATCGTATTACTCTAAATAATATTCTGATAGATAAAGACTATTACCTTCAATTAACAAGAAACTTAACACAAGCTCAATCGGTTAGAAACACATTGGTTGAGTATTTTAAAAGTGAGAAAAAAAGAGAGAAAAAATTATATGTCTATATTATTTATGTTTTAGAACAGCTAATAATTGGTTTGGAGTTCTGGAATCCAGCTGTTAAGAAGAAATTACTGGACGATTTTCAGATGAAAAATACATATTTCTATATTACATACATTTTAAGAGAGCTGATGATCGGATTTGAGCACTGGAATCCAGCACGTGAGGAGAAGTTACTGGACGATTTTCATAGGCAAAACTTCACTAAAAGCATTCTATCAGCCGCCGACACCTACTCCGAGCAAATTGCAAACGCCGACACCGACAACGACTCCGAACTAAGTACAAACTGCGACACCGACACGGAATAAAGTACAAACGCCGACACCATCACCGGCTCCCTCACCCCTTACAAAAAGTACTACATGATTTTTCATAAAAAAAAAATTAAGCAGAATGCAATTGCTTGTCAGGATATTATGGTGAAGTGAAATAAGCGAGATGGTGCGCTGGGAATAGGAAGTTCCGTATTTATAGGGCCCCGTATAAATCAACTATTGAAAGCGTGAGAATGTGACGTAAGGGAAAGATTGCATTGTCTCTAGTGAGGTTATTATTTTAGACAAGCTGTACTCTGCAAAACCTTTGTGTAGAGTTATGTTCCTTAATTTTGATCTGTAGGTTAGGTTATTTTTGGTTTCGGACTGATCGGAATTTTACAATTTAAAGCTGCACTATGTTGTAGGAAAAAAAAAATAACCAAACAAATATTTAAATGGAATTATTTTACATTTTAACCTTTGTGTTTCATGTTTGAAAACCGCAAACTCTATTCAAAAATGTAGATTTTTAAAATCATTTATCGAATCGAGACGCCGGTAAGACGCCATTCTAGATTCTTGCTTCAGCTTTTGATATAACGCAGAAGCAAGACGTCTATTATTATTTTATATATAATTAAAGATTCTTCTGCGTTAATTATTACTCGGGCAATGTTTTTATATTAATAATGGCCTTGACTAATAGTGCTATAATTATTTACCTAGCTGTAGCTTGCAAGATAGATTGATACATTGCAGTTTGGCATTTATTTTGGGTCAGGTAAAGAAAACTGTCTGCATCTTGCACTAAAGCGACAGTTGGTATTCTTTTCTTCCTATCAGAATAAATTAAAATAGTCGAAAAATATAATATCATTCTATAGAAATTGAAACAAATTACTTACCACCTTCTAAAATAACATTAAATAGAAATGTACATAAAACAAGCAATTAAGCCTGTTCCATTCTGGACACAGGACGTGTTAGCGCATTTTCATGTTATGTATCGGTACGTATGCTATCTTTCAGTAAATATTTGTAAATTTTGGAAATGTTTATAAATTCAATTGTGTAATGCATATATCTGTAAAAAAAAATTTATAAAGACGTTTCTTTATATTTGAAAAAAAAAAATATTTTCTCTTAAATCTAACTACAAGTGGTTTGTGGTCACTGAAATAGGACTCATAATTGAAACATTCTAAATTGTAGTCATTTAATCGTCCGAAAACTCCGTCAATTGTTGCATAGCTCTGATACTTTCAATTAAACTCAGAACACAAGCTTACTATTTCATTTGATGAGTTTCTTAATCAATCTTGGTGAAACTACGTGCTGCAGTATTTCGCACCAAATGAACGGGCTATTGAACGTACAAGGTGTATATATAATATATAAGCCCCTTAGGAGCCCTGAAGCCCGGTCCTCAGAGGTCCTATCGCGAAATGAACTTTTGATGTACACATGGCAGGCCAAGACCTACAAAATGATATATACATCATGGGTCTAGGACTTATAGTTGCTGAGATATAGCGCTCCTTTATTAATATATCTTATATAGTAAAAAACGGTATTAAGGCCCCTTTTACGGCCCTGAGAGGTCAGATCGCGAAATGAAAAAAAGTAATTTCTTGGCATGCCAAGACCTACAAAATGATATAAACATCATGGGTCTAGGACTTATGTTTGTTGAGATCTAGGGTGATGACGGACAGACGGACGGACAGACAAAACGGGGACAATAGAGCATTTTTTTTTTCGAAAATGCTCTAAAAACCTATAAGTTTAAATAATAAATATTATTCATTTAGTTAAATATGAGATAACATTTGGAACTAAAATAGCATGTTCGCGCCCTTGCCTTGTGACATAATAACATAAAATCCAAAATCTAATAAAAAAAATTGCGCGTCCCCCGACTACTGACTTCTTTTTTATAATTAAAAAATAAGCAAGTCACTAGTCTTAGAATGCAAGTGATATCCAATTACATATCTACACCCCTTTTAATAGCAGAACAAAACATACAGTAATCTTTTAATTTAAGAGAGTGATACAAGAAGGGGGCGTAACTAGAAGTCGAGGTACCTGGGACGGGCATTAACAATAACGTCACATTTAATTACCAGAATAATACTTAAGTGGTTCAAATACTCACCACCCTTACTGGACCACCTTCTCTCTATTTACGCTACTGTGCAGGGCGTTAAAAAGTATTAATAATCAGTGTTGATTTAAGAAATGATACTACAATCGAGTAAACTCATAGTGTAAAAATGAATTAATACGACGGTTCTGAAACATTAAATGCTATGCGACCCTGTTTGACATCAGTTTTGGTTTCGCCACCCACAATTAAATACTTTTTTTTTTGGTAATCCACCATCAAATAAAAAAAAACAGCTGCAATGAATGTATAGCTGCTTGTAATTAACTACAGTCGATTCCGCTTAATTGGGACACATCGGGACCGAGGCTTTTTGTCCCAATTAAGCGGCTGTCCCAATTAAACATACACATTTACTATTGGCTTCTTGGTTTGGTTTCTTTGAGATTTGTCCCAAATAAGCGGCTGTCCCAATTAAACGGTGTCCCAATTAAGCGGAATCCACTGTATTAAGAAATAGAGCTGTTATTGTGCATATTTCATTCTAATGATTTCAATTTGAATCTGACGATTCGTCCCCAATCCATAGTTTGAGACCCACTGAGCTAAATACACCAGATTTCAGTCAAAGGGTAAACAGAATAGACTCAAAGAAACAACAGGTAACTAATTTTTATTGGAAATGTTTATCACGTTCTGTGTGTAAGATGGGTCAATCTATGCGTGTGTTGCAGGGGACGGATGGTCGTGCGGTAACGCGCTCGACTGTCGTACCTGAAGGTACCTGGTTCGATCTCCGGTGAGGACCAAGGAAATTTTTCAGGTCTTGGCTCAAGTTCCCGATATATCTCCCGTGGTGCCTCCATGGCCATTGCACTATCGGCTATGGTGGGGATGAAAGAAGGGCACCATAAAACCGTCCCATTAGTGGTTTATAGGATCTAAGGGATTTCATCTCATCCTTACAGGGACTTTACACATGCGTGTGTTGCCAATGTTATTGCGCTTTACAAACTTTGTCTGGAGGTTAACACAATCTGTTACAGATAACAACAAGAGAGCAGACTCTACAGCCAGTTCCTCGCTTAGGCCGACTGGACAGATTGCTCCCCATTGGGCCCCGTGTCTTGCATAGCCTCCCCACAATTTACATTCATCATTAATAGTCACAGTTGTTGTTGTAAAACAATAGAGACAGGGGCCTCGCAAGCTTCCGTTAAATTGGGCCCAGCAATTCGTAAGTGTACGAAGTTATTTGAATTGCAATATATATATGTTTACTTCTGTTTCTTTAGTATGTATTTATTTGCGAATGGAAATATATCAATGAGTATGTTTGTTTATACTAGCCTGTGTGTGTGTGTGTGTGTGTGTGTGTAGTTACTACACTAGTCCACTAAGGCGACACCCATGGTGGAATCTGACATAACAATCAAAATGGTTCAATTGATAAACAAAATATTTTATTGGGGGGGGGTGAGTTCAATTTATATAATAAATATTTCACAATTCTCGCTAATATTAATGTATTCTATGTGATAAAAAAAACATTTAATTAAAAATGCACTTATCAAATGAAAAAAAAAACAAAGTTTATTGGACATGTTTGCAATTTTTCAAAATTACTGTACATATTTTAATAATAATTTTTTTTTTAATTATATGCCGTATTTATTTTAGTGTCATTAAAATTGTCGCTAAGCTGGTAAATCTCGGGTAGCAATGAATAAATGCTATTACAGTCACATTCCATATTTTCGTTAAGTAAAAAAAGCCACTCCTTGTTAATGTTAACATTATTTAATAAGGAACCTTTTTTTTAACTAAGAACCGTATGCGTAACTAAGAGCCGTATGCGTAACTAAGAGCCGTATGCGTAAATAAGAGCCGTATGCGTAACTAAGAGCCGTGTGCGTAACTAAGTACCAATTTTGGAGACAAACAAAATGACCACAAACAAATGATCATGAAAATGGTGAGCCATACTAAAAATGTTAATGGCCTTCGATATGAATTTTTTTTTTTCATAAAAAATGTAATATTTAATGTCCTGATTTTTCTCATACTTTTGTGTGAATTTAATAAAACTGTTGATGTAATTAGCTGTTCATCAATGTTAACATATATAAAACAGATTTTTGTTATGTATGTATTATGTTTTACTCATTTTTAAATTTTTTTTTTCCTTGTATGTTTAAAAGCAAAGATATTTGTTTTAAATTGCTATTTTCTTGTATTTTTTTCCTGTCATTTCTTGTATGTTTTAATTCATGTATGTGCATAAAAAAATGCTGTAAACACAAATTCATATACCCTTGAATGCATTTAAAAATCAACTAGATAATATAATACAATTCAAACTTTATTCAAATTTATAAAAAAAAAATAAACAAATTATCAATTTTTTTTTATAACTAAGAGTATTGTCCCTTTCCCTCTAGAAAGCAGCTCCACAATGCATCCTGGGCCATTGCACTATCGACTTATGGCTTGCTTCACTTAAATACTAGAGGTACCACATGACAGTCCGCGCGGGCCGTAATTCGCCCATGTCTGGCTTAGAGTATAAATTCCTATAAAATCTGGAACCTCAAATATCTCTAAACGTCTCTATCTAGGGCACACAAGAGCGGGTCCATCCTCATGTTAATGCTTGTTGCGGTTTTAGAAACCTGGACTCCAGTTACTAAATAATTCATTATTACCTACGTGGTCATCAGTGGTCATCGAAGTCTCAGATATAGTTTTGGTGTAGAATGAGTCCATAATATGTCCACCAACAGGGATGATATCAATAATATATCTTTCTAGCATTTTGTTTTAAACTATCTGTACCCTGAAAAACTTTTTCATAACTGATTGTGTTACTTAAAAAAAAAAAAAATAGGTTAAATATGTCTTGTACCGGTAATTGGATTTCTTTAAAGGGAGTTAAATAATATTTAAATCGCCTCAGGTGTTTTCTCAGTGATGTACCTTAAACACTCCTACAATATATTTAATTCTTGCATTTTTTTCCAGTTTTCAAATGCATAAACTTATTAAAAGAAAACTTTAAGTTGTTAAAAATAATCATTTAAATATTTTCTGATTGTGGCTGTTTACTTCTGCTTCAAACATATTGAAAAACGCAATAGTATACACAATATTACGCACAGAAACTGAAATTATCGGGTGTTTTGGTATCACACAGCCACACCTTTTTTTGTTTTTCAATATGACTGCCTAGTCCAAATGCTATTCTTATTCAGAAAATAGATTTCCCCAGATTAAAGGAAATTAAGTTAAGAGAGGAATTTGTATTTTTTACTATATGTAAAACCATAAAAAACAAATAAAAAAAACACGTAATGACTTAATTTATCTCTTAATTTTAATTTTCTGGCATTATAAAATATATACAAAATTTTTATTTCATATGAAAAATTTATAAATGAATGAATTAAAGAATATTATAAAATATACAGTCTTCTTATATCTTATAAATTATTCTTTATGAAACTCATAGAATATTGTTATCAAGACAATACAAATGACAAATATTTCAAATTTTGTGCAATTTTGGACATCGTTGGTAGAAAACACATTTTTTTTTCAAATTAGCTTTAGTCGTCTCTCTTTTTTTTTTATTTTCGGATGCAATTTAATAAAAATCAATCGTGTTAAATCAAGTTTCAAAAATTTCTTAATGTAATGAACGACATCTCGAAGCGCCATTCTTAATGTCGTTAAAAAGGTCACACAGGGTCACCGATGTCAGCTTCACTGTTAACAGTCGGGTCAGGCATATTCAACGACTGCTTCTCTTGCAACGACCCTGTGATGAGGTTGTTGTCCATACCAGACTTGACGCCCATCCCACTGTCTCTGTCAACATCATCAACTTCATCATCCTCGGTCACCTCTACGTACTGACGTTTGTACTTCTGCCTGTCAATGTTGAGGGGGGAATATTTGGATTTATTTTATATGTTCAGAGAAATGTTGTTTCTTTTTTTGTGTGTGTATTTATTTGTATCGATACATTAATTACACATTAAACAAAGAAAATTAACGAATACATGAGTACTAAGACTATAAACATGTTTATATCGATTCAAGTACAATGCCTGATTATTCTCCAAACTAAATTTTCCTATTACAAGTTATGATTAGTAGGCCGATCTCAGTAGAAACCTGGAGAAAAGTCTACATTTAGAACCCATTCAAACTAAGTGGTATATAAAAGTAAAATAAAAACGACAACTTAGGAATTCGTAGGTGATTTCGAGCCCCTAAAAAAATTTGATATATTTGATTCCCAGTTGCAGATCAATCGTCCAATCATATATACCAGCATGTTTCCCCACCAAACATCTAGTAATATACACATAATCAGTGGCGTAGCGAGTGGTGGGCTCCACGCCATACTCACAAAGGGGGGCTCCAAATGGTATATTTTACATTTTACATGGTCTTCCAATGGGGGGGGGGGAGGCGCTAATAAGACATTAAGACCCGGGCGCGAGTTAAGCTGACAACGCCACTGCACACACTTAACACTATTTAGAATCACCATGACTACATGACGAAAAAACGGTTTGAGTTTTGGTGTAATGATGAGATGAAATCTCTCAGATCATATAAACCTATAATGAGACGGTTGTTTTCTTGCCTTTATTTCATCCCCACCATTACCGATAGTGCAATGGCCATGGAGGCACCACGGGAGATGTAGCGGGAACTTTAACCTTGACCTGAAATATTACTTTTCTTCACATGAAGATCGAACCAGGAACCCTCAGGTCAACACGCGAGCGTTTTATCGCACGACACTACGTTACCATAAATTATAACCAGTAGCACACTGCATGTAGACCAGACTAACACACAAAGCACAATTAAGCTATTTATACACAGTATAAAGATAACTGAGCAATGTAACACATCTATCGACAAATATGCAGTGCATGCTGTTACATAAAGAAAAGAAATGAATCATTAACATAATTTCCGATCTCATTTTATTCTTTATTGAATATTATCATAATTATGAACAGACAGACAAAAAGCGGAAACATTATAACCTCTCATTAGATTATTAGAGATTCGAGAGTACGCTGTAAATAAAGGTGTTTAACTTACGGTAGGTAGCACAGGATGGCCATTGGAATTAGAAGCAGTAGGCCCAGTAGATGCCATAATTTTAAAAATTGCTTTGCTGAGAAATACAGAAATAACCTTAATTTTAGACACTCACACGCACGAACACACAGACACACACACATTTATATGTATATATATGTATATATATATATATATATATATATATATATATATATATATATAAGTACTAAGTAGTTTCTCTAGCCCTAGAGAGTCATTTGGGGTAGATGAAGAGTAGAATGCATCTGTTTCCATAACAACGCCGTATACAAAGATTGTATGACTAGCACAAAACCCAAACGGGTGTTAGTTACCTATTGAAAGCTGGGTGGACTTGATGGAACTTTTTCTAACTTCTACCAAGAGCCGGATTAAAGAATTTATCGAGAATTGTACGAGTTCAACAGTCGAGCGCTCTACACCGCCCAGCCACCAGTCCCACATTATATGTATTTATGTTTATATATTTATCTATCTATATCTATATATCTATCTCTATCTATCTATCTATCTATCTATCTATCTATCTATCTATCTATCTATCTATCTATCTATCTATCTATCTATCTATCTATCTATCTATCTATCTATCTATCTATCTATCTATCTATCTATCTGTCTGTCTATTTATCTATCTATCTATCTATCTATCTATCTATCTGTCTATCTATCTATCTATCTATCTATCTATCTATCTATCTATCTATCTATCTATCTATCTATCTATCTATCTGTCTGTCTATCTATCTATCTATCTATCTATATATCTATCTATCTATCTATCCATCTATATATATATATATGCCCATGTGTATATACACTTGGAATACATAATATTTTAATGTCTTGATTTAATCGTTCTAATTTTTTCAGTGCGCCGGTGTGCAATGCCCCTCATGGAAACCAGGCAGTTTTTTTTTTTTTCAGATTGGACCTTAGCTGTTAGGAATTGTACGTCATGCACATAAACAATGTTGTGAGTAACAGTGTCAGTGAAAGAACAAATATGCATTACAGCAGTCACATAACAAATCAAGATTTACCTGGACATGTTCCTTTCACTCTGTCGATGCAGTCGTCGCCTTCACATTCAAATGCACAGTTGCCTCGACAGTCGAAGCCGTAAAAGTACTTATCACACACTGTAAACAAACACACACACACACACACACAGTTTGTTTTATACCAAAAACGCATAAAGTATTTTTATTAAAATAACAAACGCATACAGTTTGTCTTATAAAAATAACGAACACGTAAAGTCTATTTAAAAAAAAAAAATAAAAAAGCGTACAATTTGTTACTAAACATACGAACAAAGTTTACTTGTAAAAAAACAAAGTAAAGGCATAAATTTATTTTAACTAATCAAATTAAACAAGCTGTACCTTTTTTTAGAGCATTTTCGAAAAAAAATGCTCTATTGTGCCCGTTTTGTCTGTCCGTCCGTCATCACCCTAGATCTCAACAACCATAAGTCCTAGACCCATGATGTATATATCATTTTGTAGGTCTTGGCCTGCCAAGAAATGACTTTTTTCAATTTCGCGATCTGACCTCTCAGGGCCGTAAAAGGGGCCTTAGTACCGTTTTTTACTATGTAAGATATATTAATAAAGGAGCGCTATATCTCAGCAACTATAAGTCCTAGACCCATGATGTATATATCATTTTGTAGGTCTTGGCCTGCCATGTGTACATCAAAAGTTCATTTTGCGATAGGACCTCTGAGGGCCGGGCTTCAGGGCTCCTAAGGGCCTTATATATTATATATACACCTTGTACGTTCAATAGCCCGTTCATTTAATGCGAAATACTGCAGCACGTAGTTTCACCAAGATTGATTAAGAAACTCATCAAATGAAATAGTAAGCTTGTGTTCTGAGTTTAATTGAAAGTATCAGAGCTATGCAACAATTAACGGAGTTTTCGGACGATTAAATGACTATAATTTCGAATGTTTTCAATTATAAGTCCTATTTCAGTGACCACAAACCACTTGTAGTTAGATTTAAGAGAAAATATTTTTTTTTTCAAATATAAAGAAACGTCTTTATAAATTTTTTTTACAGATATATGCATTACACAATTGAATTTATAAACATTTCCAAAATTTACAAATATTTACTGAAAGATAGCATACGTACTGATACATAACATGAAAATGCGCTAACACGTCCTGTGTCCAGAATGGAACAGGCTTAATTGCTTGTTTTAACTCACTTATTATCTATTTATATATCTTTCTAAATGTCTGTAGAACAATACACCTATATTTTTGTAAGGGAATAATTAATGCGATATTGCAAAAGTTTATAGGTAAAAGTTATACATTTTATTATACTGACTTAGTGCTAGTTTTTTTTTTGTTTTTTTTATTTTCACAATGTATGAGTAGGCCTATCTCGAAATACTAAAAATCTAAAACCGTCTTAGCCGGTGGCTTTAAAACGTTTCGCTACTCGACCTACTTCCATTAATAGTTTTCATCTGGAGATCAATTGTAAAAAAAAAAATAACTGATTTGATTTCTGGACACACCCACAAAGTAAAAATGCGATACAAGGAAAAGGAGAAAAGCGTCATTACTTGTAAATATATCTGTCACTAAAACTAAATATATTTACAAACACATTGTTTAGTATAGGCTTACATATATATATATAAATATATATATATATATAACACGAATTAAACATATATGCGCATTTTATGCTTCAATTAAAAAAAAAAATTTCCGCGATCTATTTGAAATTCTCCCGCGATCCACCAAAGGATCGCGACTCACAGTCTGATAACCACTGATCTAACCCTTTAACAGTTTCTTTTTTTGTTCATATACTAATACTGGACCTCGATTTATGCAGTCCATTGTTAATGACAAACGTGTTTAATTGTTTTCAACATCTGAGTTGGCTTTTAAACAAAATACACACAGAACATTTAAAGTAGAATAGTTGAAAAAAGAAGCATGAAAATACATATTTTATTTTATTTTTTTAAATGTAGAAAACAAATCTTAAGATTAAAGTTTAAAATATTGCAATCAAGAATACGAGCTGCTTTTTCTACAGCTGGCATCAAGTAAATCTGAAATACTGACATCGGGCTGTGGACAAAGTACTCAGAAACTACGCGATAGGCATTCAAATTGCAAATTATTTCGAATTACGAGAAATAAATCTTTCTAAAGTGATTGAAATGTAATCAATTCCAGTACTTTATCTTTAAGAGGAATTATTGTAAGTACGCACACAGATATATATGTTTTGTGATTGATTGTTTGTATGATGATAGTATGTAGTATATGTTTTTGTTTGTGTGTGCGTTTGTGGGTGATTGTTTGTATGATGAAAGTAAGTTTACTTTTGGAGCAGGAGAACAGAGGCAAGCGGTATCCAGGTTTACAGCTCTGGCAGATTCCTTTCTTTTTGTCACACGGCGACTCACATTGACTGCAGTCACTGGTGCAGTTCAGTCCCCATTTACCGTCCGGACAATCTGGACACAGGTCAAGCGAAAAAAAAAACGTGTTATCCGGTTAGCTCTCATGACTTTTTTTTTTCATTTTGTAATTTTTAGCGTGAGTAATGAAAAGATAATTAACGAGATGCTAGGAGATTGAAAAACATGTTTACGGAGTTTGGAATGACATAAAAAAAGTAAAACTCTGGTGAATAGCCATATTTGTTTCTTTCACTGAACGATTTTGTTATATTCTTTAGACTAAAAATACGAATTTTAAAAAATATTTTTAATATAATTGGCAGAGAATTACATAAAATTAAACAAATAGGCGAATAAGCATATATATATATATATATATATATATATATATATATATATATATATATATATAGTGAGTATTTAGATTTAAAATGTAGGTCGTCAGACACTAGATACGATATAAGGTCAGCTATTGTACAGTAAAGATTTCAAATATTTGATAAAAAAAAAACATAGCATTTCATAAAAAAGATAGATAGATTTAAACAGATGAAAAGTCTGACCATCTGGACATGTTGAGAAACACAGGTCATCTTCCGTCAGCTGTATAGGGGGCCCCAAACAATCAAGCCCACCAGGTTCAGGAGGAGGGTCGTCACATTCCCTGGTAACAATTGAGATAGATATCATTGAGTGATTTGTGTAAACTAAATGTTATTATACAGTCATAAATGTGTCGATAGATGTCGCTATTCGTGTCGAGAGATGGCGCTAGTTGTGTTACGACATGACGATGGAGGTGCCTCAAGATGGTGCTACTACGTGTAGCTGAAAGTCACTAGGTATGTAAAAGGGCAAAAGGTACCTAAATTAACAGCCTTTTTAAGAAAAAAATATTACCAAACAATTTGTTATTCAGAACAAATTATTTCATTAAATAAAGAAACTTAGAATAATACTCATCTCCGTTACCATTTACGCAAAAACATTTTAATCTCATCCACAATTTTATGAAGTAGTTCTTGTTGATAAGCATTGTCTATTGGAATTTAAAACTAATGCCCGTAACACATAACATCCGGTACACTGAACAACAACTGTGTGCTTGGTGAGATGGTTAGCTCTAACAAAACGCTCTATTTCTATTAGCTTCTCATTACGTAGACATACCGGACTCTCTGCATCTGTTTTATATGACAATCTTGGGGACACTCCCACCTAGTCCACATCCCCCAGGAACCACCATCTGTAAAACAAAAGACAGGAATGTAAAATAAAATCTGGTTCATTTAATGTTTACGGTGTTTTTGGCGTCCTTTTCCTAAATACCTAAATTTCAAAATTATAATACAAAAAATATTTAGTTTTTTTTTGTCATGCTAATCTAGATTTCTATTATTTCTAACTGAGATAAACAAGCACACTATTATCTACATACAATTACAGTAATAAAGTGGGTGTATACACTCACCATGTCAAACCTATTCACACCATGCCACACGGATACAATGTCACACATATACACACCATGTCACACAGATACATTCCGTGTCACACATATAGACACCATGTCACACCAATGCACACCATGGCACACATATAGACACCATGTCACACATATACACACCATGTCACACATATACACACCATGTCACAAATATAGACACCATGTCACACAAATGCACACCATGCAACACATATAGACACCATGTCACACAGATACACACCATGACACACAATTACACACCATGTCACACATATAGACACCATGTCACACATATACACACCATGTCACATATATACACACCATGTCACACATATAGACACCATGTCACACAAATGCACACCATGAAACACATATAGACACCATGTCACACAGATACACACCATGACACACATATAAACACCATGTCACACAGATACACGCCATGCAATAAATATAAACACCATGTCACACAGATACACAATGCCACACAAATAGACACCATGTCACTCAGATGCACACCATGCCACAAACATATACACCATGTCACACAGATACACACCATGACACACACATAGTCACCATGTCAAACACATATACACACTAAGTCACGCAGATACACACCATGTCACACACATATACATCATGTCACACAGATACACACAATGTCTCAAGTTACACACATAGTCACCAATTCCTTTATTTTACTACTTACGCGGTAAATGTGTTTCTGAAATGTTCATAAAGAAACAAGTCAATATAATTCAGTCAAGCAATAATTGATACTTTAAAATGTATCGACTAAAATTAAAGTTTCTTCACAAAAGTACCACAAAGATAAATTAACTGAAGGCTCAATCCATTCAAAGCTAAAAACAAATAAAAAAACATTGATCTTACCTGTCGGTGTAACAATCGTAAAATTCGGTGAATCTTGAAAGGTGAAAAAAAAAAGGGAAGTCAACATATGATTTTTTTTTCAATTATTTTTCTTTACTAATCGAGTATTGATCTGTATCACCGTTCAGTCAATACATGACTGGATACCGTCAAGACATTTAGACCAGTGAGTTTTCAAAACGTGGGATGCGATGACTTTAGACGGTCGGGGACACAATAAAATTATATAATCAAAGGAACAAGAGTCCATACATGCACAATTCAAACACCATTTTGCTGTGGTACAGAAATTATAAAGTCGGTCAATAGGTAATGTAAAATAGAGCACTCTGTATGAGAAGTCAACGACACTTTATAATCTTATTTATTTTATTTTTTTTTTCTTTTATGTAAATCACGGTTTATAATTTGTGCTGTTAATCAACTACTTCATAAAATAATAATTATTGACAGCGCCGTGGTTGGAACAGTGATTTTTTTAGTGAAAGACACTAGTTTGGAAAGAGTGTTAGGAAACGCCAAAGTATAACTCGCAAGTCTAGAACGAGAAGTTGGTGCATGTCCTAGAGAAGTTACTATAGACTTTACAGGGTTTCAAAATGTTTATAAATGATAGCTTTTCTGATGAAAATCATAAAGGGATTTCTCGGAATCATAAATAAACAGAAGGAACAAATTTAATCAGATAACAGTTTAGGTGAGGGGATCGTCTGCCTCCAATCATTATCAGTTGATGCCGTCCTAGTTTGGCTTCCAGCGATAACAACTTATATATACCTAGTTTGGCCTCCAGCGATAACATATTATATATACATAGTTTGGCTTCCAGCGATAACAACTTATATATACCTAGTTTGGCTTCCAGCGATAACATATTATATATACCTAGTTTGGCTTCCAGCGATAACAACTTATATATACCTAGTTTTGCCTCCAGCGATAACATATTATATATACCTAGTTTGGCTTCCAGCGATAACAACTTATATATACCTAGTTTGGCTTCCAGCGATAACAACTTATATATACCTAGTTTGGCTTCCAGCGATAACAACTTATATATACCTAGTTTTGCTTCCAGCGATAACATATTATATATACCTAGTTTGGCTTCCAGCGATAACAACTTATATATACCTAGTTTGGCTTCCAGCGATAACAACTTATATATACCTAGTTTGGCTTCCAGCGATAGAATATTATATATACCTAGTTTGGCTTCCAGCGATAACAACTTATATATACCTAGTTTTGCTTCCAGCGATAACAACTTATATATACCTAGTATGGCTTCCAGCGATAACAACTTATATATACCTAGTTTGGCTTCTAGCGATAACAACTTATATATACCTAGTTTGGCTTCCAGCGATAACAACTTATATATACCTAGTTTGGCTTCCAGCGATAACAACTTATATATACCTAGTTTGGCTTCCAGCGATAACAACTTATATATACCTAGTTTGGCTTCCAGCGATAACATATTATATATACGTAGTTTGGCTTCCAGCGATAACAACTTATATATACCTAGTTTGGCTTCCAGCGATAACAACTTATATATACCTAGTTTTGCTTCCAGCGATAACAACTTATATATACCTAGTTTGGCTTCCAGCGATAACAACTTATATATACCTAGTTTGGCTTCCAGCGATAACAACTTATATATACCTAGTTTTGCTTCCAGCGATAACAACTTATATATACCTAGTTTGGCTTCCAGCGATAACAACTTATATATACCTAGTTTGGCTTCCAGCGATAACAACTTATATATACCTAGTTTGGCTTCCAGCGATAACAACTTATATAGTTTGGCTTCCAGCGATAACATATTATATATACGTAGTTTGGCTTCCAGCGATAACAACTTATATATACCTAGTTTGGCTTCCAGCGATAACAACTTATATATACCTAGTTTGGCTTCCAGCGATAACAACTTATATATACCTAGTTTGGCTTCCAGCGACAACATATTATAAATACGTAGTTTGGCTTCCAGCGATTATATATTATATATACCTAGTTTGGCTTTCAGCGTTTACATATTATATATCTAGTTTGGCTTCCAGCTATGACATATTATATATACCTAGTATGGCTTCCAGCGATAACATATTATATATACCTAGTTTGGCTTTCAGCGATTACATATTATATATACCTTGTTTGGCTTACAGCGATAACATATTATGTATACCTAGTTTGGCTTCCAGCGATAACATATTATATATACCTAGTTTTGCTTCCAGCGTTAACATTTTATATACCTAGTTTGTCTTTATAGCGATAACACCTTCTTTTATTTACATATATTAACTATCCGAAGTGATGTAGTAAACAAAATTATTTAGTCGACTATTGGTGTTTTTCGTTTTTTGTTTTTTTTGTTTACATATCATTACACATTTTATTATAAGATTTTGAAAACCATTGAGATTATTTTACTTTTATTATTTTTATAAAGAGCAATGACTATTAAAGCTATAAAGACTGGAATGCAAATTTGCAAACATTGCCTTAGCAACAGTTTTTTCTTTTTTTTAAGTTATCAGTTTTTCGGTACACTAAAAACAAGTAATATTGCAATTTAAGTTTATCTGGATGTAATCGAAACTAAAAAAAAAATACTTTGAATTCAGAAGTCATTAACAAAAAGTTATATTATATATGTATAGCATGTATAGGCCTATATATATATATATATATATATATATATATATATATATATATATATATGTATACTTTTTATTTTAGGCAAATATATAGTGAAAAGTCATTACATCAGGCTAATAAGTATATTTATTCATTGTTAATATGACGTATAATAAATAAATTATGAATGACACTTTCTTAGACTTACCTATGTTTCCCATTGTATCATTGTCTGGAAATGGAAATAAATTGACAGGGTCAAACAGGTACACATGCAATTTACATCATAGACTAGATAGAAACCATTTATTACATGTATCTATTGCAACGTATTGATGAAAATGATTCGTAAATTATCTCAGAATATATATATATATATATATATATATATATATATATATATATATATATATATATATATATATATATATATTTCTCATTTGAAAGTAATTTCATTTCTAAATGTGTATAGTATTTTTCTGTAATCATTATGGAGACAATGCAGGTAATATACTAAGAATTATTAGAGTGTGTTGCAGTTTGCAATACTTTGACAGCCCATGTGCTATATTGTTTCATATATATATATATATATATATATATATATATATATGTAGCCTATCTGTCCTTTGTTTAATGATTGTAGTTGTAGAAATTGTGCTGGCACATCAAAAGAAATAAGTACCACATAGAGATATACAGTTTTATATAGCTACATTAAGACATATTGTGTTACAGTTGTATTTAACTAACTAGGTCATACTTGATTGACAGATGCTCAAACAATCTAACGACGTCTGATTTTGAGTTCCCGGCCCTTTGCAGTATGTGCCGTTATTTTTTGGAGCAGGTCTGTCACATTGTCTATAGGTGGGTGGGGGGGGGGAGAGAGAAGAATATATTCAATATAAACTCATAATTTGCATTTACTTCAAAAGTACATTTTCCTCAAAACCGCTGGATAAAATAATATCTTAAATTAATCACAAAGGCATACACCGAGAAAAGGGACGGGTGGTCGTGTAGTGTAGAGCGCGCAACTGTCGACTGGAGGTCCCCGGGTTCGAATCTCAGTGATTACCTTTGGATTTTTTTCAGGTCCCGGTTTAAGTTTTCAACTCCACACAGCATGGGTACCTGACTTTAAGTTGAGGGAATAAAGGTGGCTGGGCGTTGTGATAACCACACATTCCTTTTATATACCGATGTTACGGAAACAGGTGCTTAAGGGAACTTTACAGGTGCTATTAGAATTAGGATTATTGTTGGCCTTAACTTAAGTCAATTAGCACTTGAATGAGCATTATTGTTGGCCTTAACTATAGTCTATTAACACTTGAATGAGCATTATTGTTGGCCTTAATTTTAGTCTATTAGCACTTGAATGAGCATTATTGTTGGCCTTAACTTTAGAATGGGAGCACTTTGAATTTTTTTTTATTTTGTATTATTATTGATAGCTTTATTTGATTATTGTAACACTTCCATCATATTAGTAATGGCCGTAGTTTACATTGGTACACATGGGTTTTCATCACTGATGCCCGTAATTAATTCTTATTTGCACTTTGAACTCATTTCTAAAGAATTAATTGATTTTGGTAGAAAATTGATTTTCATTTACTGATAAGCTTGCTTTATAGTCCGTCAATCTTCTTTTATATTTTTAACTGTACATTTACCTGTCACTAAATATATATGACCGTACACCTCAAATGACCTAAGCTGATTCTGAAAATGTCACTAATTCTTGTACCATACTAATCATCGTTCATGCATGGCCATAACCGATTATGGTAGAGCTCTTTTTTTCCCTGAAGAAGGCGTTAAGTGATTCTCACGTAGCCCTCTGATACGACATGCAATACCATTATGATTTCAATAGCACTCAGATTTTCCCCAGGGATGGCCATAACTGATTTCAATAACTCTCAGATTTTCCCAAGGAATGGCCATATGATGTCAACAGCACTCTGATTTTCCTAAGGGATGGATATAACTGATGTCAACAGCACTCTGATTTTCCCAAGGTATGGCCATAACTGATGTCAATAGCACTCTGATTTTTCCCTGTGATGCCCTTAACTGGTTCTAGTACAGATGCTGTGTATATATTTTTTACAATGTAATGGTAGTACCTCGAACTACGTAACCTATGACCTTACCTGACTCGTAAAGCAAAGTTGCATTGCGAAGGACATGACCAATCCTGCCAATACCCCCAGGAGCCGTGCACTAAGTGAAACAAAATTATCTTGTAATTTTTTTCCCTTCAATCTTATGTGTACATCGAGATGAAAACAAAAAACAGGGAAGAAAGCAGACATTCAACGATTGTTTCCTGTCATACGTCAGAACATTATCAAAACAGTCTACTATGTTTTCATTTCATAGTAGCCAACTGCAGATACATAAAGCTTCTTGTGATCCTTGGAGGTAGAGGAAGAGAGAGAAGTAGAGGGGGGAGAGAGAGAAGGAGAGGGGGGGAGAGAGAGAAGGAGAGGGAGAGGTAGAAGGAGAGGGTGAGAGAGAGAAGGAGAGGGAGAGAGAGAAGGAGAGGGAGAGAGAATGAGAGGGAGGGATAGGGAGGGAGAAAAGGAGAGGGAGAGAGAGAAGGAGAGAGAGAGACAGAGAGAGAGAGAGACAGAGAGAGAGAAAGAGAAAGAGACAGAGAGATTAATTAACTCAATGAGATAACTTCACACAGTCGTAAAAAAAATATTACATTTTATACAACATAGAAACATGTATAGCATCTTTAATATAGATTTATTGACAGACATTTATTACACTGAGGAAGACTTCAAAAAGTCTTGCCCTGTAGTTCAAAACATACACAATAAAATAGATACATATTAATTAGATAGAGTTTATATATATATATATATATATATATATATATATATATATATATGGTGTGTGTTTGTGTGTGTCTGTGTTTGTGTAATAAATAGATGAATTGATACATAGATTTGAAGAAAGCTCCAAAGACCTAAACTTACCCATGTTACAAACAGACTGGCATTCCTCGATCGTGACCTCTTCACTGATTCCGGCACAGTTTTGACCCCCTCTGACGGGCATCGGATTGATGCATTGCCTAAAGAAAATAAATACAACAGTGAGCGGCTTACAATATATATATATATAGCAGTGACTCTCAATGTTACGGGTTGCAACCCACTGGTGGTTCGGGCACGAATTTCACGTGGGTGGCGACAAATTGTAAATAAATAATTAAATCATCAATAATCGATAGACGCATAATATAAGTTCTATTTCTCTGTGTGTTTCAAGGTAATAGGTTTGTGAGTAAACACATTAAAACGGAATCTCTCTCTCTCTCTCTTTCTCTCTATCTATGTCTATCTCTCTATGTATCTCTCTATGTATCTCTCTATGTATCTATATATATGTATATATTTATGTATGTATTTATATCTTACATATTCAATATGAATGACTCGTTCTATTTTCTTTATTTAATTCTTAAATTTTTATATGTAATAAAGTCTCAAAAAATAGAAAATTTGGTTAAACAAGTTTTAGAGCCAATGATCTATAGATATAAGACTGTTTATCCTAATACAAACCGGGGCCGCTTTTATCCTATAGGCACAGTAGGCACTGTGCCTAGGGCCTACGGACTTTTCAAGGGCCTACGAAAGCCAGAACATAAAGTGAAAACAAGTGCATTCTTGAAAAATATTTAAAAAAAAATGAAATCGCGGAGTGCCTACGACTTTAAAAGTGCCTAGGGCCTACGACTTTAAAAGTGCCTAGGGCCTACGACTTTAAAAGTGCCTAGGGTCTACGACTTTAAAAGTGCCTAGGGCCTAAGATGAACTTAAGACGGCCCTGATACAAACAACAACATTATTTACTCTTGTGTTTGACTTAAATTTTTTTTAGTAATGTCTTATAGTCAGCGTAATCGATGGCGAAAATTATATACTTCGCCATCTGTTATCTTCTATTCTTTAAACAAGTTCACAAAGAAAAGGCTGTTTTGGTCAGAGTATTTCCCGTGTGGATTTTGAGGGGGGGGGAGGAAATAAAACGGTTTTATGTATTAGTTGATACTTACCGATATCGAGTCCTCAGGGTGCTCTTGCAGGAGGTACACCACCATGGCTCCCACTCGCCCCACGAGCCGTTCTCTGTAAAGGTGGGCAGTTTTTTAGTCAGTCCGTTGGAATGAGAACTAAACTAAATTTCACTATTACAATTTTATTTTTTTTTTCGTTTACGTAGTTAACGATATGCAGCGCTTCTTTAACGTGAGATTTAAACTATACGTCACAATGGGTTATCTTTTCTTTAAGGTGGATGGATGGCCTCGCGGTGTAGAGCGCTTGACTGATGACCCGAGAGTCCCGGGTTTGAACCTCTTTATCAGGACCATATCAATTTAACCAGTTTTACTTTAGTGTCAAATCGTCCACGTCTACCCCTCTTTAAATGGGGTACCTGATTTTAGTTAGGGGGGTAATGGCGGATGTGTAAAATCCCTTCAAACTTGTTGTAACAACAAATATATTCTTCATTTCATCGGGCCTTACGACATATTAAGTTAAGGGAGCACTACAGTTGACATACCCTTTACGGGGTCCCATTATTCTCTAAAAAAAGAAGACATTATTCACAGTACAAAAATAGGTATACATAAAAAAATACTTTTGTAATATTATTTATATTTTTTTTTATAATGTTAATATGCTAAGAATATTTCGGACATTTTGCTACTGTACTCAAATATCATATTTTACATTGATTTCTGTTTATCATTTTAGTTAACTAATGTTTACCTTCTAAATATACGATAAATAAAGAAACATGAATCATTAAAAAAAACATGGACATTTGCAAAACTTGCACCAACTCATTGTCTTTTTAGCAGTTCAATCTTTTTCAGACACTTACTTAATAAGTTTTCTGCCTTAAATTACTCACTGTAAGTTTCACATGAAATTAATACACACCAAAAGACACATTTTCTTTTCGCTATCTGAAAAGCCTCTTTAGTTTCTCTAATTTAAATTTATATGCTAAACTATAAAAAAAAAAATAGAAAATAAAATACTTGGAGGCGGTGGCAAAAGGTCTTCGTCTATTAATCCATCTCCATCGTTATCTGAAATAAGAGACAAAAAAAACTTGAAGTACAGTATTTATGTGTGTGTGTGTATGTGTGTGTGAGGTCCTATATACAGATAATGAGACTAAACCAGACGGCTGTGTTTGTAAACATAGCATGTGCCAGTAGTACATATTAGGGGAAGCACCTAGCTCAATAAACAGGTCAACTGGACAGTATACCAGCAAAGAAATAGTTCATGAAAAAATAGTACCAACTGACTGCCAGACAGCTGTGTTTGTAAACATACAATTGGGCTGTAGGCTCAATTAGGGGAAGTACCTAGCTCAATAAACATGTCAACTGGACAGTAAACCAGCAAAGAAATAGTTTTATGAAAAAATAGTACCAACTGACTGCCAGACGGCTGTGTTTGTAAACATACAATTGGCCTGTAGGCTCAATTAGGGGAAGTACCTAGCTCAATAAAAATAAGTTGTGTCAACTTCTATGCCAGTTAAATGAACAACACTTTTCGGCCTATTCGTCATAACTAAATGAGTGATATTTATATAGCCGCAACATTTTATCTTATAACACTCGATTGTATAACTCATTTGAAATGCACTGGTGAAGCTGGCTATTTGTATGAAAATCAAAACTTCAAGAGATTTCCAGAATTTTCCATAGCCTTCTCAAGTTTTCTACGTTTTTCTTGAAGCTTTTAGAACCTTCTAGAGATTTCATAGAAACTTCCAGAACTTTCAAGAATATTATAAATTTATCTAAATCGTTCTACCATTTTCTGTGTGCTTTATATATACATTCGAAATTCATTGAAAATTATTTAAAATTTCAGTGCCGATGAGACAGTACTAAATAAAGTCACATATTAATGAATTTCTTCCGTGTTGTTTTGAAATCAAAGAAAACACACAAAAAAAAGTTGGGTCACCCTAATATGTATATATATATATATATATATATATATATATATATATATATATATATATATAAACAATTATCATTATACTATGTGTACTCTTCTTGTATAAAAACTCTGGTTTACTTTGTGACTAGTATTACTACCTTTAATTCACACTGTCAATGTTAATCATTTAGTTCTATGCAATTGTAAGGATGGACTTTGTTAAATGGGGGGAGGGGGGGTGGGGGGGAGCTAGAGCTGCGTTGTGCTAATCAAACAAACCCTTTATATGCCGACGTTCATGAGACAGATGAACTCTGCACTTCATTTGCCCCAGTGAGCCCTCTTGGGCTTAATGAACTTCACTGTTATATTTTTCTTAAGCTAGACAGTTCACTAAAAAAAACAGACTATAAAATTACTATCTATTCGATTATTTAAAACTTTAAAATAAATTTCGCCTTGCTCCCCTCACCTAAACTATAAGACTTAGTACTCGAATACTCATCTTTTATACAATCGAAATAAGTGTCATTCAATTCTTAAAATAATGAACGGACAGTAAACTCAAAACCTAGGAGAATGTTTTAGACGTGGAAATAAATAATGAAATACAAAGTAAATTATATGTGCATACCTTGTTACCATTTTACTTTAGCGAATGGACGGACATTTATATACCCACGAGCTCACATGTGTAGATAATGGAGAGAATGAATGCCACCTGCCATTGTTGTGATACATGTTAACTACCCTTGTTGTTCTGATACGGGGTAACTTCCCTTGATGTCCTGCTAACGGTTACCTACGCTTGATGTCCTGATACGGGGTAACTTCCCTTGATGTCCTGCTAACGGTTACCTACGCTTGATGTCCTGATACGGGGTAACTTCCCTTGATCTCCTGCTAACGGTTACCTACACTTGATGTCCTGATACGGGGTAACACCCCTTGATGTTCTGCTTACGGGGTAACAACCTATGTCGTACTGATACATGGTACCTCCCATTGTTGTCATGATACATGGTACCTACCCTTATTTGGCCTGTTACATACTACCTATCGTTGATATCCTGATACATGTTACCTACACTTGATGTCCGTCGACAGGGTACTTACCATTGTTGTCCTGCTTCTCTTCGTCTATCCACCCGTCGCAATCTTCGTCGATTAAATACATTTGACCACTTCCTTTTTTGCATTCCGTCTTTTAGTGAGAACAGAATAAAATGATTATTAGCATGTTGGAGTTTATAAGGTCATGCATTTCAAAGATGCTGATGCAAAGCTTGTTAAGAAAGATGGTTCTTCGTAAACAGTCAATTTGATTACATGAATAGATGTCAGGTTGGATTGATATTAAATATATTGTGGGTTTAGAATGCGAGTATTGAAGAACTGCTGGGCTGTGCGAATGAAAGTCGATTGATGATGACATATTTACAGACCGTATGATTGCAAGTATGGAGAAAAAGGTAAGACTGCAGATGCTAAGTTACAAATAAGACTAATTCAACTATAGATTGGTGCTAGAAACATTTTTATTCATAATAAGGCTTAAATACACTTTAATAGTCAGAAACCTTCGTATGTATCTGGGATACTAAGGCGAAAGTAAGATTTGGGCGCTAGGCATGGTGAATTGAGATGCTAGATAAAGCGATTTCGGGCGCATGGCATGGAAATTTGGGGGCAATAGACATGCCAATTTTGGCCTCTATGATAATTTGGAGCGCAAGAGATGATCATTTAGTCCGCTATGGATGAAAACTTGATGCATTAGGCGTGATAATTTGGTGAGCTATGCAAGGTAATGTGTAGCGCTAGACATGGTGGTTTGGAGCGCTAGGCATGACAATGAGTGCATGGTAATTTGAGGTGCTAGGCGTGGTAATGCAATACATTTTAGTCACAAACTAAAAGACGTCTGCAGTGCTGCAATATTTTTTTTTAATTTTAACGACAACGTCAAAACTATTAAATAAAAAAATAACCGCTTAAAAATCGCCTTATTTGTAAAAAATATTAATAAAATAACAAAATTGGCTCCTTTTTCTATTGTATGGTTACGTGTTTTATTTTATTTTTGATAACGTTATACAAAAATTTTAAGACCACTCCAAAAGGAAAAAAAAACCTGGCCAATCTATCAGCACCAGACTAATGTATGAAAGCAGACGACCTATACTTACATCGTATATCACCGACGATATAAATCCGGCTGGGTACATGTACGTGTCTCTGCCTATGCCGAAAATGTACGCGCCGAACTTAGCCGACCTGGTGCTGAACATCTCATGGTATCCATGTCGCACTGGTAGCTCTCCTGCTTCCCAAAGATCAACATACCAACTGATACGGGAAAATCTGGAATAATCAAGTGACAAGTCTCTGTGATGGATAGAACCAGAACAAAAGAAAACCCCATCTTTAAACTGCCCAACGAGCGATTTTGCGCTGCGCATGTTACAGCTGATTAATCGATATACCAGATCGATTAATTGTCATAAATGAATAATTTTTGACCGATTAAATGAATACCTCTTCTATAGACATACATAATGTCTCGTTTCTCTATACTGTATCCCTTTATTTACATAGACAAATACACAAAAAATATAGAGTTAATGGATTTGTCTATCAGAAATACCACAAACATCAAAGTCACATAAGAAACACACAAAAAAAAATATTCATAAAAAAAAATGTATACACCGTGTACTTTCGCTTCTAATAAAATCCTAGGAGATATGAGCATAAAAAAGCAGGAGAAGAAAATTGTCATACGGGGGGAAAAAAAAAACAGAAAATGAATCGAAATTCTAATTTTAAACATTAAAAATAAAACTGTTTTCATGTATGACGCCCACAACGCCGATATTTTGTAGGATTGGAATGCCTAGGTTAGGGTGATATTTTTATGAAACCACATGCAATCGAGGAACTTTTATGTGTAATTTAAGAATATCATTGCATTTTTGATTTTTTTTTAAAAAGTTCCCGCACCTCCCCCTTTTTCGGAAGAAAAAAGTGAAAAAATATTTTTTTTTCAAAAAAAAAGGACAAGTTTTTTTTTAGCTTAATTCAAAAGAGTAATAATAATAACTAATCAACTTTTATTAACAAATAAGATACAGATCAGTTAGTAATATGTACATAATGTACAAGAAATGTGTAAAACATATTTTTCCTATGAACTTCAGTTTCAAAAATTCAAATTTTCTCGATTTTGCATGAAGTTCCTCCATCAGTTTCACAGCACGTTCAGCAATTTGGTTAGATCTGGGAATGTCAATTAATGATATCCCGTATGACCAATGGGTCTTTAAACACTTAATTGCCTTCTTGCATTTATCCTGATAAGTGTAAACAGTTCATTGACTGACGCTTTATTGTAGTGTTGCAAATGGAACCAAGCATTTGCCCAGCATTTGCCCATTCGTAGGAGATGAAGTTGCAAGCAGGAGCGAGGATGTTGCGCCACTCTGGTATCAGAAATAATGCTATAATAGTATATATCGCATGTGAGTTCCATCTTGCCTAGTGTAAATTTGGTAGTTTCTTCCAGCTGATGCGAGGCCAACGTGAAGTTGTTTTGTAATGACGATATGCCTGACATAATTCATAAAACGAACTTGAAATCATCTCGCCATCCAGGGTTCTCGCCTGTGCTAACATCATCTGTCACAATGAGGTGGTAATCAGCCTGAAGAGTGGCATAGTTTTTGCGTTAATTTGTCAATGAATGAATAGTTGAGTTCTGGTTTGCTCGTTGGCTCTTGAATAAGAAAATTCAAGACGTTTCAGAATGAGGTCGAGTACATGGTGCTGACAGCCAATATATTGTGGCTTCTGAAAGCCATTGCTCAAGACATCATCCTGTATGAGCTTTACAATCCCGAGCAAACGACCAGTATTTACTGCGGTCGTGTCGCAGATTATCACGCAAATATTTTTCCAAGTATCATATTCATCAATTAGCTGATGTAGTTCCTTTTGAATGACCGCGGCAGAACCACTCTCACATTTGAGAATACCGAGTTTTATATCGGTTGTCATATTTTCAGCAGAACTACTTGATACTCTTCCCCTTGCACTCTTTGAACATCAAACTGGAGACAATAGGGTTCTTTGCTTTGTAAGTTTTTGAAAAATTTTGGTTTTCATTTTCCGTCCTTCAGAGATTTCTCGTTTCCAAACACCCGCCTGACTTGGTACCGGCACATGATGATCCTGTTCAGCAATGGTTGCAAGAACGTCATATGCTTTATGTGTAGAAATGTTGTTTTTCAGTCCTAGCAAACCCGCTGTTTTAGTGCTTGCTCTTTTGTATTTCGGTTTGCATTCAGGAGAAAATGACGTGGAAGAATAGGTTGTCGAGTCGGGTGAAGAAGCAGAGGTTTCAGAATCCGAAGATTCTGAGACAGTTGTATGTGTGTGTGTAGGTTGTGAGACAGTTGTATGTGTTTGTGTAGGTTGCGATTGAGAAGAGCTGGCTTGAGATTGAGTTCTGGATAGTCGGATTCGTTTTCTTGGGTGGATTTATTCTAAGGGGGCTTGTTTGACCATTGAATAACCAATCTTTCCTCCACTCTTAACTTGCCTCTGGTAGAGCTCTTTATCCTCCTTTTCCATTTTCCATTAATGTTGGTGACATCAAATAACTTAGAAAGTGTTGTAGTAAATTTATCAGACGGTTTCTTTTTGTTTTTGTCATATAAATCAAACAGACAATTGAGTTTCTTTCTGATTAGTGCGCTGGATAATAGTGGAAAGTCTAGAAATTCCCTCAAGAGCAATTCTATATCCTTTATCATAATTTTGATTCGATCCAGTCGCCGTTTCTGGCTATTGAACAGAAAAGTGAAGTTTCCAAGAATTTGACGGTTTGTGGGCATCCTTGTGAGATTGATTAGATTTTCAACAGATGGAATTCTCGTATCCCTATTCTGTTTAGAAGATGAGGGTAGATGCCTTTCTTATAAACAAATGGAATTAACTGAATGGAATGTGCTTAAAAGCAGTCTAGTAAGTCATGTAGAAATTCAGTGTTAAATTGAAACCGATAGTCAAACTGCGCGATATGCGAAAACAACAATGAAAAGGTGGGGGAACTTTTTTCAGTTTAAAAAAAAATTAATGTTGCTACTGTTATCTACATATATTTGTTCCTCGAATGTAAGGGGTTTCAGTTTCATTTCGAAAAAAATGAAAATAGTTATCACCCTAGCCTAGGTATATTTAGTATTTCATTATTGAAATGTGTAGATTTAAATATATATATATTATAATATTTCTTCAAAGGTGAAAGTGTGTATGTGTGTGTGTAATGTCCATGATGAGATAATGTTTCTTAGATCTTATAATCTTTCGTCCCCCACCATATCAGATAGTGCAATGGCCATGTAGGAACCATGGGAAATATGGCGGAACTTTCACAGTTACATTATGACCTAAATATCTATTAGTCTTCACCGGTGTTCTAGCCCTAATGTCAACAGGCGAGAGCCTTAAAAACACAACTATCCGTCCCCTACAACGGTATAAGTAACTCTGTACATTAAAAAATAATAAGGTCTCTGTTTTCAGAGCCGAGTCTAGCTAACGGTCTCGCCCATGTGCGGCCACGATCCTGGACTACTGGTTGGTAGTCAGTCCAGCTTTTGATGCCTCCTTACCCATTGAGCGGTGCGCCATCTAATTGTAGATCATCGATGACGTCGTCTTTAAGGCTGACGTAGGCCACGTAATGTTTGACGTCATTAAAATATTCAGTTACATCCTGTGTTCTGAGGAGGTCAAGATACAAAAACCAGAAAATATATTTATAGTCCTTCATATAATTATATATATACTAGCTGTACCCTGCAAAAACCTTTGCATAGAGTTATATCCCCTTATGCATGATCGGTAGGCTAGGTTATTTTTGGTTTCGGGCAGATCCGATTTTTTCATGATTGTATTTTAAACTGGAATACTGTTGTATTAATTCTTTACTTTCGATTTAACGCACACTGGAAATGAGTATTATTATATATGATACTGGAAAATTATTTTTTCAGTTATAATAGTTTTCATTTTTTGCAGATTTTGGTTTAAAATCTAAAAGAAAAATCAAGCCTCGATTAGGCTATTTAATGCTTTCTGAATATTATTTTCACTAAAGTGATCATTTACATAATCATTGAGAAGAAGTCAACCACAAAGTTTTTCTTTTATTACCATTGAAAAAAGTGGAATTCATTTATTATTTTATCTATTATTCGTGTGTGAAGTCTCTGTAAGCCAGACCAGATACATTTCCTTGGTTCTCAATGGAGATCGAACCAGGTACCTTAAGGTCGACCTTCCGTTCGCCATCTATTATTTTTCAGGACTAATAATATCTTTGAGGGAGCAAATATTCATTTTACATGGAATAGACCGCGTGAGAATGGCAAGAAGCTAACTGGACCGGAACACAAATAAAAGGGTCAACAACATATCACTATTTCTATGAAGTCATTTACCGATATATGGGTACAATTTAAAAAAAAAACAATGAATACAGAGAGACATTTTATATGAGATATTTTCATTATAGTTTTTTTTTTTTTTTAAAAAACAGCAGGAACAAATATGTGAGGCATTGGAAAATAAATAAATATTTTCTTTATCGTTCAAATAACCATGAAATTAAAAAAACTAGTTTTAAAACTTCGTGTAAGGAAATTTTCCCGCTATCGCATAATTATTGTCCATTGAAAACAAACAAAAGATACAAGCAAAACAACGACAATGTAATACAGCACTGTATTATGACATCCAAACGTAAATGTCCATGAACAGTCCACTGGGAAAACAACGACAATGTAATACAACACTGTATTATGACAAGCCCCTCACATCCAAACGTAAATGTCCATGAACAGTCCACTGGGAATGATAGTGACTATTGAGGCGTCACCGTAGCTCATCGCGTGACTACATTCTGTGTTGTAGACCAGATAGACAGCCACGGGCATGGAGGAGTTGAGTGACTGGGCAAACATCTTACCATAGACCTGGTGGTAATTGAAACAAGGCACGATTTAAACATAGATTTTATTGACCTACCTTTTTCTAATATATATATATATATATATATATATATATATATATATATATATATATAAATTTTGCAAAGAACGCGTTTGTACCGCTGCTTTGACCTATCATCAACTGGTAATCACGTGATAGCATAAATCTCGATCTAAAATATTCACTTAACATATATACAAAGGAAGCAACCCATTTATCCGTCGTAGTTAAACACGGTTACGTCCCTTACTTAGCTATGAAAAAGTGTTGCTAGTTAATTACTCATCTCTGGCGGGGATGAAACTTGACATACAATTTTCGACCCATTCTATATGAACGGATTGTTTTCATTTCTATTTTGTGTTCGTTTTGTCACATTATAAATAGTCCAGTCGACATCAGGTGCCTTATAAGCTACCGAGACACACCCTATAATTCACGTCGTAATCTATGTAATGTAAACTGCCTATATATTTTTTTTCTCGAGGAATGTAAAAACCTTTCGTCTATTCATCCTTCGATCTTCGCGCTAGACGAGAGACTAGTCAATTTGTTTTTTTTTTTTTTTTTTCTTTATAAGTAAATTGTTTGTTTTTTTAACAACTACTTGTTATTTATTATTACTTTTATTTATGTCCTTAAAACCAAAACAAAAGTCTTAGATTTAAATGCTGGAATAACAAAAAAAATTAAAAAAAAAAATCATTCCTCACTTTGATAGAATCTCCAGCAAATTTAATGTCTCTTCTGAAATTATGAGTCTCGTATCGCCACGCAACGGTTGTGTTGTCAAAGGCAGCTAGAACGATATAGGTGGATGAGCTGAACGAGGTGTTTCCAGGTGGATTCAGCAGGATAAACACCGTGCCAAAAGTCTCATCAGGTAGGAGCATTTCTGTTGGGGATAAAAAATAACAAAAAGGAGGTAGGGAGGGGGTGGGGTCTAATTACACGCATTTAAAAAAAAAAAACATGACAGATGAAGTGTAGAATTCACCTGTTTCAGTAAGCTCTGCATGTAAAGTGAATTGTGTGGTTAGCACAGCGCCCCAGCTGCCTTTAATCCCCCCCCCCAACTTTAAAGTCAGGTAACCATTTTAAACTTGGTGGACTTGGGGGAGACTATCACCAGCACCTGAAAAAATTCAAATGTTCGAACCCTGGACCCCTTCCGATCGACAGTCGAATGAGCTCTACATCGCACGACGGACCCCCCCCCCCCCATTACACGCATTACTGTAGAAATTAACATTAATTTTTAAGCTCTGTTTCGTTTTAATCTAATTGACGTATTTTTTTTATACAGTTATGTGTTACTTTCTTAAATCCTGCAACTGAAATTTCGACGTGGTCTTTGTTAAGACAGAAAGCAGAAAAAAATATTTGTCTGTCGATGGGATGTTGTCAATGAACCTGTTATTTTTAATTTTTTTTTATTTAAGAAGGTTGTGCAAAATCTTTGTAGTTGTGGAACACATCACAACCAATTGATTATCCTCTTTGCCATCTTTATCAAGCAAATAACAAAAAAAAAAAAAGATAACTCATTTTCTGATTTCTTAACTGATTTTGAAGATCCTAACCCTTAACCCATCTTTAAATAATTTAAATATGTCGGAGAAGTATTTCAATTCGTAATAAATGAAAACAGAAGATTCAGCTTGTATCAAATTAGTGAGATAATCTTTTCGCACTTTTCGGCAACTATGACTAACCATTTATCTTTGCTAAGCATTTTCACAGTGGTGCAAAAATATGGGGGCGTCGAGGTGTGTGTGTGTATTTGGGAGGGGAGTAGTAGGCTCCACCCTTGGGTGGAGCTTACTTAGTCACCAAGTAGAGGGGAGGGTTGATTTTTCACAACTTCAGTATTTTTTGTCTACATGATTTAAGGTAGGTGGGAGCTTTTTTCAAATACCCCGGGCGTCGTTAACATTATCTCCGCAAGGGCATGAGAAGCCATCGTGCATGGGCTAACTAGTCATCTCTTCAGAACAGTACATGAGAAGCATCGTGTATCAGCTAACTAGTCATCTCTTCAGAGCATACCCATAGCCAGCTCTGCTTTAAATGTCTTTTCCGTTACAGCTGATTTCAGGCTGCACTTTTCGTCTAAGTATCCACCACAGTTGCCGGATATGACACCGATGTGTTTACTCCCCTCTATGCGAGTACCTGGTTAAAAGAGATCGAGACCAGAGATTATCATATAATTAGAAAATATAGGAAAGTATCTCAGTTGCTCATTCAGCCTGAATTGATTGCACATATTTCTTTACCACACAAAACTGATCTTTTTTTTTAACATATAGTTATTTATTTATCTATACATATTTGCCTGCTAAACTTGCCAATGTAAACGTTAGCTGCTGGCCATAGTCAGATATACCTGGCCACTGTCATACTTTAACTTGCCATTGTCAGACATACCTGGCTACTGTCATACATTTACCTGGCCATTGTCAGACATACCTGGCTACTGTCATACATTTACCTGGCCATTGTCAGATATACCTGGCCACTGTCATACATTTACCTGGCCGTTGTCAGACACTGGCCGGCAAGGTACACATTGACTGGGTGCGACAGGCCAATGTCAAAGTGACGATATAAAAATATGGCATGAAAGAGAAAACATCAATAACAAACTTTTTTTGGGTTTGGTATAACAATAAATAAAGATAAATGTATTGCAAAGCCAATTAATCAATAGCCGCTGTTGATTGCTTTTACTTAATATGAGCAGGTCTAGTTGACATGTGAAGCTCTTTTGATATTAAACAAAGATAGTTAAATGCATTAATCATTTTCTCTCTATCATCCATCGTTAAACAAAATAAAAATAGGTCATTAACAAATTTTAAGAGCTTTTTTTGTATTTGGGTTGGTGAGTTCAACTATTTTAAATAATAGGTCACTTTCTCTTTCGTCATTTGACATCCATTACGGATATATAATGAAAATAATAAACAGCTTCCCAACATTTAGGGTCTGATAGAAGTATTCTACTGACTTGATTTTATTCACCTGTCAGCTCGCCATAGTCATTAAATTCACTCCTTGGACAAGCCTGAAGGCTGAAACTTTGATACCTGCAGCAACAATTATGAGCATGTTAGGTTTAGAGATCTTGATGTGTGAATCAATGAAGTTTACACGTGACAAACAATATATCTTGATGTGTGAAACAATGATGTTTTCACGTGACAAACAATATATCTTAATGTGTGAATCAATGAAGTTTTCACGTGACAAACAATATATCTTAAAATGTGAATCGATGATGTTTTCACGTGACAAACAATAGATCTTGATGTGTGAATCAATGATGTTTTCACGTGACAAACAATAGATCTTAAAATGTGAATCAATGAAGTTCTCACGTTACAAACAATAGATCTTAAAATGTGAATCAATGAAGTTTTCACGTGACAAACAATAGATCTTAAAATGTGAATCAATGAAGTTTTCACATGACAAACAATAGATCTTAAAATGTGAATCAATGAAAATCTCACGTTACAAACAATAGATCTTAAAATGTGAATCAATGAAGTTTTCACGTGACAAACAATAGATCTTAAAATGTGAGTCAATGAAGTTTTCACGTGACAAACAATAGATCTTAAAATGTGAATCAATGAAGTTCTCACGTTACAAACAATAGATCTTAAAATGTGAATCAATGAAGTTTTCACGTGACAAACAATATATCTTAAAATGTGAATCAATGAAGTTCTCACGTGACAAACAATAGATCTTAAAATGTGAGTCAATGATGTTTTCACGTGACAAACAATATATCTTGATATGTGAATCAATGAAGTTTTCACGTGACAAACAATAGATCTTCAAATGTGAATCAATGAAGTTTTCACGTGACAAACAATATATCTTAAAATGTGAATCAATGATTTTTTCACGTGACAAACAATAGATCTTGATATGTGAATCAATGAAGTTTTCACGTGACAAACAATAGATCTTAAAAGGTGAATCAATGAAGTTTTCACGTGACAAACAATAGATCTTAAAATGTGAATCAATGAAAATCTCACGTTACAAACAATAGATCTTAAAATGTGAATCAATGAAGTTTTCACGTGACAAACAATAGATCTTAAAATGTGAGTCAATGAAGTTTTCACGTGACAAACAATAGATCTTAAAATGTGAATCAATGAAGTTCTCACGTTACAAACAATAGATCTTAAAATGTGAATCAATGAAGTTTTCACGTGACAAACAATATATCTTAAAATGTGAATCAATGAAGTTTTCACGTGACAAACAATAGATCTTAAAATGTGAGTCAATGATGTTTTCACGTGACAAACAATAGATCTTGATATGTGAATCAATGAAAATCTCACGTTACAAACAATAGATCTTAAAATGTGAATCAATGAAGTTTTCACGTGACAAACAATAGATCTTAAAATGTGAGTCAATGAAGTTTTCACGTGACAAACAATAGATCTTAAAATGTGAATCAATGAAGTTCTCACGTTACAAACAATAGATCTTAAAATGTGAATCAATGAAGTTTTCACGTGACAAACAATATATCTTAAAATGTGAATCAATGAAGTTTTCACGTGACAAACAATAGATCTTAAAATGTGAGTCAATGATGTTTTCACGTGACAAACAATAGATCTTGATATGTGAATCAATGAAGTTTTCACGTGACAAACAATAGATCTTAAAATGTGAATCAATGAAGTTTTCACGTGACAAACAATAGATCTTGATATGTGAATCAATGATGTTTTCACGTGACAAACAATAGATCTTAAAATGTGAGTCAATGATGTTTTCACGTGACAAACAATAGATCTTGATATGTGAATCAATGAAGTTTTCACGTGACAAACAATAGATCTTAAAATGTGAATCAATGAAGTTTTCACGTGACAAACAATAGATCTTGATATGTGAATCAATGATGTTTTCACGTGACAAACAAAAGTCCTTTCTTATACCTGATACTTTAAACAGTGTGATTGGCTGAATGGGAACGAGTGGTCGTGCGATGTAGAGCTCCACTGTCAACCGATTTGTCTCGGGTTCAACCCTCAGGATTTTTTTTCAGGTCCTGGTTAAATTCTCTCAAGTCCACCCAGCCATAAATGGGTACCTGACTTTAAGTTGGGGGGGGGGGAGTAAAGGCGGCTGGGCGTTGCTCAAACTACACAATCCCTTTACCGAGCTGACTGAAACAGTTATACACTACACGTGCAAGGGTCGTGCGGTAAAAGGGCTAGAAAATCGACCTGGTCAAGGCTAAAGTTCCCTGTTGTCTCCCGTGGTGCCTCCAGGTCCATTGTACTATCGGCTAAAGTGGGAACGAAATAAGGGCACCATATAAAACGTCCCATTAGCGGTTCATAAAATCTAAAAAAAATTCATCTCATCCTTAGAGGGACTTCACAAACACTTCACCTACCTCGATGAGCCATTAGGGGAAACTCTACTTGTATAGCTTATGTCATGTGTATTAAGTTATACTAGCTGTACCCTGCAAAACCTTTGCATAGAGTTATATCCCCTTATGCTTGATCGGTAGGCTAGGTTATTTTTTTGGTTTCGGGCAGATCCGATTTTTTTCATGGTTGTATTTTAAACTGGAATACTGTAGTATTAATGCTTTACTTTCGATTTAACGCACACTGGAAATGAGTATTATTATATATGATGAGAGAAGCAAATTTACTTGTTTGAAAGAAAAAACAATGTCATTCAATTTTTTTTTTTTTGCCAAAAATAATAAAACTTACGCTTGTAGCTCGATGATCATTATAGCTTTGTTCATGTACACCATTCCATCGTAGGTCAAGTAGAGATTTGAATTGGGTGACTTTAGATTTATCTTGACGATCGTCTCCTGTGAAGTCACCACCTGAACGGAAGGTTCGTATCTGAAAAAAAAAAGATACCACCCAAGTTGAATGTGTAGGACGGATGGCCGAGTGGTGTAGATACTCGACTGTCGACCTGAGAGTCCCGGGTTCGATCCTCGGTGAGAACCATGTGGGAAATTATTCCAGGTGAACTTTGTTTCAAAGTCGTCCCACAAGTCCACCCAGCTTTAAATGGGTACCTGACTTTAAGTTGGGGGAAGTAAAGGTGGCTGGGCGTTGTGCTAAGCACACAATCCCTTCATATGCCGAGGTTATAGAAACAGATGAATTATACACTTCATCTGCCCCGATGGTCCGTTAGGGCTAAGGGAACTTTACTTTACCAAGTTGAATGTACTAACGTGATACATAAGTTGATTGAAGACACTGGGCCAACACACACAATTAAACATGAGCTTATATCTTCAGAGCGCCAGCGACAACGTAGTGTATCGAGAGACCTGACATTCGGCTAATAGCCTATCAGGCGTATGCAAAACAAAAAATGCATTAATACTTGCCATACAGCCGGTCAGGTTATACACTTGTCAGAGGTATGCTAAACAAAAATACACTTATACCGGCAATAATTAAATAAACTAAATAAAGTTACTTGTTTTGATGTAACTTCGTTTTGCAAGATTGTACCTCTAACCCCCCAGTTATTTTTTATTAACCACTACTTAACTGTATTCAGTGTATTAGTGTATACAAGGGCATACCCAAGGGATATTTTTTGTCGGTATTGTACCTTCCCCTGATTTAATTTAAAACGCTATTGGAGTTGAAAATCTAAATACAGTATAATTTATATTTATATTAAAATAATATCATTGTTTTTAAAATAAAATATAATACTAATATTTTTTGCTTGATTATAATACCAACTAACTTTTTTTTGAGCCACAAAATTATTATTATTTATTTTTTAATACTGTTGGCGACCATGGTGTAACGCCGCGATTTGAAGAATTTTGCCAGCTTGTAGCATGACTCATCAACATTCTATGTATCCAGGTATCGCAATATGCAGGTAAGGACTTATTCCTTTGTGAGAATAAATACATTTATTCGCGAAATTACGCCTTAGGTATACCCGTGGACGTACTTCAGCAATCTTTTGGGGGTTACACTCGCGAACACATTTTCAGAACCGCTGGTGTTGACTTTTTGTAACAAGCCTGCATGCAGCTAAAAAAAAAACCAAAATAACAAACAAACACTTACGACAGAGTCACTGCATAGTAGATAAAGCCCCATCCTGAAACAGGTACAGCCTGCAGAGCAGCAAAGCTGTTTCCTCTCTTATTTACGTCAATAATGAACACAGTCAGGTAGAACCTGTGTGAGCCCTTCAGGACATAGCTGAACTTTTCCGAGACGTCCGAGCGTGATCTGAGAACATGGTGATAACAGCATTGTTATAATCAGATTAAGCTAGAGAATTTTATTTGGTTCAGAGATGGTTTTAATTATCTGGCCACTTAGTTTAGGGGAAGTGGGAATGAACAGACGATAATAATTAGACGATAGATTTGGTAGACAAGCAGACGGACTTGATTCCTCATCTCACATCATTTTATACCATGTATGTATTTTCATGAATAAGAATAAGTAAATAAACATTTATATATATATATATATATATGTATACTACCAGGTCTACCCAGTGCTTTATAACTGTGATTCGTCTCATACATGTGGATACTTAATAATATAATAATATACACCAAGTCAAGTTAGTTGAATCATATACACCACCGAAGAGACTGAAATATATTTACACCTACCAAGAAACAGAAGTACCACGAAAATAATATATATATATATATATATATATATATATATATATATATATATATATTATACATACAACTGATTTACTAATCTACACACAAAAACTAACTATGACAAACATTAACTCCAACAAGGTGATAACATCATTAACCCTCATTAGAATAAGAACAAGGTAATATCAACATAAACTCCAACAAGGTAATAACTTCATTAACCATCATCAGAATGAGAACAAGGTAACAACAACATTAACTCCAACAAGGTGATAACATCATTAACCCTCATCAGAATGAGAACAAGGTAATAACAACATTAACCCTCATCAGAATGAAAAAAGGTAATATCAACATTAACTCTAACAAGGTAATAACTTCATTAACCATCATCACAATGAGAACAAGGTAATAAGAACATAAACTCCAACAAGGTAATAACTTAATTAAAACTCATCAGAATGATAACAAGGTAATAACATCATTTAAAAAGTAACCCTCATCAGAATGAAAACAGGGTAATAACAACATTAACTCCCACACGGTAATAACATCATTAACCCTCATCAGAGTGAGAACAATGTAATAACATCATTAACCCTCATTAGATATTGCATAAACGTACTGCAGTTTATGTGGACATATTTTTAATAATACCTCAAGAATTTATGGATTGTAGAACAAATGTGTGTGTGTGTGTTGGGGGGAGGGGAATCTACAGTGCTCAAAAAAATCTAATAAAATTAACTTTAATTTAGTTATAACATATATTATAATAACTTCATTCCATCGTATACGAAAGAAAACAGCAAACGATGGACATTCTGCCGTTAGGTAGATGTATCAAAATGAATACATATTTCAAGAACATGTTTTCTGATTCCATCCTAAGATAATGCAATGAAATTTCACCCGAAAATGTAATTTACTTGGCAGTTAATCAATCGAATGAAAAAATGTAAAGCAGTGTACTGTCAACTTTAATACCTGGTTGTGAAAATGTCACGGATTAAACCTTCGGTAACAGGTCGAAAATTAGGTTGCGCCATTTTACACAGACGTCAATAAACAAACACACACACGTACAATATTGTAAGCTAATTTAAGTTAAGGATAACTAAAGTCGTTGCTGTTGGGATAGAAAACTTAAAACTAAAGATTTTTATTTTTTAACTGTAAAATTGACTTATTTATTGTGTATAAAATCTCGTGGCTGATACTCACAGTCCATATCGATACTGTCCTTTGCCGTATCTATGGTAACACATCAAACAAAACATGTTATATTACATTTCAAAATATAATTCCATTTACAAAAAAAATATAAATAAATAAAAAAAAAATTAAACACATCGGGTCACACAAAAGATTTTGTTGAAACAAAACAAAAAGAAAAATTAGGACCATATTTCTTCTTCTTTTTTGTAAAAATCGAACGTAAATTTTAATTAGCCTTACAAGGTGTGTGACGGGGATGGGAGCCAACAAACCATTTCCAACAGGGTACCCCATCGTAGTGGCAGGTAAACAAACAATTACCATCGTTGTCTGAGCTTGGGCAGACGCCAGGTCTGCTTAGTCATAAGAACCAATTCGGTCTTTGGAATACAAAATATTATGGTTTAATATCTTTCGATTCGAACGCGATACCAGAGAAAAATAAGTAAAGTTCAGTTAAGACCATTAGGGCTCCCTGGGGCAGATGAAGTATAGAATACATCTGTCTCTGTAGCCTGGGGATGTTAAGTGTTTGTGTGGTTAGCACTACGCACAGCCGCCTTTACTTTCGCCAACTTCAGGTCAGTTACCCATTTTAAGCTGAGTGGATTTGGGAAATTTCATAAGGACCTGAAAAATTCCCAAGGTTCTCACTCAGGTTCGAACCCGTAACACATATGATCTAGCGATCTACAATGCACGACCACCCGTTTAAGTTTTTTTTTAATTCTCGATTCTGATGAATCATCCCGATAATATCTCATTATCTCTCTCTCTCTCTCTCTCTCTCTATATATATATATATATATATATATATATAGATATATATATATATATATATATAATAGACAGAAAAATAGATACATACACACAAATCGAATTAATTATTTTATACTTACGGTATGTTTGCCAATTCCGGAGTCAAAAATCTGAAATTTCACAAACAAAAAAAGACAAAATCACACATTGGAGTTATTTTCTGCTTAGGTTTATTTTTGTATTATTTTCGCTAAATATTTAAGACAAAAGACTGCAATTAAGATATTTTAAAAAAATGACGATTGCAAAATGTATGTAAGCCTCTAAATATTGGTACACAATAGAATAATACACATTTCATTTATGATTTTTATTATGTGGAGCAAGGCATACACCGTTATAGTTTTTGTTTTCACTTGCATATCAAACGTTTCAAACAAAACAAAACGCCAACTTCCTGTTTCAAATCTAGGACTATAGAGGTATATATATACATAGAAATATAACACACGTTTTTCCCGAGCAAAACCTTCTTATACCGCAAGCATTGCATCCACTATCCGATGCTGTTAAAGTTTTTTTCTGTTAAAAAATGCAACTTTTTGGTTAAGAATTTACATTAACTTCAACATATGAAAAATATGAGTCAGAACTGGTCTGAATATTTTGATGATTGTGTCATTGCAACAAAAACATGTACGGAATCACGGATCTGGGAGGAGGAGGGAATTGGAGGGGGAGGGGGGGTTTACATTTGAGGTCTTCAAGAGATTATTCTAAATCGCGTCTTATGAATTAAGTCCTGTGTTTTAGTTCAATGAACCATCCAGCTATATTTTAGATCAAAGTCTGGTACTTGTTAATTATCAATCGATAATTATTGACGTTGAACGACTAAATATTACATGGGCTATTAATAGATTCTATTAATTATTTAAAAAAACAAACTTTTATTTTAACAAATTCTCCCTTTAGAAAATTGTTCCATGTCCAGATTATGTTAATATTCAGATCACTCGTTCTAGAATGGTCAGAAAATATGTCAACTATTTAGATTATTTTAGTGTTAAATCCGTTTGGAGCTAGTAATTGTCAAGTAATTCAATTCACATAAAAATCTGGCATGACTACAATTTTGTATTCAGTTATAGCAGCGATTCTATTAGAACATAAAACGGGAAGAACATCTCGTCTTTGAGCACATTAAACAGCATCATGCATACTGAGCTACAGCGTTCTGAATGAGCTAAACCAAGGAGATTGAACTAAAGCACGCTAATTGAGCTAAACCATGCAGACTGAATTATAACACGTAGATTAAGCTAAATGATGCAGATTAAAACACTGCCACCGCTGTACCACACTGCTACCGCTGTACCACACTGCTACCGCTGTACCACACTGCTACCACTCTACCACATTGCCACGCTCTACCACACAGTCACCGCTATACCACACTGCTACCGCTGTACCGTACTGCTACCACTCTACCACATTGCCCACGCTCTACCACACAGTCACCGCTCTATTACACTGCCGCATTTATAACACACATCAAATGCTTTCCTTGACGCAAAACCATAAGTTTATCTATTTGTAGTCAAATCAGTTTTATAAATAATATAGTTCAATACAATATTAAGCACACTGAACTGAAGGTGTGTTCATCTGAAGAGTAGCAAACTTGTATACATGCAAGAAAATATTACGTACAATTTGTCAGTAATTGAATTCTGCTCATATCACCTGAAGAAAATGTTCACTTGTAAAACTTACACGTACCCGTTATTCTCATTTCGTCCAAATAAAATGTGGCGAAAGTGTTATTTACTTACGTATAGTTCTCCCAGTAAGTGATAACTTTCATGTCGTTCCGATTCAGTTGCACATTCTCATCTAGCCGTATTCGTTCACTCATTACATCACCGCTGCCAAATCTCACAGTCAAACCAACCTAAGTGAGATGTTGTTGTAGTTGCAGTGTTTAGAAAGATGGAATCTTGTATTAAAATAGAATGTGTGGGTCTCATATTTAATCTTGTCTTCTTTTGTTAAGTTTTTTTTTTTCTGTTTTGTTCTTGGAATGCATATGCACACGCAGAAAACATGCATTAAAGAAGTGAATCTGATACTTGATTGGGAGACGTTTTGAAACTATAGATCAAATGATTTATAAACTTGATCACTGACTGATAAAATTTATCACAGATTTATACAATTGATAGATGCCTGATTCATAAAATCGATAGAACCCTGATTTATAAAATCAATCGATCACTGATAAAAAAAATAAATCATTAATAGATACAATAGATCGATAATTGAAGTCATAGATAAATGTTCAATAAAATGCATCAAAGATCAATGATTTATAAAATAGATCACTGATAAAATCAATCAGTGATTGATATAATAGATCAATTAATGATAAATTGATCGATGATTGATATACTACAATAAAACAATACTGGTAATTGATTTTTTTAAATCAGTTATTTATAAAATTGTATCATTGCTTTTTGAAAATAGATCAGTCATTGATAGGATAGATCAATGGTTGATATAATAACGATGATTAATAAGATATATTAATATATAATTGGATAGATCTATGATTGATAAGTTAGATCAATGATCGATATAATAGATCGATGATTGATACAATAGATCGATGATTGCGAGAATAGATCAATGAATGGGCACTACTCACCTTGACTTTCATACATAGATAGATAGATAGATTAGATAGATAGATAGATAGATAGATAGATAGATAGATAGATAGATAGATAGATAGATAGATAGATTAGATAGATAGATAGATAGATAGATAGATAGATAGATAGATAGATAGATAGATAGATAGATAGATAGATAGATAGATAGATAGATAGATAGATAGATAGATAGATAGATAGATAGATAGATAGATAGATAGATGTAGATAAACTGGGCAGATTAATAGAGATAAACACTTTCAAATAGATAAATTAATATGCTGGTGGATAGAATTAAAAGGTGATTTACAGATCTAATAGAGATTTTAACACTACAACTCTTACCTTTATGCTTAATTATTTTTATTTTTTAACAAAAGAAAACTTACTTAAAACATTTCGACCATACAAGCAGATGATCAAAACATATTGAAGTATAACCATCTTTCGGGCGAACTTCAGTCAAAGACCGGTTGGAATCAGGCTTGTGATTTAACAACAAAAGAAAGGCAAGCAGTGGTACTTTGTAATAAGATGCAGAAAGAACAATAATACATGTTCAGATATTCCACAGTATAAAACAGTATTTATTTAAAAGTCCTAAAATGTAATCCCACCCCCCATACCCAGCCCAACCAAAATGTCTGCTAAATGACACAAAAGCAATTTTCTTTTTAAAAAAAAAATAGTCATTAGTCTGATTTAAAAAAAAGAACAACACAACAAAAAACGGCTATAACAAAAGTATCTAATGTAACACAACAAAAAACGGCTATAACAAAAGTATCTAATGTAACACAACAAAAAACGGCTATAACAAAAGTATGTAATGTAACACAACAAAAAACGGCTATAACAAAAGTATCTAATGTAACACAACAAAAAAAAAACAAACATTAAGTCATCTTTATTCTTTGCTATTTAGTGAAAAAAATTTCATTAAAATTTCGGAATCACTTTAGTGTCAATACGTTTAGTAATATTGCCTGATAATCGGCTGATTGAACGATTTTAGATTTATTATATTTCAATAAATGTCGAGATAAAGTTATAACTTGAGTAAAAAGATAAAGCAATAAACAACAAGACACAGAGAGGGAGAAATACTAAGATAGACATAATTTAGGGAAAAGAAAAGCATTACATACAACTGAACTTTTTACCCATGAGCAAACTTATCAAAAAGTCGATAGTTCATTCTTTTAAATTGTTTTCGCATTAATACGTTCACAAACTAGTTTAAGTATTTTCAATACAGACATGTCTATGATATGAATTGATCAAGTGTATACATTGCTTCATTTGACAACCTAAGGTTGTTCACTAGGAACTAGAGTGAATCTAAACGTATAACGAAATATTAAGAAACTTCCGAAAAATAAATTTTATTCCAGTGCGCAGTTTTCATAAGTGTGTAGAATAGTTACATCACATAAGATTTACTTTTCCCAATGCATACACATTCTCATAAATATAATTGATAGAAAACAATTATTGAAAAAGTAAAAAAATTACTTGGACTAGCTGTACCCTGCAAAACCTTTTGCAGAGTTATATTCCCTTAGGTTTGATCAGTGGGGTAGTTATTATTTGGTTTCGGGCAGATCCAATTTTTTTTCATAATTTTAATTACTATTGTTTACGTTTGACGATTTTAAACTAAAATACTGTTGTATTATTTCTTTACTTTCGATTTAATGCAGAACCAAAATGGCTATTATTTATATATTTTTTAGGATCATAACTATTCTTTTTTAAAATTGAACGTCCACTTTGTATAGGTGTTGGGTTTTTATTGCTTTAAACTTAACCAAATGTGGAAAAATAAGCCACTGTTTGGTCATGTTATAGGTGCTTACTAAAGGCGGGTCTAAATGTAAGTAACGTAAACGACCCTAAACCTAACACTTTCCCATGACATTTTGTTGTTGAACAAGTATAAACAACTTGAGTAGAGAAATGGTAAAAACAAGATTTGACTCAAAAATAGTCACTCAATCAACTAATAATATGTATAGGGTAAATGGATAAAAAATCCCACCCGAAAGACATATAGGAAGCGGTGTTCTAACCATAGTCTTGATTCTGGTCTCAGCTATCTAGTAGGCTCTTGCTTTACCACCTTTCCAAACAAAACAAAAAACAAATTTTTGAGTGATTACATAACGGTTCAATATCTGTTTATGTCACATTTATGTAATAACGTTATAAAGCATGTTATTTTACATTGAAACTATTAATTATATTTAAATATGTTGAATTATCTGAACCTTGCCTACATAAAGCTTAAGATGTACGCAAAATAATTACTTGTATTTAATTTGCGTTTTCTCTTTTTAAAGCATTTTCTAAAAAAAATGCTCTATTATCCCAGTTTTGTCTGTCCGTGTACACCCTAGATCTCAACAACCATAAGTCCTAGACCCATGATGTATATATCATTTTGTAGGTCTTGGCCTGTCAAGAAATGTCTTTTTTCCATTTCGCGATCTGACCTCTCAGGGCCGTAAAAGGGGCCTTAGTACCGTTTTTTACTATATAAGCTATATTAATAAAGGAGCGCTATATCTCAGCAACTATAAGTCCTAGACCCATGATGTATATATCATTTTGTAGGTCTTGGCCTGCCATGTGTACATCAAAAGTTCATTTTGCGATAGGACATCTGAGGGCCGGGCTTCAGGGCTCCTAAGGGGCTTATATATTATATATACACCTTGTACGTTCAATAGCCCGTTCATTTGGTGCGAAATACTGCAGCACGTAGTTTCACCAAGATTTATTAAGAAACTCATCAAATGAAATAGTAAGCTTGTGTTCTGAGTTTAATTGAAAGTATCAGAGCTATGCAACAATTGACGGAGTTTTCGGACGATTAAATGACTATAATTTCGAATGTTTTCAATAATGAGTCCTATTTCAGTAACCACAAACCACTTGTAGTTAGATTTAAGAGACAATAATTTTTTTTTCAAATATAAAGAAACGTCTTTATAATTTGTTTTACAGATATATGCATTACACAATTAAATTTATAAACATTTCCAAAATTTACAAATATTTACTGAAAGCTAACAAACGTACTGATACATAACACGATGCGCTAACACGTCCTGTGTCCAGAATGGAACAGGCTTAATTGCTTGTTTTTCTTGTTAAGTATCAGATAATTTTGTATTTTCAATCTATTAACCAATATGTAAAAAATGTCTAATTGCCCCAGCCACATCAGTAGTATCCCCAACAGTAGTATCCCCATCAGTAGTATCCCCATCATTAGTATCCCCATCAGTAGTATCCCATCAGTAGTATCCCCATCAGTAGTATCCCAATCAGTAGTATCCCATCAGTAGTATCACCACCAGTAGTATCCCCATCAGTAGTATCCCCATCATTAGTATCCCCATCAGTAGTATCACCACCAGAAGTATCCCCATCATTAGCATCCCCATCATTAGTATCCCCATCAGTAGTATCACCACCAGTAGTATCCCACCAGTAGTATCCCCATCATTAGTATCCCCATCAGTAGTATCACCACCAGTAGTATCCTATCAGTAGTATCCCACCAGTAGTATCCCCATCATTAGTATCCCCATCAGTAGTATCCCCATCAGTGTATCACATCAGTAGTATCACCATCAGTAGTATCCCCATGAGTAGTATCCCCATCATTAGTATCCCCATTAGTAGTATCACCACCAGTAGTATCCCACCAGTAGTATCCCCATCATTAGTATCCCCATCAGTAGTATCACCACCAGTAGTATCCCCATCATTAGTATCCCCATCAGTAGTATCCCCATCAGTGTATCACATCAGTAGTATCACCATCAGTAGTATCCCCATGAGTAGTATCCCCATCATTAGTATCCCCATTAGTAGTATCCCCATCATTAGTATCCCACCAGTAGTATCCCCATCATTAGTATCCCCATCAGTAGTATCCCCAACTGTAGTACCCCCATCAGTAGTATCCCACCAGTTTTATCCCATTAGTAGTATCCCAATCATTAGTATCGCCATAAGTAGTATCCTCATCAGAAGTATCCCCATCAGTAGTATCCCCATCAGCAGTATCCCATCAGCAGTATCCCATCAGAAGTATCCCTATCAGAAGTATACCATCAGTAGTATCCCCATCAGAAGTACCCCATCGGTAGTATCCCAGCAGGATTATCCCCATCAGTAGTATGCCCATCAGTAGTATCACCATCAGTAGTATCTCCATCAGTAGTATCCCCAAAGATGTAATGCCCATGAATACTTCATTAATATCATTTATATCTGGAACGCAAAGATTCGAAACCTTATCCTGACACCTTTAAACTATTAGGCTTATCCTAAAGAGCTACATAGTCTCAATAAGGGTGACGGATGGTAGTGAGGTAAAGTGCTCGACTGTCGACCTGAAAGTACCTGGTTCGACCAAAGAAATGTTTCAGATCATGGCTTAAGTCCTCGCTATGTCTTCCATGGTGCTTCCATGACCGTTGCACTATCGACTATGGTGGTGGAGATGAAAGAATGAAATCACACGTACACAAACACGTCTCAATGAACCCACTATTACATCAAGTTATTTTTTTTATATAACGACAGATTAGAGAAATATAAACAGTGCAAGATATATGAATGTGTAATTTGAGTTTAGGGCAGGCCCGTAGAGTTCAGGGGGCAGGGGGCCGGGCCCCTCCTGCGTTTTGTCTGGCCCCCTCTGCTTATTTGTTTTAATTAGTAAAATGTATTACCTGCCCCCCATGCTATAGCCTTGCCCCTGCTGTAGATTGCCTGCCCCCTGCTGTAAAATTTTCACGCTACGGGGCTGGCTTAGGGTAATTAAGTCTCGTTGAGTGCAGATTTGGGTTGTACAAATATCTGTGTAGATGTGTAGAAGTATAGATGTGTTGTTGTATGACTGGACAGTCACTTGCCAGAGATCCCAAATGCTCAAGCTTTTTTTTTTAAACGAAGTAGCCTTACCCGAGGACAATTTCTCAGTGTTAACTGTTCATAAGGGCCATATATTTTGTCTCCATTGTGCATGTGCTTACAAGGGTCCTTAGACTATTATTCCATTGTGTATGTCCTTTATAATTTGGGGCGGATGGCCGAGATGTGTAGATAATCGATTGTAGACCTGAGAGTCCTGGGTTCGTTCTTCGGTGAGAACCATGGCTATTTTTTACAAGTGTAATTTGGTTCAAAGTCGTCCCACAAGTCCACCCAGCCTTAGATGGGTACTTCACATAAGTAGGGCGGCTGGGCGTTGCGCTAACCACAAAATCCCTTTATATGCCGAGGGCATGTCTTACATAAACACATATGGTATATGTCATTTTAAGCCTAAGTAATGCCCCAATATAAACAAATGAAATATGAAAACATTAAGGGTTTGATTTCGGTAATGCATTTACGTAAACCGAACTATTCTTTTTAAAACGATGATTGGTTATTTGTTTTCAATAGTTGAACATGGCCTTTTTTACTGTAAATATATGCATGAATAACAATCAACTAGATTCAACAAGCATTCTTCTAGGTTAATAAAAAAAAAATTTACATCAATTTTTTTCCGTTAAAAACATTCTAAAAATATTTTAAAAAATACACTTTAATTTCTTGAGAGATGTTTATTATTTCATTGATTCAGGATGGGCCACTTAAGCCATTTAATATGAAGCTGCTCATTAATCGCTTATGAAACCGGCACATGCTTTTCCTGTTTGACTGGCTCTTCCCATCCCTTTTGGCGTCGTTCCATCTCCAATGGCGATGCTTTGACTTCTCTCTTGTCTATGTCTTAGAAAGGAACATATATATATATATATATATATATATATATATATATATATATATATTTAAATATATACATCATAAACTTTAATATGCGATGTATCATCGCATTGCCTTGCGGTGCAGGAGTGTTTCCTTCATCTTTTGACCTCTTTAGGGCCCTGGCTTGTCATACTGCTATTCTCCACTTTTCCAGATCCATGGTCTTCTTCCTCCACTCTCTCACTCCTATGGCTTTAAGGTCTTTCTCCACCTCATCTAACCATCTGCTTCTTGGTCTGCCCTTAGGCGTTTTCTCATTGGGTGTAAGGATACCTAATATATTACCTTTTTGTAAAGGTATAATTGTGTAAAGGTATAGAAGTGTAAAGATATAATTGTTTCGTGTAAAAATATAATTGTTTCGAAACAGTAAGATCACTTTTAATTTAACTAAATCCGAGTTTTTTATATTTCCGGAAGTAAGAAAGAATTATTTAAGACAGTTGAAGATCCACTCTCGTTTAGGACAGACGTGTCATTGTAGTTATTCTGAGTGATATATATTATGGTATTCTGAGTGATCACGAGAGAGTTATAGTTCACCTCCATGTTGGAGATATTGTGCTAGACAGTTTATTATATACATGTACTTGGATATTATAGATGGATCCTTTGAACTTGATTGAGTTCCTATTTGAATGTGATAATTTATTGGATTGATTTCTACAATATGTACTCGGAATTTATTTCATCATTTTTTTTTATAATATTATTGTGTCGAGAATAAATACTTGAATCAGCTAAGAACTCTTGTATCAAGTTATTTTTGATGTTGTGATTTGTGAATAGGAAAGAACCGCCACAGCTACCATAAACACGCCTCCAGTTCACAATCTATATTGATACAGCAATGAACTTAATACCCTGTCAAAAATTGGGAATAATTATACGTTGACAAATGCTGATAGCAGTGATAGCCCAAATAATATACCCTGACAATGGTGGCAGCGTTTACGAACTGAACCTGAAAACTGAACAATAAGAACTACGAACACAGGAAAGTACAACTTCCATTTTGCTGGACGAGCTGAATTCATCTTCCAGAGGCGGCACCAGAAATCTGATAAATTGTGGCCAACATGGAGAACCTAAGCATCCCGAAGACCAGAGAGACCAGTATACTGTTAACAGTTTGCAAATAAAAGTTCATCTTCCAGAGGCGGCAACAAAAGTTGATTCAACCCGACGGAGCCCCACGGTGACCCACACCACAGTGACCCACATTTGCAAGTCGACGTGTCCGACACTGAGGTCGTTAGCAAGTGACACCTCATTTTGATCGCGGCATACCCTACTGCCCGATTAAAGTCACACTTTGGTACCTAGTTGCCAAATATAAGAAGATATACTTCTTACAGTATAAAAATTCATCATTAGAGAATTCATCATTATTTTCTCTCTGCTTGTGTATTCCGATGACGTCAGCACCTTCCCGTAGACGGCGTGCAAACCAGGTCAAGATGGCCGCTTGTTTTCTTGTAGACTGAGACTACACTACACATCTCAGACTGTGTTTGTTTACCTTGTACATTCAGGAAGAAACTTTCATTCACTGTTGGCCAGGGTTTACATTAACACTTTCATTCATCTACGGAAAAGGAGGCAAGGTCACAGGTCAAGATGGCTGTTTGCTACACTAAAGACTGTGCTTGTTAGTGCTTGTATTAACATTATTAGGAACCAGGACAAGAAGATAGAACAGCAGAACAAGGAAGACAAGTAAATATATTTACTTTAAATTTAAATAATTTTTTTTTTCTTCTCTCCTATCTTATTTTCCCCTTATAATCAGTGTTCATTTATGTTATTTGTTTCATTAATGGGTGGTGGAGTGGTGAGTCAGTTGAACTAGTCATCTGGCGCTTTCTGTTAGGACATACTGATTTTCTTTCTGGATCTTTACACTTAATTGTGTGTTGATTGATTAATTTTGGATCCAGATAGATTATCGATATCATGTAAATATTTAGTTGTCTGCGACTTGTTTGTTCATTGTTTAAAACCCTTTGTTTAAATATTGTCCGAAATTTTTTTTTCTACGAGTTTTGTCGATGTCTCGTCTAGTTTAATCATTATTTTTCTCTCACGTCTACTATCAATCTACTAGGAATTTTTTTTCGCTGATTCTGTTATCGTTTAAGTCCTGTCTTGTAAAAACCTTATTTCTTCATAATTATTTTTTTTATTATTTATCATTTATTAGACACTGAACACTGACCCCCCTTCTATTTTGTTACTTCAATGTACAATATTGTATAATGATTTTTGCCATGTGATCAATGCCAGTTAGTATTATTTAGTGCCAGTTAGTATTATTTAGTGCCAGTAATTTTTCTTGAAGTTACATTGAATATAGATTTATGTATTGCCAGTGATACAGTATCAGTATCATATATTTTCTATAATAGTGATTTTTATCACTATATTTACATATTTCATATATCTGAACCGGCAATATGGAGGCTAAAAATTTAGAAGAAAATTTATGGGAAGTATATGAGAGGAGAGGTGAAAAATATGGTCTAACAGGAGAGAAACTCCTACAATTTATTAAAGAAAACGTTGAAAAAGAGGAAGCTAAGGCGCAAGCGAGATTGCAATTAGATAAAGAAAGAATAGATAGAGAAGAAAGACTTGCCCTTAGAAATCTTGAAAAAGAGAAATTAGAAATGAAAAAGTTAGATGCAGACAGACAGGAAAGATTAGAGAAAGAGAAATTAGACAGACAGGAAAGATTAGAGAAAGAGAAAATACAGTTAGAAATAAAAAGATTAGAAGCAGAAATAGAAATGAAAAGAATAGACTCAGAGCAACACACAAAAACACTGCAAAAGAATAATACAGGTGGTAGACCACATATAGCTCAGTTTAATTCTAAAGATGGTAACATTGATGCATATTTGGCCAATTTTGAATCTATACTTACAGTTAACAATATACCAGAGTCTGAGTGGACTAAATATGTACTAGAAGCATTCCGTGGTGAATCAGTAAGCGTATTGCAAATGTTAGGACGACCAGAACATAAATCATATAATGAAATTAAGCAACACCTCTTAGATTTTCATAACAAAACTGAGGAACACTATAGGAATCTGTTCCACAATTCAATAATGACTGAAACAGAACACCCTACAGCCTATATAAATAAATTGGAGTCCTATTTAAATAACTACATTAAAATGGCTGGCATAAATGCATCTGATCCCCAACAAATTATAGAATTAATGCTAGTAGACAAAATTTTAAACATAAGCTCCAGCAAATTATTCTCTTTCATTAAATTAAAGAAGGTCAATTGCAAGAAAGATCTTATTTCCACATTATCTGATTATAAAGATAGTAATCAAGATGTCCCCATGTTCAAAAGTAAGAATGACAATACTTTTAGTGCCATTAGACACAAAAACAAATCACAATACAGTTACAATGATAATAGATATAGAAGCTTACCTGCCAGATTTCCTAATAGGATGCAAAGGACTTGTTATTACTGTCATAATCCAGGACACAATATAGCCAAATGCAAGTTATATCTCAACAGAAATAGATATGTGAATAATGGTCAGGTACAAGAAAGCAGATATATACCCAATAGACAGTATCATAGAAACAGTAATGATAGATCTTCTGGTAGATATCAGGGACAATATAGAAATAGACAGTCACCAAACAATAGTCCTCCTAGACATAATAATGATAGAGGCAGATCCTTAAATAGAAATAACAAAGTACATAATGTTAATGCTTTGCTAAGTAACAATGGTAATTTGATATTTTACCCCTGTTTTCTCAATAATAAACCGGTTATGTGTCTTAGAGACACAGGTGCTACATGTGTAGTGGTAGATGTATCTCTTGTTCCACATGAGTGCATGATGGACAGTTCAGAAGATATTAAATTAGGAAATGGTCACACACTTAGCTGTAAGAAAGCCATGATAGATATAGACACCCCATGGATTAGTGGGAAAATCGAGGCCATAGCTATGACATCACCAGTAGCCCCTTTAATTATAGGTAACATTCCAGACATTAAATCAGATAATTCTCAAGAGTTATTTACACTTTGGTTAAGTAACAAAGAAATAAACATACAAAAAGTACTGAAATCCATAGATAAGGACCCGATAGAAAGTGATACTACTACTATAATACAAACTATGCAGAACACTGAACAACCACTTAAAATTCCTAGATGGAATGGTTTAGGCAATGTACTTAATTATATATCTCTGGTAGAGAGTCATATGTCAGATCTCCCTCAAACTGAAATATCGGCAAGAATTGTGGACCTGCTGATAGGACACAAACATGCACATAACATTGCACAAGGCATTGCAAAGACATATAAGGGTGACTTAAATAAAATGAAAGAAGAACTAGAAGAAAAGAACAAAGTAGAGAAAAATAAAAAAAGAATAGTTATTAAGATAGATTCTGAGGATGATATAGAGCACTCAAAACATATAAAATTAGCGCAAATATTAAATGTCACCACCAGAGCACAAGCTCTTGTTAAATGTGAAGAAGTACCTCAATTAGAGAACAGTGATATATTTACTATCTTGAGTATCACTAAAGATAATTTGATTAAATTACAACAGGAAGATAAATCTCTACTTCCACATTTTGAACAATTAAATAGGGTTGGTGACAGACAAATTTCATATTTATTGGTGGATGATGTCCTTATAAGACAATTTGTAGGTAATAAAAGCTGTACACAAATAATGATACCTGAGTCCCTTAGGACTAGAATATTAAAAGTGTCACATGACAGTCCATTAGCTGGTCACATGAGCTATAGAAAAACATTAGACAGGATAAGAGAACATTGTTTTTGGCCAGGCTTAGAGAAAGACATTAAAATATTTCTCAGATCATGCCAAATCTGTACAACACTGAATAAAGACCCCTCAAACCATAAAGCTCCCATTCAGGAGATGGACACAAACCACAAACCCTTTTATCAGATAGCTATAGACATAATAGGACCAATACCACAACAGTCCCAGAGAGGACATAGATTTATCTTAACTATAATAGACTTTGCCACCAGATGGTTAGAGGCTATTCCTCTGGTGAATGTCACCTCAGAGTCTATTTGTAGTGCATTATTAACTGTTTTTACTAAGTTCGGATTTCCTCAAATTATTTTATCAGACAATGGGACACAATTTGCATCCCAGATAACTCATGCCTTTACAGACATGCTAGAGATTACACAGGTATTCTCCCTCGTTACAGACCCCAAACTAATGGTGCTGTTGAAAGAGCAAACCAGACCATTAAGAGCATGTTAAGGAAAGTAGTTGTTGACCAAGAACATAATTGGGATAAATTTTTACCTCTTGTGTTATTTGCCTACCGTGAAGTGCCTCATGAGTCAACTAAATACTCCCCCTTTGAATTAATGTTTGGTACAAACCCTAGAAGCCCCCTTAAAATTTTTAAAAATAATATTTTACCTTCTTTACAAGAAGAAAACATTCCAACCTCTGACTGGGTTGAGCAGATTAGAAATAACTTGACTTATGCAAATAAATTTGCAGAGGCCAACTTAAATAATAGCAATAAGAAAAATAGAATTGATAAGAATAGAAATAGAAAATTAAGGACACTAAATGTAGGTGATAGTGCATATGCCTTATATCCACAAGACAGTAACAAATGGAGAGGTCCATATCAGGTTAAAAATAGAAGAGGCAAGACAAACTACATATTAGACATAGAAGGGAAAGATACATTATGTCACATTGACACCCTAAAGAAATATATTGACAGACCAAAAAAATATTTGAACTCATTCTTACAAACAGATGCATCCTCATTGAAGTATTTAGATAGTTTAGCTACACAATTAGCTCAATGTCAGAACTGGGCTATCAATAAAGAGAAACCAGAAGATGACACTATAAAAATTTTTAAGTATGCTGTCACAAAATGCATTAATCAGAATAAACTTAATTGCAAAAACATTGATTCCTTCCAAATTAACCATTTTCATCAGTTGGAAAAATTGTATGAATCAATTGCCAATAACTTTACTAGTGATCAGGTGAAAGCAAACCAGTTAGTTTTAGACTTATTGAATATTCATTCTGTGTCTAATGATCCTCAACTATTAAATGTCATATCTCATGACACAGAAGACAATGATATTATCTGTAAAGAAATTCCAGTCATTAGTGAAGATCTTAATGATCTTACAAAAATAAATTATTCCTCAGACATATCTATTGATAAAAAGACTGAAGTAGAAAAGTTGATGCATAATTTCAGCATGGTAATTTCTAATAAGCCAGGGAGAACAACTAGCACTCAACACAAAATCAGATTAATAGAAGGACAAACATTTAAAGCTAAATGCTATGATATACCATATAAATACAGGGAGTTATTAGACAAAGAAATAAAGAGCTTGTTAGAGAATGGTCTTATAAGACATTCTGAATCATCTTACAAATCCCCAGTAGTTTTAGTTAAGAAAAAGAATGGAACAATGAGACTCTGTTGCGATTACAGAGGCCTTAATACAATAACACAAATAGACAAACAACCTCTAGCTAATGTAGATGACGTAGTGAATGATATGGCACATGCCAACATTTTTTCTCATTTGGACTTAACGCGTGGCTTCTGGCAAATACCCATGGAAGAAAACTCTAAGAAATTTACAGCCTTTGCTACACATGACAATTTTTATGAATGGAATGTCATGCCATTTGGGTTAGTGAATAGCACTGCCACATTTACTAAAATGATGTCATCCATTTTAAAAAACCAACCTAATGTTAAACACTATGTGGATGATGTCTGTATTTTCACTCAGGACTGGGATACTCATATGAAAACACTAAATGACCTATTAATTACATTCAGAGATCATAATCTCACAGTGTCCCCAGACAAAATTAAAATAGGTTTTCAACACATAGATTTTTTGGGCTACAATATAGGTCATGGTACAATAAAACCCACAATCACTAATGTTAGCAAAATTTTGGACATAAAAACCCCTGAAACTAAAACACAAGTTAGAGCCCTCATTGGACTATGTTGTTATTACAACAAATTTATTAAGAACTTTAGTGATATTATAGACCCACTTAGGGAACTCACTAAGAAAAACATGAAACAAAAAGTTATATGGACCAGTGAATGTCAGTCTGCACTTGACAAGATTAAAAATCACTTTAACAATCCTCCCATTTTGAAAGCCTTTAATTCAAACAGTAACTTGGTATTATGTAGTGATGCTTCAAATATTGCCATTGGTGCGTGCTTAATGGAAGAAGACAATAAAGTAAATAGACCCATATTTTATCTGAGTAGGAAACTGACAGAGACAGAAAGAAAATACTCTGTTATAGAGAGAGAATGTTTAGCCATAGTCTGGTCTATAACTAAATTACAGAAATATTTATTAGGTAGAAAATTTTCAGTGTGGATAGATCACAAGCCACTGATAGAATTTAAACATAAACAAATAAATAATTCCAAATTAACAAGATGGTCTTTACTTTTACAGGATTATGATTTTCATATAAAACATATCAAAGGTTCAGACAATTTCATACCAGATATTTTATCAAGGCTAACTGAATAAATTGATCAGATATTTTGTTGCTGGCATAATAATTAAATAACAATTAATAACATACAAAATATTTTTCTTGATTGTTAAATGAAATTTATCTTAGACTTAACTAGTACACATATATACATACATTGATAAATAATAATGTGATGTACATAGATATTATAAATGGAGAATAGTGATTTGAGTTAGCATATTTGGTAACACATAGTAATTTTTTTTTTAGAAATTCTTACTCAAGAATATAAATTCATTCAGCATGATATATTATGATTATATTTTTTGTTGATTATGGCACATTGTACTTCATGTTAATAAAAGACTTAGCAATAATTTTTTTTTGAAGATTGTTAATGTTAATGGCAATTTTTTGTAATAGAAAGACATTGTGAACAATTTATTCTATATAATGGCATTGAACAAATTTTTCTTTGAGATGGCATACATTGGCATTGTAATTTTTTTTAAATATTGCATGAATTGACATTGATTAGCAAATTATTGTATATAATGGTATTGTACATTATTTTTATCATTTACTTAGTACATATTAGGAAGATTGTTTACATAGACTTTGGTAACATGAAATAACATTTTTTTGTGACATGATTAGTTGTTACCATTACTTGTAATTATTTCAACACCACAAACTTGTACTTGTTCACCAAATTTTGAGGTGATATACATATTGATATAACAAGATAAAAGAGGCATACCACTGTTGGACATTATGTAATTTGAAACTGTAGAATATATTATGTTGGTACTATGAATTAGTTATAATGTTGAGATGGACTTAGGTAATATTGTTCATAATCATTTGTTTTTTCTCAATTAGTTATTGTACTTGGTTTATCCAAGGGTTGGTCGGAAAGGACCATATAAGCAGCAGGGACGCTGTATGTTGATTGTACCCCATGAGATCCAGCCAGGTGGCTGATGATTATTATTTATTGAATTAAGAGTATGGACATCGGTATTGTCATACTGTCTTATTTGAATTTCTTCGGATAACTACGCATATATTTAAGTTGGGCATAGGAATGCCATGATATTGTAATTGAGTTTAATGGGGATATTGAATATATTTTGGCATCGCTTCGGCACGATATGCCATGTTGTATACAGTAACAATTGATAAAATAATTAATTTGATTTTGACAATGCTGTAGTATTAAGATACCACATTGTAAGACATATAATTTATGGTTGTAACTTCTGTCAATTTTTTTCATGATGTTGATGCAATTATATGCACCTATAATGTTATTTTGTAGATAACTTATTATAAATAGAAATACAAGTGTATATATATTGATGTATATAGTTACTCTAGTTGCATAGAGTGGAATATTTTTTTTTGATACATTGATTGTAACTTATCATAAATTAAGGATGGTACAGATCTATAGTGCAATTAATAATAGTTTTTTTTTAGAGAAATGTTGCACATTTTTTGGTGGGTGGGGAGGTGTAAAGGTATAATTGTGTAAAGGTATAGAAGTGTAAAGATATAATTGTTTCGTGTAAAAATATAATTGTTTCGAAACAGTAAGATCACTTTTAATTTAACTAAATCCGAGTTTTTTATATTTCCGGAAGTAAGAAAGAATTATTTAAGACAGTTGAAGATCCACTCTCGTATAGGACAGACGTGTCATTGTAGTTATTCTGAGTGATATATATTATGGTATTCTGAGTGATCACGAGAGAGTTATAGTTCACCTCCATGTTGGAGATATTGTGCTAGACAGTTTATTATATACATGTACTTGGATATTATAGATGGATCCTTTGAACTTGATTGAGTTCCTATTTGAATGTGATAATTTATTGGATTGATTTCTACAATATGTACTCGGAATTTATTTCATCATTTTTTTTTATAATATTATTGTGTCGAGAATAAATACTTGAATCAGCTAAGAACTCTTGTATCAAGTTATTTTTGATGTTGTGATTTGTGAATAGGAAAGAACCGCCACAGCTACCATAAACACGCCTCCAGTTCACAATCTATATTGATACAGCAATGAACTTAATACCCTGTCAAAAATTGGGAATAATTATACGTTGACAAATGCTGATAGCAGTGATAGCCCAAATAATATACCCTGACACTTTTGATTTGTATTTGTTTTCCATTCTTTCTAACCACCCCAATCTTTTTATTGCATCTATTAACAAATGAGTGGCTTGAGCTTCAAAATACAGTGGATTCCGCTTAATCGGGACACACCGGGACCGAGGCTTTTTGTCCCAATTAAGCGGCTGTCCCAATTAAACATACAAATTTACTATTGGCTTCTTGGTTTGGTTTCTTTGAGATTTGTCCCAAATAAGCGGCTGTCCCAACTAAGCGGTGTCCCAATTAAGCGGAATCCACTGTATATAGTGCTAGTGTTGGCCGGATGGGGGGGGGAGGAGGTTTAGGTTAAACTGTGCATTGCGCCCAACATACAAATAATTATGATGCCGGCGTCATGATGGCAGGATTGTCCGTTTCGCTAATGAAGCCCTGAATAGACCGCCAGCTTCAAACAAGAATACGACAAGAAGTCTATACAAATTACCTTTTAAGTCAAGTTGGGTTGATGTTACAGGAATCGTGAGAACAAGAAGTAGAACACAAGTCTGAACTAGTAGGTGCATCTTGTATAGTTAGCTATGTCTCTTTTCTACAGGTGCTGATGTTATTAATAAAGAAATAAATAATGCTTTTATACCAAAAAAAATAATCGCCATTACAGATTAGGTGAAACGTTTTAAAAATATAAATAAATAAGATAAAACATATTCTCAAACTGCGACAGTCATATACTGCTATTCAAAACGTCAATGTATGTAAAACATATTTTATTCTTTTATGAAGAAGGAAGATTTAACTACTTAAAAGAAATAATGTAATATTTTAATGTTTCATTACATTTTATTTTATTCTGTTTAAAATTTCTACACAAATGCTAAAATTGTAAGAAATAAAATTTAAATTCTAACAAAAAGTAATACTTCTAAAAACAACGTTTAAGACGCAAACCTTTTCCGGTACAAATGTATTTTATCTGAATTATCGTGTACTGCTTGTATCAATAAAACTGCAGTAAATAGTACGTTTCTAATTTTTTTGGGTAAGAAGACAACAGTGTTCGAAATTCGAATTGGTATCAATTGAAAACCTTTACACGTTCAGGTCTGTATTCACCTTGAGAACCATTGGTGCAGGAGACGGATAGAAATTTAGCCGTGCGGTAAAACGCTTTGATGTCGACCTGAGGGTCCCTGGTTGGATCTCCGGTAAGGACAATTAGATATTTTAGGTTATTGTGAAAGTTCTCGCTATATCTCTCGTGACGCCTCCATGGCACTATCGGTTATGGTGGGAATGAAAGAAGGACAATAAAAAACTGTCTTAAAGGTGTATAGGATCCTAGAGATGTCTTCAAATCCTTACATGGACTTCACACGCATGTTCAATAGAACCATTGTCGTTTTCTTCGGTACTCGCAGGCTGAGAGTCTAGCTCCCCCCCCCTCTTACAACTACCAACGCTCTTCATAATTTTACACTGAAGTGCTAAACAATGTATACTGGAAAGAAGGCATAAACTCTATGAGTATGCATTAGCGAATGAATGTTATTGTAATCTAGCGTGTGGAGATATAAAAAGTACTAAATACTAAATAACGTACTGTTGTAATGAAAACAAAGATTTGCATAGATGTACACATTTAAAGTTACGCGATGCAAATATTTATGCGAGTCGCGAAAATAGAAACTAAAAAAGAAAAAAAAAAGAAATATTATTGCTGCAGAATACAGACTTATATTAAACTGATGCTACTTTCAAATCGCTGTGTACTGAAGAATTGACTAGCTCGCAAAAAAAAATCAACAAATAAATACATCATATTTTATCAAACTATTTTATCTTCACAGTGTATTTTAACAGTTTAAAAAGTCGTATTATAAATAATAAATGAAATTAAAAAAAAAAATTCATCACCTCTTAAAAAATGTTAATAAATAATGCCGTGTAATACACATGCAATCACATCCCCGTGTATTTTGAGTAATTTAGTGTAAAGAAAAATCAATACCATATATAGCCTGCTAGACGTGACGTGTTATCGGTGACTAATCCTACAGTATCGATTCTGTCATCAGGCAACTGTAAGAAGCCATGAAAATGTCAGCTTGAGAGTGCGGGTCTCGCTAATAATATAAACCTATTCCCGCTGGATAAATATGTCGACATTAGGCATAAATGCCTTCTTATCGTCGAAATCCGAAAAAAAACTAATTAACTGAAAGATATGTGTTTCCTCAGCAGTGTTCTGACGAGTAGTAGTTTACAGTAAAAGTTTGATGCGCAGTGCTCCTACTCGTAGTTTACTGTAAACGTTCTATGGGCAGTGCTCTGACATATAGTATTTTACATTATATGTTTTAGAAAATAGTGCATTGAATTGTAGTTTATATTAAATGTTTTAATTAACAGTGCTCTGACTAGTAGTTTGAACGATCAAATGTTGCATGCTGGTTGATATTACATGACAATACACAATTTGAACAATTTCGAGTCCATGACCTAGTATTTGGTATGATGACGTAGCTATTTACTTTTTAGAAATGTTTATAATGTGGGAAAATTAACATCGAGAGTATCGTGCAACATTGATTACAGCAACACCAGTGTATTAACTTTCTAAATTGGGAAGTTTCCTTTTTAAGTCTTGTATAGGCAAGCGAAATGTGCCGAAACATGAGCAAGTTTAGTTGTTGTTTTTTTTTTAAATTAAACTTTTAAAATTAAGAGCACATGGGATACATTTATCATCAAGTCGTTTACAATATTTGATAAGTAGCAATGAATAAATAAAGAACCAATACATGAAGCTGGACACACACGCTTTTATTTCCACAAACATTAGTGGACTTTTTATTACATTCTTAAGAATGATTTCTAAGATAAGGAAACCACGCATGAATGGTTTTTCTGTATTTCGAACTCATTTTATAGTAGATAAGTGTGTTGACACTGCAGTTGATAGTCTCCAGTAAAGAGGTGAAAGAATAGACCAGCATTGTGAGGTCAAAGTACTCACCATCGGCGTTTAGCTCCGGCACGAGTCCCACCGCTGTAAGCATGGCGCAAAATGGGCTCATACATGCCACATAGATGACCGACACAGTGGTCAACATGACAACGGTTTTCTTTTCTTTGCTTGAAATAACTTCATCTTTGCTGATAGGTTTTGAGATTCTCGATGCGGTAACTGAATTCCTCCATTTAGCCTTAGATTTTAATCTTGTGATGATGAACGCAGTGCATAGAAAAAGCATGAGAAATGAGATATACGGCAACGCCAGGTCGTTGAAGAAATAATTCACTTTGTAAACAAACGCGGCATTGCTTCTGTAGCATATTGTTAGCAATGACCTGTTTGTTCTAGGAAAATATCTAAAGTCTACGTAACTTGCATAATACACAGGGAAGAGATAAGCAAGAAGAACTATGCAGATTCCGCAGTTGGCTGCCACGGCTACCTTTCTCGAGATTATCGTTTTAACTTTCAACGGCAGCAGCACGCATAGAGATCTTTCGAAAGCTGCGTAAGCGGTGATGTACCCGCTAACACGGAGGAAATATCCTTGCGGGAAGAAGAACATCAATGTGATTGCGGAGGATGAGAACGGAAGACCGCCATTGCCCCAGAAAGGACTCACCAAAATATTGATCAGCAATTTCAATACCAATGATCCCATGTCACTGACTGCCAGTGTCGTCAGCGTGACGTTAACGGTGTCCTTCAGACCTTGTTTGGCGAAGTTCAAAATGTTGATGACGTTACCCAAAATGCCAAGCAAGCCAATCAGCTCTGCGCTAATTGCTAGGTTAAAGGTCAAGAAGAATTCGTACACGTACGGTTCTATAATCTGATTGGTCATATTGAACGACATGGGGATTCGGTGTTGTTGTTTAATTAATTAAGCCTTGTCAAAGGATAAGACCTGCAGTGAAGAATTAAAAAAAATTACATGTTAATATTTTTCATATAAAATATAATAAAGAATATTTCAGTTATGCATATACGAAGTTATAGATACATATGAATTCTACACTTTTTTTGCCCCGATGGCCCGTTAGGGTTAAGAGAACTTTACTTTTTTATATACGATTGTGCTTTAAATTAAGTTTGACATTAAAACCAAGATAATTAGAATCATCTGACAATTGTTTAACTGATTAAATTCTAACATTAAATTAATCTTTTGAATGCGACAACATCTATTAAATTCACTATTTTGTACTTATTACTATATATATATTTATATATATATATATATATATATATATATATATATATATATATATATGTATATATATATATATATATATAGAGAGAGAGAGAGAGATAGATAGATAGATAGATAGATAGATAGATAGATAGATAGATAGATAGATAGATAGATAGATAGATAGATAGATAGATAGATAGATAGATAGATAGATAGATAGATAGATAGATAGATAGATAGATAGATAGATATGAATTACAAAAAAGACATGTTTTTTTTAGCAACTGTACGATATATTTTGGCTGTTAGTTAATTTTCTTCATTTTTTTTATCAGTATGTTGACTAAGATCAAATTCGATATGGCCAAGCCTTTGAAGTTTTTGTTCATTTGAATAAGAATTTCCGGGACACAATTTTTAATATGTCTTCATGAATAATCTCGTGAACTTAGTAGATTTACTCTGATAATGACACATTAGTCAATCCTATTTCTTTCTCCTCATTGTTGTTAATATTTACAATTTTGAGTCGAAGAAAGGCCACCAAAACAGCATCGTGTTTTGAACTCCAGTCGTGCACCAACCACTTGACGCTCTCAGCCTCAATCTTCTAAACTACCAAAATTATTTCATATCACTTTCTTTTTTTTTATCTTAATTATGATAGTGTGCTGTATTTTGAACCACTATTTCACAGTGTGCTCAAGGTTCGAAATTACTAAGTTATCTGACAGCCTAAAAAAAAAATGGTTCACTAAACATTATAGCTTTCAAGTTCAATTTATTGCCGAGAACAGACTGATGGTATTTAAAACAGGACTTCTTGAGTTACATACATCATGAATTTTTTTTCGATTTTTGACTTAAAATATTCAATACTTGCTGAAGTTAATTTGATATATGAACAATTATTGTCTCTATTTTGTATAATGACATTCAATTTCTTCAAAGGTTGTTATTAAACAGACTTATTTAAGACTCGCTTATCAGTTTTTTTTCTGACTTAAGTAATAAGACGTTATGATGTATAATTAACTGTGAAATTTTCTAATCGATTTATCTGCAAGAACCTCAACTTTTTCAAACAAAAAACAATGTTGTTCTAGTCAATATAATTCAGCTGTTTAAAGTCTGAAATGAAATGTGATGATTAGTGTCACTCGTCGTTATGGATTTTGTTTTTTTGTAAATGTATCCTTTCATTTTAAAGTTGGCATGTTATGATTAATACTGTATAATGATGGTGCGCTTTGGTTATAAGGTTCACTCCTCATGATTTTATTCTTGCCTCCACATTATTTTATGCGAGGTATTATATTATTGTACTAAATGTCATAGTTGGGTATGAAATCGAAATCTTGTTTAACTTCTGTCTTGATTTAGTGGTTTTTGAGTTAAACCAGTTTTTAATGACTACACAGTTTGCTTTTTTTTCCATTAAAAAATAAATGTAAGTTTGTATTGTACTAGTAGTTGTGCTTGATATATTACCAACACTGGCTGCGTTACACAGGCTACGTTAAAATGGCTACGTTACACTGGCTACTTTACACAGGCTTCGTTACACTGGCTACGCTACACTGGCTACTTTAAACTGGCTACGTTACACTGGCTACGTTACGCTGTCTGCGTTACACTGGCTGTGTTTCAAGACTACATTATACTGGCTATATTAAACTGGCTATGTTACAAAGCCTTCTTCTTCCTTTGGTTCTACAGGCCATTCAGAGCCCTGGCCTGCCATACTACTCTTCTCCACTTTTCTTGATCCTCCACTCTCTCACATCTATGGCTTTAAGTTCTTTCTCCACTTCCTCTAAACATCTGCTTGTTGGTCTGCCCTTAGGCCTTTTCTCATTGGGTGTTGCCTTATTTATATATTTCAAAGTCTCTGTTACACACACACACACACACACGCACACACACATAGGATACTGATGCCTCGACATTTCCTTGAAAAATACTAGTTATAATTTATTCGGCCTGCTCATACATTAAATTAAACACCAACTATGGAGGAGCGACAGTCCGTTGAAAAAAACACCGTCAATTAGATAAAGATTTTAACTTGATATTTTTTTTTAAATACAAAATTGTAGAGACAATTTTACCTAGGATTCAATTGGAGATTTAAAAAAAAAATTCTTTCTAGCTCAATTTGTTCTCAATTTCGTTTGGTAACGGATGTAGTAAAACGTTATTTGTTACCGGCCTGTAAGAAAGCATTAGTTCTTGTGAACCCAAAGTACTAAAAAAAAGTAAAGTTCCCTTCACACTAACGGACCATCGGGGCAGATGAAGTGTAGAATTCATCTGTTTCTATAACCTCGGCATATGAAGGGGTTATGTGGTTAGCACAACGCCCAGCCGCCTTTACTCCCCCAACTTAAAGTCATGTACCCATTAAAAGCTCGATGGACTTGGGGACTTTCACCAGGACCTGAAAAAATCCCAAGGTTCTTACTGAGATTCGAATCCGGGACCCTCCGGTCGACAGTCGAGCGCTCTACACCGCACGACGAACCATCCCCACAAAGTACTTAAGTTCTGCTTATTTCTATGTAACCAGGAATGAGTACTAATTCTTGTCATACTGGTGAGAAGTATTCCCCCTCCCCCTACATTCATTACAGAGTAATCATGAGCCATTTAAAGGAGAAGGTACGACTAGCTCGTTGGTTGGCGAGGTTCATGGCTCATACAGCTGGGGTACATGTCATCAACTTGAGTCATAACCGACCGTAACAATGTGTTTATGTTAAATATAGTTATACATTTATTATTTATTTTATCATTATGTCAAAATAAGTAGTGCAACACTCACTGTCTGTCACACATTAGGCCTAAAAAACATAACATGAGGACGAAACTATACTATTATAAACATTTGATTATTTCATTTTGCTTTTTATTTTTTGTCCTTAGTGTGGATAAGGATCGTAAAAAAACCATAGTTAAATACAGTAACGTAGAAATGGCTATGTTACATATACATTTGTCATACATAACACGGCAGAAAAAAAAATTTCGGCACCCAAAAGAGATAGTAGTACACATACAAATCGTCCATTTTATTCCTCAGGAAATGGTAAACTTTTGACTCAGAGCCAACCAGTACGCACGTTTCTGAATACTTGAGCAAAATTACATTTCGACTCGTATATCCATCATTATAAAAATTATCTTCATAAAAATAATTACATTTATTATAATCATGCACTTTGGTTTATAAACATGTACACGTACTAAAAAGTGTAATCATTTTTTATCATACCGACATTTAAATTGCTCAAAAAATCATAAATGTGTGTCAATAATTTATGACTGAATAAAATCATAGAATTGAATTAGCTTGGGCCCCGTTCTTCTGCACCAAGGAGGCCTCTTATGACAGTCCCTGTTAAAATAATACATATCAGTATTCTACTGTCTAAGATTTTCTCCAGTTTTTTGTCCACTTGCCACATTTGGACTGCACATGAACATTTATTTTGACTACATCGTTGTAGGCATATAATGTAATATTGAATGTAAGCAAATACATTAATAAGTTTAGATTTGTTCCTTGAGAACAAACCTAGTGGTAATGAAGTTCTTAAGGGAAAACGCGTATTTGTTTACATACATGTTGTAGTATATGAAATTGATTACCGAAATGAAGAGAGAAATATTGTATCCCACAGGCTTAGCAGATTCCTGCAGAAGACATTGAAAGAGTTGTGTGTATCTAATTATAATAATCTGATCAATACGGCCCTATGAGGTGAAAAAAAGACAACAGGGAAAGTTGTCTTTGCATTAGTTAGACACCTAGATGATGACCTCCTAGTCTGACTTTACATATCGCATACTAATGGCTATTGTAATGGAAGATCTAATTCACAATTCATATTGTATAGCTAGATAAAATGATTTCATCTTATGTCTAATGTCCACAAAAATAAAAAATAAAAGGTTAACAAGCAATATAGTTTGATTTTTTAAAGACTATTGTCCTTTATTGCATACGGTAACTCAAAGATTTTTTGGTAACCTCTCCGTTAGACTACGGTACAACGACCCTTGTCTTGCAAGTTGTAGCGCATCTCATTTGTTCATAGGCGACACAACAATTTCCCTTTTGAGAACACCAAATAGTTTTACTCCGTCTTTTGCTGTGAACGAGACAACGATGCAGAAAAAAGTGTCCATATAAATAGCAGCGATTTGGGCTCTGCGTTAAATCGAAAGTAAAGAATTAATTCAACAGTATTCCATTTTAAAATACAATCAGGAAAAAATCGGATCTGCTTGAAACCAAAAAATAGCCTAACCTACAAATCAAGCCTAATGGGATATAACTCAATGCAAATGTATTTGCAGTGTACAGCTAGTTGAATATATAAGCATCCCCAGGACCGAGGTACTTAGTTGGCTTGATAGGATCAGGACCTTAATATAGAAACAATACCAAGAACTTTTTTTTTATTGAACTATAGTTAATGGGTGCCCATCGAGTAGCTCATGATGTTGGCTGAAAGGTTCACACATAGACCTTGATTATAAGGATAATTTGAGAATATGTATGTATGATGTAAGATACCTTACACTGACCATAACGGGCATAGCAAGTAAAATAGCCACAGATCAAATCTCCGATCTAGTCACAAAAAAATGAAAACAGGAAAAGTAAATTAAACTGAAGTGCTCCGGTTGTTTCATCTGTAATTTGATTTATTATTAAGGTCCTGAGAGTACACATTTGTATTAAACATATTTAGGACAAAAGTTGGATTTGCCTTATGCCCTTAAATATCTCTCTCTAAATATTTAAAGAAGGGAAACTTTACTTATATATATATATATATATATATAAGTAATGATCCGGCCAGCAATAACATATGGTAGCGAAACATGGACCATCAGCAAACAAGCAGAAAATATGCTAAACACTTGGGAAAGGAAAATATTTAGGAAAATATATGGGCCAGTAAAGGACAATAACGAGTGGAGAAGTAGAACCAATTCAGAGCTGTACGAACTGTACGAAGAACCAAATATAACTGCTGAAATTAAAATGAATAGATTAAGGTGGGTAGGGCACATAGAAAGAATGGAAAACAACAGAGGTCCAAAAACGATTTATAAGACAACACCTAATGAGAAAAGGCCTAAAGGCAGGCCAAAAAGCAGATGGTTGGAGGAAGTGGAGAAAGACCTTAAAGCCATAGGAGTGAGAGAGTGGAGGAAGAAGACCATGGATCGGGAAAAGTGGAGAAGTGTAGTATGGCAGGCCAGGGCCCTAAATGGGCTGTAGAGCCAAAGGAAGAAGAAGAAGAAGAATATATATATATATATATATATAAACTTATATATATAAACTTTTAGTCCCATTTGTTATAAAATTACATGTTCTATAAATATGACTATGACCGAGATCACTCACGGCTAATTCCTACACGCAACAGTCTATTTTAATTAATATATAATGAAAAAAAAAAGTAATAGCTCACTGCGATCCGAAAATAAGTCGCCGAAGAGCCGCTATAAACAAATCTAACAGACCACAACGCTTGTCAGGGACTAACTTATGGTTATGACAGCCTTTTGATAGTCATTTTAAAACGTGGTACCCTAATGTAGATCACATGTGTCGTTTGCTTTTATCGTAAGTATTCTTCATTGATTTTAGTGTCCTTCAAAAAATTTGTATTAACGAGATTAGTCTCTGTATCATTATAATTACGTTTATGGATGTATGAATAGGAAATGTGTGTAACTATTTACAAAATAAATATAATCAAAATATATCACTTACCCAGATTAAGAGCCTTACTCGTAACAAAAAATACTGGAATTAAAAAATCAAAGAATGCCATGACGTGACTTGATAACAAAGCTAGCATAAAAACTACTTGGAATAGCCTCGACATTTTATTCAGAAATGTGTGGTGTGTCTGTCTGCTGTGAGATCTAAATGTAATGCAGTAAACAGAACAGTCATTTTATACCTGACAGAGACTGCATTACGGATTAGGTAAAGTTTTGACTATGATTGCGACTATCAAATTATGCCTTGGGTTTTAATCCGATTGTGGGGGGACGTGTGGTAGTGCGGTGTAGAGTGCTCGACTGTTGACCTGGATCCCGGGTTCGAATCTCAGTGAAGCGGCTAGGCATTGCGCTAACCCCACAACTCCTTTTACATGGCAAGGTTACTAAAAAACAGACAGGTCATTTTAGGGGCAGAAAGGAAAAAAGGTTTTTTTTTTACTAGATCCGATTAAAAAAATAAAAAGCTAAAAGATGTTTTTCATTTCTTTCTGGAAGATCTTTTACATGTGTCCAAAACAATGTTAGTGGGACGTATGGCCGAGTGGTGTAGATACTCGACTGTCTAACTGAGAGTCCTGGGTTCGATCCTCGGTGAGACCAATGGAATTTTTCCTGGTGAAATTTGGTGCAAAGTTTGTCACACAAGTCCACCCGGCTTTAAATGGGTACCTGACTTTAAGTTGGTGAAGTAAAGGCGGCTGGGCGTTGTGCCAACCACACAATCACTTCATATGTCGAGGTTATAGAAACAGATGAATTCTACACTACATCTGACATAGCTTATAAATGCTCATTTGCAAATGTCCAAGTACCCAGAGTATTCACCTGTGAAAATCCTTAATATAACCTGGTATATACTAATTATGACTATATTGTAGTCAATATCCAGATACAAAATAAGTAGAGTTTTACCTCGTAAATAATGTCAAAATAATTAGGGAACACAAAAACTCCTTATAGCCAAGGTTTTCAACCGGTAGTAACCGGTTCGGGAAATTTTATGAATGGCTACAAGAGACATATACTTTTCAAAAATCTTCTTGTGAGGGGTACCTTCTTACAGTGGCGCAACAAGGGGGGGGGGGCATTGGGGGCATGCCCCCCCCCCAGAAATAAAATTTTGGACATTATTGAGAGTATAATTATTTTGTTTTCGTACGAATGCTTGTAATGTAAGTTGTATCTCATGATGTTTAATAAAAGTGATTTTTTTTGCCCGCCCCCCCCCAGTGAAAGTTCGGTCACGTTGCGCCACTGCCTGCTTACATACTTTCTCACCCTTTGGGGTATAGTTGCAAAAAATGTTTGAGAACCGCGGCAATACACAATATATTGATGTGGACCTTTACCCCACGTGATATCTCTTGAACACCACAACAAATTGATAGCCCCCTGAATAACTTTGCTTAGTTATGCCGGTAAAATATAGCAAAAAGCCCACATGTAGAACATAAAGTGTGAGGTCTTTGATAATACTTTAGTATTTGCATATCAATGATTTATTTGTAAATCCCAGCGATATTTTTTGTTTAATCGACGTTCTATCTATGCATGTTACACTCATAAAAGGTGGCTTTACAATCTTATATTAAATTTAATGAACAAAAATATAAACATCTATACTGCAACGGGTGGCCGAGTGGTGTAGATACTCGAAAGTCGTCCTGAGAGTCCTGGGTTCGATCCTCGGTGAGAACATTGTGGAATTTTCCCAGGTGAAATGTGTTTCAAAGTCGTCCTACAAGTCCACCCAACTTTAAATGGGTACCTGACTTTAAGTTTGGGAAGTAAAGGCGGCTGGGCGTTGTGCTAACCACATAACCCCTTTATATGCCGAGGTTATAGAAACAGATGAATTCAACACTTCATCTGCCCCGATGGCCCGTTAGGGTTAAGGGAACTTTACTTTACTTTACTACTATACTCCAAAATAAAGATCGCTGATCCATCTATCACTAAAATTTCTGAACAAAAAAACACTACCACGATGAGTACCGTCAATGATATTAATACCACCTACAAACATCGTGGAAAAAATCTATCACCTGTTATCAGCAGATACTATAATCTAAAATATCATAAGCCATTTTGTAAAATAGTTAAGTGCTTTTTCCTTTGACAAACTTGACTTAATTCATAGAACTTCTTGCGGAGCAAAAGAGCCTATGCAATCACTTAACAGTACTCTCTGTTTTGAGTGGCCTCTTTGTTTTTTTTAATGTTTGGTTGCAACTTTTAGTCTTTTTTTTAATCCTAACTTTTTTTTTAATCCCCTTAACCGATGAGGTCGTTAGGGGAACCAATGGACACAACAACTGATGAGATTTCAAACGTCATTCATGTGGGGCTTATAGGCTTGGTGGCACCCATCTCTTCTTCAAGTCAGCGGCAAATAGTTATGGCTTTACCAGGGATTTTACCCTGCACCCTTTGCATGTGAGTCGAGTTAACTATCGACTTTGCTATCCAGACTTCTCATTCTCCTTTACACGCTCTTATTTATGAGGACTATTTGCCAATTTTCTTTTACGTTGTGAAACCAAAAGAAAACGGGATACGATTTTTTTTCTCTGTATGTAGTAATTATCTTAAAACTTGCAGTTATTTCATTTCGTTTTTTCATATTCATATAATAAATAATCAATCAGTAAAGCTCTAAACGCCCAAAAGGGGGCGTCAAAGCAGATGAAGTGCAGTACTCATCTGTAGCCTCGGCTTATGAAGGGAGTGTATGGTTAGCTTGCCGCCCAGCTGCCTTTACTTTCTCCCCATCAGAAGTTAGGTACCCATTTAACGCTGGGTGGACTTTAGGGACCTTTAGCTATCTATCACCTGGAGCTGGATAAATCTGCTTATTTCTCACCGAGGATCAAACCCAGGACTCTCGGGTTGACAGTGGAGAGCTCTACAACACTCGATCGTCCGTCCATCTCCCATATTCATATGCGCTCTTTATATTCTGTTTTTGTGTATAATGTTTTTATGTGATGATGATATTAATCTTATGTCACGTTCATAAACGGAAGACAAGAAATGTTTTTTTTTTTTTAAAAGGAGAGGAGATACAGGCGAATGAATTGTGTCTTTATCATATAAATATATTTCATATATATTTCTGTTTGTACTCAAATGAAATAAAAAAAACGGTCATTTTAAAACTGCATTTGTAAAACTGCACTTGTGAGAGTTTCTTTTTGGTGCCAGACGATATGTGTGAAGTCCCTGCAAGGATGAGATGAAATCTCTTAGATCCTATAAACAACTAATGGGACGGTTTTTATGGTGCCCTTCTTTCATCCCCACCATAGCTGTGGCCATGGAGGCACCACTGGAGAAATACCGGGATCTTGAGCCATGACCTGAAAAATTTCCTTGGTCCTCATCGGAGATCGAACCAGGTACCTTCAGGTCGACAGTCGAGCGCTTTACCGCACGACCACGATATAGAAATGTCCATAAAAACAACATTTGTCTTAATTATTTTATAGTGCTAGGTAAAATAAATTTCCTTAAAACTACATTTAGGATAGCTTTTGTTACATAATGCTCTTGTTGAAAAATGCAAATATGTCTTCGCCGTAAAGACAGAAAAATCACAAAAAGAAGAGATGGATGGAGTGTGAAGGGATGTACGTGCCCAGAGTAATTTGCAGATGTTTACCTAAGCTGTAGTATTTTTTTTTAAATGAAAAGTTAATGGAAGCAAAAAATAAATATTTATACTATTTCAGTTAATGTGAAAAATGTCTGAATTATTATAAAATGTTTAGCATTGAATAATTATTGTAATATTTTTTTTTAAAAAGTCATTTTCGATTATACATTTTACATAATGAGAAGTATTTATTGAAATAGTCTTTCTAAAAATCAGCATAGTTGTGTTATTTGCAATAAAAAAGTTCCCCTTAGTTGTACTGGGCCATCGGGGCTGATGAAGTGATTTCATCTGTTGTTATGACCTCTGCGTATGTTGAAATTGTGTGGTTAGCACAATGCCTAGCCACTTTTTACATTCCCATCTAAAGTCCAATACCATTTACAGCTGGGTGGACTTGTAGGACGACTTTCCACCAAAAAAACATCTGGAAATATCCCATGGTTCTCACTGAGGATCGAACCCATGACTATCAGGTTGATTGTCGAGTATCTTCATCACTCGGCCATCCGTCCCGCGCTATTTGCTGTGATGTATTGATATTTGTTGCTAAACTTTTTTTAAATGTAAATAGCAGGATTAGTATCATCCTTTTGCTTATAATCATTTATAGTTATTTTAAGAAACGAAGGCAAAGTGCTTTCCAGATCCTGGATGTCTCTTTCTAATCGTTATATTCATCAACGTAATTAAATTAATTGTAATTTTGTCATTTTTTATTTTCAAACAGCGATAAGCTTTCTATATGATTTATATTTCATGATGAAGACTAGATGAATTTTAACTTAATGTCACATAAAATGATAAATGAAATATACTATTGTTAACTGTGTTAATTTCAATTCAAATAAGTCGTATATATTTTTTTAAATTCTTTTAATGCATGTCATTCATGGTTGACTACTAAGACCACAATATAGACTGCCATTCAGGTCTCAGTTTAAGACGCCATCTGCGCATATGCTTCACGGTTTTTCAACTCTAGGTTTTCCACAGATTCTCCTCCCTTATAAATCTTTTTCTCCAAAGCCACCTCATCGTTTTCGAAAAGGTCCTGTTCAGCTAAGGAACAGAAAAACAACATATTTTATGTAATACATTTCAGTCGCTTATAATCTAAACAAATATCTGCATCGGGCTCGCTATGATTGCCTCTGAAATTATTGTACTACTAGCTGTACCGTGCAAAACCTTTGCATAGAGTTATATCCCCTTATGCTTGATCGGTAGGGTAGATTATTTTTGGTTTCGGGCAGATCCGATTTTTTTTCATGATTGTATTTTAAACTGGAATACTGTTGTATTCATTCTTTACTTATGATTTAACGCACACTGGAAATTATTATTATATATGATATTATGTAAACTTTATTATTTTATTCTATTTTTTTATATTCTTCTTAAATCGATGATCTATATTTTTTTACATAATTTATTATCAATATATCGTTATATAAAAACTGACCTCAGTTATTATCTTTATATAATGAACTAATCTCTGTTATTTTCTTTATATAAAGATATGGTGGCTCTAGTCAAATATGGTGTATCAAAGCGTTTAAGTTGTTTGGAGAAGGAGGATTTTGAACCACGTGTCGTTGTGTGTTTTGTGACGTAGAACGCATGTGTGCAAGTAAGAGACGCTATGATGGAGAATGCTGAAGTGTATGTGTTTATTTGTTTATGCGGATGTAATTTTTTTTAAAGCATTAAACGTCTGAAGTACAGTCGATTCCGCTTAATTGGGACACATCGGGACCGAGGCTTTTTGTCCCAATTAAGCGGCTGTCCCAATTAAAAATACGAATTTACTATTGGCTTCTTGGTTTGGTTTCTTTGAGATTTGTCCCTAATAAGCGGCTGTCCCAACTAAGCGGTGTCCCAATTAAGCGGAATCCACTGTAAATTGTTTTGGAGTCTTCGTCCCTTTCATAACAGAACTAATATCCGTTATTATTAATTTATAAAGAACTAGTCTCATTGATTTTTTTTGTTTGAAGAACTAAACTAATGATATTCTTTTAACTCTGACCAAGTATAAACGAGATAGTTTTATTCACTTCTCATGCACAATTAAAAATCACGCATCTTCAAATATAAAAAAAAACTTACAATGACTGCTACCTCCTGCATTGACAGTGATCGCAAGTACAAGAAGAAGGGCAAGAGCGAGGCGTATGGAAGGCATTCTGGTCAGGTTTGTCGGTTTGCTAAAGGGACCAATAATACAGCAGATAAAATAAACATTATTTATATACTAAAAGAAACCCCATTAATGAGGGATTTAGAACGCATGTGTTGAAGGATAAGCAGATTTATTATCGAATAAATTTGAATGACAATTTATGGTTCCATTGACACGTTGATTATTACTACAGACTACAGTGAAATGTTATTACAGTAATGGAGGTGTATGGGTAGGTGAAGGTAACCTTGGGAGGGTGGTTGGCTTGCTCGTTGTACATAAATTAAAAGTTAAGTCTTGGAATGAGTAGATTAATTATAACAATGAAGTAATAAATTATTTATAATAATACATGAATAAATTATTTATAATAATGAATAAAAAGATCATTTATAATAATGAATAAATAGATTACTTATAATAATGAAGAAATAGATTACTTATAATAATGAAGAAATGATATATTTATAATAATAAATGAATACATTATTTATCACAGTGAATACAACAATGAATTTATGAATACAGTTATACATTACTGTAAAAAGATGTAATAATTATTCCAATTTATTTAAAAGTGTATCGAAACCCGTAGGTGAAAAAGGTGAGGTGATATAATAAGGGTTTGGATTGTCAGCACGACGTCTAGACACTGGGGGTTTGGATTGTCAGCACAACGTTTAGACACTGAGGGTTTGGATTGTCAGCACAACGTCTAGACACTAGTGGTTTGGATTGTCAGCACAACGTCTAGACACTGAGGGTTTGGATTGTTAGCACAACGTCTACACATTGAGGGTTTGGATTGTCAGCACAACGTCTACACATTGAGGGTTTGGATTGTCGGCACAACGTCTAGACACAAGTGGTTTGGATTGTCAGCACAACGTCTAGACACTAGGGGTTTGGATTGTTAGCACAACGTCTACACATTGAGGGTTTGGATTGTCGGCACAACGTCTAGACACTAGTGGTTTAGATTGTCAGCACAACGTCTAGACACTGAGGGTTTGGATTGTCAGCACAACGTCTAGACACTAGTGGTTTGGATTGTCAGCACAACGTCTAGACACTTAGGGTTTGGATTGTTAGCACAACGTCTACACATTGAGGGTTTGGATTGTCGGCACAACGTCTAGACACTGAGGGTTTGGATTGTTAGCACAACGTCTACACATTTAGGGTTTGGACTGTCAGCACAACGTCTACACATTGAGGGTTTGGATTGTCGGCACAACGTCTAGACACTGAGGGTTTGGATTGTCGGCACAACGTCTAGGCGCTGAGGGTTTGGATTGTTAGCACAACGTCTACACATTTAGGGTTTGGATTGTTAGCACAACGTCTACACATTTGGGGTTTGGATTGTCAGCACAACGTCTAGACATTTAGGGTTTGGATTGTCGGCACAACGTCTAGACACTAGGGGTTTGGATTGTCGGCACAGCGTCTTGACATTGAGGGTTTGGATTGTCAGCACAACGTCTACACATTTAGGGTTTGGATTGTCAGCACAACGTCTAGACATTGAGGGTTTGGACTGTCGGCACAACGTCTAGACACTAGGGGTTTGGATTGTCGGCACAGCGTCTTGACATTGAGGGTTTGGATTGTCAGCACAACGTCTACACATTTAGGGTTTGGATTGTCAGCACAACGTCTAGAAATTGAGGGTTTGGATTGTCGGCACAACGTCTAGACACTAGGGGTTTGGATTGTCAGCACAACGTCTAGACATTGAGGGATTTGGATTGTCGGCACAACGTCTAGGCGCTGAGGGTTTGGATTGTTAGCACAACGTCTACACATTTAGGGTTTGGATTGTTAGCACAACGTCTACACATTTAGGGTTTGGATTGTCAGCACAACGTCTAGACATTTAGGGTTTGGATTGTCGGCACAACGTCTAGACACTAGGGGTTTGGATTGTCGGCACAGCGTCTTGACATTGAGGGTTTGGATTGTCAGCACAACGTCTACACATTTAGGGTTTGGATTGTCAGCACAACGTCTAGACATTGAGGGTTTGGACTGTCGGCACAACGTCTAGACACTAGGGGTTTGGATTGTCGGCACAGCGTCTTGACATTGAGGGTTTGGATTGTCAGCACAACGTCTACACATTTAGGGTTTGGATTGTCAGCACAACGTCTAGAAATTGAGGGTTTGGATTGTCGGCACAACGTCTAGACACTAGGGGTTTGGATTGTCAGCACAACGTCTAGACATTGAGGGATTTGGATTGTCGGTACAACGTTTGGACACTGAGGGTTTGGATTGTTAGCACAACGTCTACACATTTAGGGTTTGGATTGTCAGCACAACGTCTAGACATTGAGGGTTTGGATTGTCGGCACAACGTCTAGACACTAGGGGTTTGGATTGTCGGCACAACGTCTAGACATTGAGGGATTTGGATTGTCGGTACAACGTTTAGACACTGAGGGTTTGGGTTGTCGGCACGACGTCTAGGCGCTGAGGGTTTGGATTGTCGGCACAACGTCTAGACGCTGAGGGTTTGGATTGTCGGCACAACGTCTAGACGCTGAGGGTTTGGATTGTCGGCACAACGTCTAGACGCTGAGGGTTTGGATTGTCGGCACAACGTCTAGACGCCCCTGTTTCACACACTTTCGTTCGATCTGATTTTTTTTTTCAAATGGTATCTACAGGCATGTCACACGTTAACCTACTGTTTATTCATTTATTGAATTAACCGATCAGTTTGATCCAGTTGAGTTCAAACCAACGTCTCGGTACAATAGTTAAAAGTTTTATAAGATGGTATTAAGAAATGAATTATACATGTACTAGAGACATCATCGGGACATTATTAGTGGTTTAATTTACACGTCCTTTTAAGAGAGTAAAGCGTTCAACCGTAATAGCCGAGAGGATTTTTGACTAGATCCTGGTGAGAATCGGTTGGAAGTTCCCCAAACCAACTATAATAGGGTGCCTGAAAAAAATATTGGGAAAGTACAAGGAGTTGAACATTCTGCTAGCCACTCAATCCCTCGGTATGCTTGGCTACTATGACACATGCATTCTACACTTTACCTACCACGAAGGTCCTAAGAGCTATGGAAGGTTTACTTTATGTATATCAGTTAATGCGATCTTAAGAAACAAATATTTTACCTAAAAGTATATTAATTTAATATTAAACAACTTGTTTTCATATATTGTTTACACAACACACAAGGATAAAGGACGAGGTATACTGGGTATGGCTAGGTAATATCAACGATTTAATTGATCAATGTTTTCTATGACGTAATGGTGTCTACAATGACGTGTCATTAGATTAAAGTGACAATATCTGGAATAACGTGATAATATCTAGAAAAACGTGACAATATCTAGAAAAACGTGACAATGTCTAGAAAAACGTGACAATATCTAGAATAACGTGATATTATCTATGATAACGTGACAATATCTAGAATAACGTGACAATATATATGATAACGTGTCAGTTTCAACAATAATATGAATAGTTCAGAATAGCTTGAAAGTGTACAGAATTATTTGATTGATTTGACAATAATGCAAATTTGATTGCAATAACTTGATTCTCTTACAATGGCGTGATCTCGTATTGAGTTTATTAAAAAATAAAAATTCAAGATAACGAATCACTCTTTCAAGCTAAGCAGTAGTAGGTAGGCCTATCCGAAATTTTTCAGCTCAAAATCGATTTCTGCCTAGGTAGCCATTAAATGATAACATTCACAAATCATGGCATATTAATATAAAATGTTTAATAAAAACAAAATTTTTTTTTGTTATTTTAACTATTATGATGATGACGAATAAAAGTAACATAATTTCTGCTGGGATCGGACGAGCATGTCATTTTGTTTACTTCTGATTGGTTGTTATACGTAGATAATGATTAGCCGTTGAATTAAAACAATTTTTGGGTAATTTAAAAAAAAAACAAAAAAAAAAGTATTCAAATCGTTATCACATGTCATGTCTTCTGTAATCCATGTCGTCTGCCACTAAAGAAAATCGATACTGACCGGACAAAATCCATGTCGTCTGCCACTAAAAAAAGCGATACTGACCGGACAAAATCCATGTCGTCTGCCACTAAAAAAAGCGATACTGACCGGACAAAATCCATGTCGTCTGCCACTAAAAAAAGCGATACTGACCGGACAAAATCCATGTCGTCTGCCACTAAAAAAAGCGATACTGACCGGACAAAATCCATGTCGTCTGCCACTAAAAAAAGCGATACTGACCGGACAAAATCCATGTCGTCTGCCACTAAAAAAAACCGATACTGACCTGACGAAATCCATGTCGTCTGCCACTAAAAAAAGCGATACTGACCTGACGAAATCCATGTCGTCTGCCACTAAAAAAAGCGATACTGACCGGACAAAATCCATGTCGTCTGCCACTAAAGAAAATCGATACTGACCGGACAAAATCCATGTCGTCTGCCACTAAAAAAAGCGATACTGACCGGACAAAATCCATGTCGTCTGCCACTAAAAAAAGCGATACTGACCGGACAAAATCCATGTCGTCTGCCACTAAAAAAAGCGATACTGACCGGACAAAATCCATGTCGTCTGCCACTAAAAAAAGCGATACTGACCTGACGAAATCTAATAAAAACAAAACAAGGATAGGCTAAACAGTGACACAGCGAGCTTAACTCGCGCCCCGGGCACAATACCTGTTTAGCCCTCACCCCCATTCGAATGCCATATAATATTGTATGTAAAATATACCATTTGGCGCCCTTTTGTGAGTAGTGCGCGGTGTATGAAGCCCCCTTTCGCCCGCCCCCCCCTCTCATTACACCACTGAGGCTATGGTCTAGAGACGGTACATGACAATGCACAACATTAGCTTTAATATACATACGCCAGCATGACTACACCAGAACATTATACCAACATAACTATACCTATATAACTATATTCAGATATCTACACCAACAAAAATATGCCTTCACAATTACATTTACATGACTACACCATTGCAAATACATTCAAAATTACTACATCAACAAATCTGTGCTAACATAGCCATATCTACACCAGCATAACTATACCTACATACTATACAAATATAACTATATGTACACGATATACCCACATAACTAAACCAACATTACTGTACCTGCAAACATATACTTATACAATATAGCTACATAACTTTACCTACAATATATACCTACATAAATAAACCAATATATAAATACACTATTGATAGGTTTTCATTTACAAGGCCTACTAACACTAGAACGACGGCAGCGCTCATTTTGACCGCAACGCTACTTTGCGGTTTAATTACTTCTAAACGGCTAACCCAAGACTATTGAAATTTTATGACTTTACATATATTAATAACATTGTTAAAATCGTATAAGATTATTATTGTTGGTTTTATAATGACCGAAATAAAACAAATTATACATAGAAAGACTGCAGCGGTCATAATGACCGCCATACCTATTAATATCTTGTGACGCTTTCGATTGACGTCATATTGTTGCCAAAAACACATCCATCGTTGGTGCGATAAGGCAGAATCAAAGAGAGTTGACAGTGAATTCGTAAAGACACAACTCCAGACAGGCCCGTAGCATGCGGGGGGGGGCAGGGGGCCGGCCCCCCTGCATTTTGTCTGGTCCCCCCTGCTTATTTGTTCTACTTAGTAAAATGTATTACCTGCCCCACCCCTACTGTAGAATGCATGGCCCCTCTTGTAGAATTTTCACGATACGGGGCTGACTCCAGAACGTTTTTCTTCAAAAATAATCGTCAATGGTTAAAAAAACAACCTAACAATTTACCGTTGAAAACCAAAACAATATACCTGTATATTGATTAACTTGCACAAACATATTGAAATTAGTGAAACAAAAAAAAAACTTCCAGAAACTGTGCAATATAATTTTTGTAAGTGAGCAGTGAACGTTCTGAACCAATTGAGCCGCCTGTACACAACGAGATCAGCATCACGAAGATAGCCAGTCTATATCTTGTACAATTTTCTGGACTTTACGGCTATAAACGCATTTATATTATTTCGATTATGCATATATTCCAGCATTTCTATGCGGTCTTATATTTTGAACCTTGTTCACGAATTGTGATCGCCTTACTGTGTGTAAAGGTATGAGGTTTGTTGATGTTATACTTTGATGTAGACAAACTTGGAGGCGTACGGTAGCGTGGTGAAGTCTGGTATGCTCGACACAAATGTTCACGAACACTTCATAAATAAGAGTCTCAAAGCTGCACGGCTGATTCAAAGGCAAATTTATTGAACGAAGACATTAAAGTAGAAAACATGTTAAATGATATTGACTACCAAACTGATTATGCAATATCGTACTTGACTATTAAACTGACTCTCATAGAGATGAAACTAAACACGACTCTCTAGTTCAAGCTCAAGTAAGTAACTAAGCAAGTGACAAGTGACGTCTTACCACGTCACATAACAACATAAGAATTCATACTCTCCTAAAAAAATGTGATTAACACACATGCACAAACAAAATCAAACAGTGTATACTTAATTCTACTTTAACTCCTTCACACTGTGCAACAAAAAGCAAAGAGGAGCAAGCAGTAACACACACCTTCAATGCTCATTTTGTAGTAACAAAACACAAGATGACCAATGTACAGAATGTGATTACTTATGTCAGGGGTGGGCAACCTTTGTCTAAGGAAGGCCCTATTAAACAATTGACTGTTATCGGCGGGCCGCATATAATTTGTCTACTTCAATTACAATTTACAACGTATGAAAATGAAAATCTAATAACGATAATAACCAGGTATTTGTCATTATATTTCACATTCACACACTCTATTACACACTCTATAGGTAAATCAGGCTCTTGAGGGCGTATTAAGAATCATTGCTTTTGGCGGATCTTGAAGGCGAAAAAAAAAGCAATCTTTTAATACGAATAACCTTTGAATTTTGTAAAACCAATAAATGACCCAGGGTGATGAAAATATTGTGTACTAATAAAATCAAATGTGTAAATACATTTGAAATTGAATCAAAAATGTACGTACATGTAGAATCGAATCAAATTTGTGTGTACATGTAGTTTCCTAACTATTTACGCAATAAATCGATTTATATAAGGATTAACCCAGGCCCGTAGCCAGGACTTCTAGAATGGAGGGGCAAGATTTTTTTTTGGAGGGGCAATATTATTAACGAATATATATATATATATATATATATATATATATATATATAATAGTGTATATATATATATATATATATATATATATATATATATATATAATAGTATATATATAATAATATATGCAAGTTTTACACAATCTGATATAATTTTTCAGATAAAAAAATATTACACAACTTTTTGTTAAATGTTTTTCAGATTTAATGACTATCCATATAACATATGAAAATAAAAGTATGTAATTTAATTGGTCAGAAGACTTTTCAACCTTTATCTAGTAGAGTTGTATTTTTCTATTTTTCAGTGAGTTGAATCTTCTCAGGACCTTTTCTACTTCTAGTTGTTTCGTTCTCTTCTGGTCAAAGGCCATATATACTAGGTTAGACATTCTTTGGTGGGACATAGAAAGTCTTTGATGACTGTTAATACGTGTTAGAACTGAGAAAGTTGATTCACACATAGCTGTGCTGCAAGCAAAAGTTTTTACTGCTGCTAGCAAACTATAGCAGTCTTCAAAAGCACTTTTATGTTTGTACACTTCACTGAAGACATTATGCTTTTCAATTTTATTTCTCTCAAAAAAGTTTTTGGCCACTTTCATTTTTTCTTTGCTCGGAATAATATTGTATCTTTTGAGATAATTTAACTTATCGTTTTCATAATCCAAATTTTCTGCTGCACATATTGCCATATAAATGTCATCATTATTCTGAAACCTTTTCTTTATTTCACTCAGTATTACATCTAAAATTTCATAAAATATTCTACCTAACTCATAGCTTTCATTACTGTCACTGCTGAATGAAGCTTTGTTGCCTGTCGTTTCACTTGTTATGTAATTGTCCAGTAAAGAGTTGAACTTCCTTTTTCTTTTTGTTTCAACTTCTTGTACTTTGCATAAATTTGACATTTCTTGTAGTATAGATTTTAGACTGTCTTCATTTCTTAGTTCTTCTATTGCAGATGTTGCAGCAAAAACCAAATTACAACCCTGCTCCAAAGAAATATCATGGCTTTGTAATCCCTTGTCAACTGGTGAGAGAATTTCTAAAATTTGTTTCATTACTAACAGACAAAATACAAACTCTTGTTTCTTTATCACAATATAGAGACCGGTACATAGAGCTACATCATCTCCGTTAAAATGTTTTCCTTGGTTTAAAGATATTATTTCTAGGGTTTCTGATATATGGTCGTAATTTTCATAAATTATCTTACAAGCATGAAGATGACCTGACCATCGTTGTTCCAATAAGCGCGATAGAGCTTTGCCTTTATACATAGGAGCCACAATACCACGAGACAAAAAATTATATAACTGCCCACTCTGACTAAAGAATTCATTAACAATTGCCAAAACAGAAACAGCTTTTGTTATAACCAAATGAAGCTTATGATTATAGCAATGTACATAAGGAATCTCTTTCACTAGTTTTTCTTGAATTAGTGCCTGAACTCCACCCTTTTTACCACTCATCACTGAGGCACCATCATAACATTGGCTCAGCATGTTTTTTGGATTTATACCATACTTTTCCAGTGTTTCTAATGTTTTTTGTGTAAATGTTTTAGCATCCAAAAGAACTGTTGTTTCTATTGACAGCAGAGATTCAAAAATTTCACCATTTTTAACGTATCTGACAGCAATTGCAATGTTTTCCCTATGATTTTTGTCTTTTGTTCCATTCTCCAATAGAGTAAAAAATGGAACATCTGAATTATTTATGTCATTAGAAATCTCTTCTTTAACCAGGTCAGTCATTATTTGAATTATTTCATTCTGAATTTCTGGGGATTGGTATGTGGCATTTTTTGGAATAATTTGGTAAGAATCAGCTAATTTTGGGTCTTTTCTCAATGTAAATTCAAATAAGTTTTTGAATAAGCTTTCTTCTAAATGCTCTTCTATGTTATATGATCCCCTGATAGGAAGTTCATTAATGACAAGAAACTGAATAATTTCAAAAATACTTGAAATGTAATATCTATGTTTTTCAAGCACACTGTCATTGACTAGTGTTGAAACAGACCTATTACATTCAACTCTGATATTTCTTTCGGACCATAATAACATAGACTGTACATGAGTTTCAGACAAAGCATGCTTGTAAAATCCAGTTTTATTTTTATCCAATGCACTTTTCCAGTTTTTAAAACCGGTTTTCGTATAGGTATCCTCTTTACAAAATGCAGCAAACAAGCGACATGGGTAACAAAATGCAGCGTCCAAGGACGGAGAATATTCCAACCACTTGAAATATTGAAACCATTCTGACCTGAAAGACCGATTCTGATTATTTTTAGGATAGGTAGGTAATATAATTTGTTTGATAGGTTCATCCTTTTTTGCTAGATCATTAATTTGTTTTTGCTTAGTTGTTGAGAGTGGCTCTGAAAAGAGCCGTTTTTGATGTTGTCTGGTAGAGGCAGATGTAGCAGAAGTAGAAGCAGCATCTTCTTCTTCGTCACAACTATGACTACACGATTGGCCATCGTTATGTTTGTTAAAAGAAATTAATTTTATCTCTTGATTTTTTCTTATTACAAAACGATCCATTTTAAAACAAAAAACGAAAATGAAAAAAAAACTCTAAAACAAAAATGGAGTCAAAATATGAATAGCCAATGAATGAATAAAAAGGAGGATATGCAAGTAATTGGTTCGATGCAATTGCTCAAGCTTTTTAATATTTAAAATATCAATTAAATTTATCGTTTTAAATGTATTTAAAACTATATATTTTTCATGAATACAAAATAATGTATAAAATATAAAAAAAAGTAATAAAACTAAACCGCATTTTTAATATTATTTATGTCATGTTTTAACCAAAATGGCGGTTACGCAAATTCTCATTGAAAGCGTTCATGTTTTTGGTTCTGAAAAAAGCAAATTTAGTTCGCGCAATGATGTTCCGCTTGATTTTGTAAAAAAAAAATTTAATTATTTTAAAAACTTAATTTATTTAAATCGAAAATTGTTAGGGAAATTTAGACTTACAAGAAAATTTATTTAATTAAAAAAGTTTCAACATTTTCTTGGAAATAAACAATATTTTTAAAAATTCTCAGGGGGGGGCAAACTTTTTCACTTGGGGGGGCGAAACCCCCCCTGGCCCCCCCCCCTGGCTACGGCCCTGGATTAACCAGTTGTAGCAATGACACACGCTTTTAAATTTATAATATTTTGTTAATTGGTAATAAATTTAATTAATGAATATCGGCGATTAGAATTGTTTTTGGTTGTGTGTGTGTGTGTGTGTGTGTGTGTGTTAGCGGTGACTCTTCATCTTCATATGCATGGGATAAAATTACGTAATTGTTCATTAAGAAATGCGGTTGCCAAAAAGTGAGTTATTTTGCATGGGATCCGTTTACTGGTGGGATTATTGGTAGTTAAACAGAACTACCACCTATAACAACAATGTGTAGTTATAGGGGAAAAAAGATATCCTAAATTACATTTAGAATAACTGAATGTTGTAGTCATTACATAATATAATACCCTTTTTTTAAAAAAATTACATTTGAGTTTGTTTGTTTAGTTTTATTGATGTTGAAGTTTAAAAAGAAAAAAAAATCTAAGTCTTACTATTTTAGTTCTTTATATATTTCCAAAGATGTGTTGAACGCAATGTCAGAATGCTCATTCCAATAGCAGATGAATGTTGAGTTTATGTTACGCAGTGGCTACGGGACCAAGGAACGGGACTCCGTATTATTTTTTTCCCGGTGTCCAACTATAGATGCGCATGCGCTCTAGCGCTCTAGACGGACGTTATTTTTTTACGGCTGTAATGTGCGCATGCGCGATAGCTGGACTCCGAAATTTTTTCGGGGTCCGGCTATAGATATAGCTCCTAACCTTAACCCTAACCCTAACTTCATCCCTTACCCCCTAACCCTAATCCTAACCCTATTCCTAACCCTAACCCTAGCCCCCGAAAACAAACAAAAATATGCATCTATAGCTGGACCCGGCAAAAAATAGTACGGAGTTCCCGTTACTTGGTCCCCGTAGCCACTTCGTTTATGTTAACTAATTTAAACTGAACGTCTGCATTAGGCCATGACTATTGTCCAAATGTGACCTTAACGACGAAACCGTTTATAGAGACAAATTAGGATTTTGACTTGGCCAGAGGTCCATAGAATGTCCAAGTTTTAGCTAAGACCTATGGAAATGTATTTTAACAAACATTTGTGATGGATTAAAAAGGAAAAAAAAAACAACATATATTTGGTTTATGTTAATAAAACTTAATAACGTTATTTTAAATTAAAAAAAAAAGAACTTAATAATTATATAAAGTTTTTTTATATTTATAAACTATCGACATATTGTGAGGTAACTTTTTTTGATATTTAGACTAAATAAAGATTAGTTAAGCGTCTTATAGAATAATAACGCAAATAAAATATATCAGTAAAATATGCAACTCAATTTATTTTTATATCAGTTTTTAATTGAAATCTATTTCAATGTTTTTTTTTTTGTCGTGCTTGGTAACTGAATTCATACACGACCGCCATTTTTTTTTTTATTATTTTGATGCCAGAGGGCGTGATTTTTCATCTAATGTTGCTTGGTCTTTCAGCTGTGACAGGTCCGGAGACAATAATTCATTCAAGAAAACTTTTTTTTCAAAATGATGTTCATCATTATTTTGGGATAGGTCTCGACCAGCTGTAGAGCAGAAAATGAAAACAAATTCTTTATTAAACATATGTGTTTTGCTCTAAGTAAAATTTGTGCTGGGTGGGTGGAGAGTTGGGTTAGGGGTTACGACTTCTACAGTAATGTATATACTATCATTAGTAAATTAGTTTGGGACCCATGGACAACACCCTATATGCTGCAAGGTGACTATGGGATGATAATATATATATATATATATATATATATATATTGTAAAGGTATAGTTTTGTACATTTTACCAGATGACATTTTTGTAAGAACTGACTGGAGATCCGGGTTTTTTATGTATTCCCGGAAGGAATTTTTTTTTTTGGTACCCTCGATGGAGGACGATGAATTTTTGATGCTGATAGAGGGAAGTTTTGTAAACGATCTTTTTGTAATCCGATGCGATCGGAAATATTATTACATTAAGAGGTGAAATACTATATTTATATTTTAGCTTCTTTCGTATATAAACATATATTGAATCAGCCATTTCTGACTTAGTTATATTTTATTGGAAAGATAGAGTGGAAGGACATGGCTACCAAACGCCTCCAGAAGTAAATCTACAATTGCAACAACAACAGGGGAGAAACCCGAGAAAGGTTGGCCGCCCAAAGACAACTTAGAGAACTTGAAAACAAGAGATGAAAAGTTGCAACTAAACATGTAAAGAATTGAAAAATGCTATCCAATACAGAGTGCTCCGGACAGTGATTGCAGAGACCAATTGCTCCGCAAGGAGTTTAAGAAACTATGTCAGTAAGTAAAGTATTACTACGAAATAAAATATCATAACATCTTACAATGGTTGTTCAAAATTATTGCAGCTGAAGTCACAGGTATCGAAACAACGAGAAGAAGAACAATTAGATGTAGTGAAGGCATCTTGACTCAAATGTAGTGTAAGGATGTTTAGGTCTGTTTGCTTCACGATCCGATTCTTCGGCATTAGAAATGAAGATCATTTATACCATTTACTTGACGCAGGATTACAGGATGCGGGATTACAGGATGCAGGATTACAGAACGCGGGATTAGTACATAGCTGTCAAAAAAAGAAACAGGTATATTGTGAAATGGTGTTTTAGGGAGATATTCGAATGTCAGGACGGGAAGGTGGGTTATCATTAAATTGCAATCTGGGACACTAGCCATATTTAGTTGGAGATGGAGGTGGGGGGGGGGGACTTAGGTCAAAAACTTTATCAGGACCAGAATGTGTAATGTATTTTATACATTTTGTCAGGCTCTTGTTGTAAATACAAATATGTCTTAGCAGTAAAGACATAACAAATGGGATATGGCTGTAGTGTGAAATATCTTACATGTAACGAGATGTATTTGGACAACGTAATGTGTGGATGTTTTTTTTTTTTTACCTAAGCTGCAGTATACTTTTGATATGAACAGTTAATGGAAACAAAAAAATAAATATTAATACTTATTCAATTTATGTAAAATATGTCTGAATTATTATAAAATGTTTAATGTTGAATGCTTATTTTAATATTCTTTTTAAAGTCATTTTCGATTATACATTTTACAGAATGAGTAGTATTTATTTTAATATTATTTTTTTTTATGTAAATTAGCATAGTTGTGTTATTTGCTATATAAAAGTTCTTTTAGCCCTACTGGGCCATCGGGGAAGATGAAGTGTAGATTTCATCTGTTTCTATAACCTCCGCATATGTCGGAATTGTGTGGTTAGCACAACGCCCAGCCGCCTTTACTCCCCCAACTAATGTTAGATACCATTTACAACTGGGTGAACTTGTATGACGAATTCCTACCAAAAAAACTTGTGGAAAGATTTCATGGGTCTCACCGAGGATCGAACCGATGACTATCAGGAAGATAGTCCAGTATCTACATCACTCGGCCATACGTCCCACCGTTATTTGCTGTGATGTATTGATATTTGTTGCTGAACTATTTATAATGTAAATAGCACGATGTCATCCTTTTGTTTATAATCAATTATAGTTATTTTAAAAGACGAAGGCATAGTGCTTTCCAGCTCCTGGATGTCTCTTTCTAATCATTATATCCATCAACATAATTGATTTAATTGTTATTCTGTCATTTGGAATTTTCAAACAGCGATACGCTTTCTGTATGATTTATATTTTATGATGAAGACTTGATGAAATTTAACTAAATGTCGCATACAATGTGTCATGGTATAGTTGTATGTGCCATACACACAGGTGGGTGTGTGTTTTTGGAGCGTGGCCAGCGAGAGGTCAGAGTCTGGATGTTTCTCGTCTGTGTGTATGAAATGTTTACTAATTATGATCATTGTAGCTTAATGTAGAAAGTTCGAGTTAGGATGTGTGCGAGTGATATATGAGGAAATTTGTGAGATACGGTAGAGTAGAAGTCAGTCAGTATATGCAGTCAGTATATAGTCAGTTGAGTCAGAGTCACACAGTAATTCAGTACAGTTCATTGGAGAGTTGAGTATTCTTTGTAGAGTGAAGCTCATTTGTTTGACTTAAGAAATCTTTAATGGGGAATCGTTTTGTGTTCGTTTTAAATCTTGTTTACCCTCCGAATTTTTTTAATGGCATGTTATTTTGTTATATATAAAGTTAAAACAGTTTTATTTCATAGAATAATTGTATCAATCATTTAAAAATAAAAAAAATAGAACGCGTAATTTTGTATATTATTAGACCGCGAATTTGTAATAGACTAATAACAAAATGGTCGCTTTCTGTATTTAACAATTTAATTATAAACAGAATAGCTGAAATAGAGTAGATAAATTTAGAAGACTGTGGGTCCGAATAACAATCCGACTTTATTGGGACGGGGTCCGAATAAAAATCGGAGTTTACTGGTTCCCGGGTCCGAATAGTCACTGCGAATTTATAAATAATAAATATAAATACTGAAGTCTTTAAAATATTTTAAATAATGTATCATTTTACCATTTGCTAGTTTGTTCATTGAAATAACTTTTTATTACTTATGAAAATGGCGACTAGTGAAACCTCGGTGGAAAATAATGGAATAATTCTGGATGCACTGAAATGGTTTGTTTTTAGTAAAACCGACAATGCGTATATTTTTCAAGTTCCTGACTATGGGGGTGAACGCGGCAAAATTTGCATAACTTTTTATCAGCGGCATTTTTTCGTGGCGCAATTACAAATTTTTTTTTGTCTCGTGTGATACTATCTTAATAGGGAGCCGGAGCCGAGCCGGAGCCGGAGCCGTCAAATTTGTTGGAGACGGAGCCGTAAAAAAATATGGCGGCTCCGCAAGCCTGCTACTGTGACTTTAACGACAAAACCTTTATAGTGACAAATTTAGATTCTCACTTGGCCAGAGGGCCGTGGATTGTGCATGTTTTTAGGTGAAACCTTTGTAAATGTATTTACGTCATCATTTGTGGAGGGTGGGGGGAGAAAGAGAAAAATACCATACATTTAATTAATGTTAATAGCTTTACAACGCTATTTTAAGTTAAGTTCATACTGTCCATATTAATATAAAGTTTTTATATTTATTCACTATGACATATTGTGAGGTAATTTTTTTTTTTAATATTTAGACCAGCGATTCTCAAGCTTTTTTCTCAAGTGTACCCCGAAGATTCCGAATATAGATCCGCGGTAACCCATCAAACGCAACTTTGCTTATAAATATACATTTTATGCGTTCCTCTGCATTCCCTTCCCCCGTGACCCCAGTTTGAGAACCGATGATTTAGACTAATGAAGACTAGATTTAGACTAATGAAGACTAGATTTAGACTAATGAAGACTAGATTTAGACTAATGAAGACCAGATTTAGACTAATGAAGACTAGATAATCGTCTATTAGTATAATAAGTCAAGTAAAATATATCACTAACATATGTCACTCATTTTTTAATGACATTTTTTTTTATTGAAATCTATTTCAATGTTGTTTTTTCCAGCGCTTGGTAACTGAATTCAATCACAAGAATCATTATCTACATTTATGATGCTTTGTATTTTGAACTTTGATCAATTTCTGATTGTCTTTTCAGCTGTAAGCTTGGCCTAGATACAAAATACCTTTTCTCGAAAGCATGTTCATTGTTATGGGATAGGTCTCGACCAGCTGTAGAGCAGAAAATGAAAACAATTTCGTTATTACACACATGTGTCATTCTGGACTCGATGGAGCATTTGTGTTGGGTGGGCGGCGGGTTTGATGTAGATTGTTGACTACTGCATAAATGTATTTAAAAATCTTAATTCATTAATTCATTTACCATTGGTAAATTAGTTTGGCACCCATTAAAAACAATCTATCATATGCAGGACTTTGGGATGGTATTATAAATATATACATATATTGTTAAATACTCTCAAATGAAAATCACAGGCGTAGGTTCAATAAAGAAAATTTAATAATTTTATAGACCATCAACAATTACAATGGCCACCGTTCTTCCTGCCGACTTCATCGTAGCTTATCTGCTGCAATTACGTCACATAGTCACAATGTATGTGAGCTGGTATAGGGAGTTCCCGATTATTAGCACACTACCTAGGGCAGGTAGAGAGTTATAACAATATATATATATATATATATATATTTAATAACAGTGGTGTACAAATGGTTTTCAGGGCAACAGGCAAATGTACACGCGAAGGCCCTTTACATATATTATGTATGTTGATCCAAGCGACATTCAGGAAAATGTAATGAGGGGCCCTGGTTTAAGTTATATTTGGCTTCTCATGACATGAACGCTTTCAATGTTGTAGTGTGCCAATCATTGGCCCTAATAGTCTCTGATAACTGATTCTCGCGTCCCCATCAGTTAAGTAACTTTTAGATTAATGCAAATAAAAATATCGCAGGGGGGAGGGGAGCTGGAAGCAGATGGCCTAAGGCAGCAGCCTTCAGTAGAATGGCTATGTATATATATATACCAGTTGCAAGTACCAGGCTATGACCGGGTTTAAAATAAGGTTCCGTTTACCTTCTGTTTTCTCCCTACCTACCCCCTCTCTCCCATCTTCCATTTCCCTATTTGCGTTTTAAACCAAGATCTCATAAATCTACTAGTGTCCAGATGAAAATTGAGATGGTTTGGCCACTGACATTACAACCTCAAGTGCTTCACAGAGTGATCTCCACAAGGAGTTTAAGAAACTATGTCAGTAAGTCAAGTATTACTACAAAATAAAATATCATGACATCTTACAATGACTGTCCAAAATTATTGCAGCTGAAGTCGCAGGTATCGAAACAACGAGAAGAAGAACAATTAGATGTAGTGAAGGCATCTTGACTCAAATGTAGTGTAAGGATGTTTAGGTCTGTTTGCTTCACGATCCGATTCTTCGGCATTAGAAATGAAGATCATTTATACCATTTACTTGACGCAGGATTACAGGATGCAGGATTACAGGACGTATGATTTTTACACAGCTGTCAAGAAAATCAACAGGTTTATTGTAACGATAAAATTTTCTGACAGGTGAAATTCCGAAACGAACATTTACATGTTCGTATGTCAAAAAGGGGAAGGTGGATTATTAATTATGTACAATCTGGGACGCTAGCCATGTTTAGTTGGGGAATGAAGTTGGGGGGGTGGGGGTGGGGCTTAGGTTTAAAACTTTATCAGGACCGGAACTTGCTAAATCAGATCCTTCTTTAATCGAAAATGTTAAGTAGATCATAGTTGGTGATTTCTGACTTTGCGTACTCTGCCCACTATTAGTATTAAAGAATGTAAACTTTGCCCATAGCATTTCATTTTTAAACAATTAATGTTTAAACTTTATAATCTAAAAGAATTACTAGGTAAAAGAAGAATGTATTGGTTGATTCAATCTGCTGTACTCAGCTGATCCTCGTTGATATCTACTGTGTGTTGTACTTCAACACCGGATCATACACAACAGGCGGCAAAACTTACGAATTGTTACAGGGACATGGTTAAGTTGGTTGTTGAACATCCTGCACAACATGCGAATAAACTCACACCCTGTTACAGGGTTATGGTTGAACTAGTCGTCACACGGCATGTACAACAGGCGACTAAACTAACGCCCTGTTACAGGGTTATGGTTGAACTAGTCGTCCTACGGCCTGCACAACAGGCGACTAAACTAACGCCCTGTTACAGGGTTATGGTTGAACTAGTCGTCCTACGGCCTGCACAACAGGCGACTAAACTCACACCCTGTTACAGGGTTATGGTTGAACTAGTCGTCAAACGGCCTGTACAACAGGCGACTAAACTCACACCCTGTTACAGGGTTATGGTTGAACTAGTCGTCACACCGCCCTCATTACATGCCAAAAAATAACTACAAAAATAAACATTGCTGTATAATTTAATTGCTTTTATTTCTTAGTAGAAACATTTATTGATTTATTTTTAAATATATTTTAACCAAACATGTAGCAGCCTAGCACTGTCACGCACAGTCCTAGTTGAGAATATTTATTCCCTATGCTGTAGATATAGTATGGTAAAAGAAATGGAAACGTTAATGACTGTTTATGCTTCAGTTTTTACAATTGTACAATTTAGACTTGAGATCAATGTATTTTTGTTGTTTGCCCTTAAACCGCTTTGGTCATTTTGGAGGAACGAATGGACACATAAACATATATATATATATATATATATATATATATATATATATATATATATATATATATATATATACATAGAAACAGATAATGAAGAACTGTTTGGAAATGAGTCCTTTAAATTAATATTAATGAATTAAGATTTTTAAATGATATGGAGTAGTGTGCGCAAATTATGTAAAGTTGGATGTTAGATTCAAAGTTGTCTTTGTTAAGCTTCTTTACCCATAATGAGAATTATTTTCTTTCTGATGAATTATATAAAATGCTATTTTTTGTATATAGACTAAATATATATCACCATTTTCAACTCCAACTGCGTGCCTAATAGCCGGTTCGGGTACCGGGAACTGTTTACTAATTCTATATAAACTTAGAATGGTTTGCGAAACTTAAAGTAACCCAGGCGTCTATAAATAGAACAGGGATTTTCATTGTGTTTAAATTGTTTATTCATATTGCAATATGGCTTACTATCACGGTCCAATCATAAACTATCTTTTTTAGGCCATGTATTTTGTTTAATAGAGGTTTTTGACAGTTTTTTGCGGTTTTCTCAAAATCGCATTTTAAAAAAAAATCTTTTACCTTTTCGACACTTTCACAAAATCTACTTAAGATATAAGCTTACAATTTCGCATGCTTATTCTTAGATCTATTGTTGACAGTTCTCCATTTTTTTTGGAAATATTAAATAAAATTTTTTTAATATTTTTTTTCTTACCTAAAATGTAACTTTTTTGAGTGTACTGAATAAAAGATTCACAGTTTATTTATTTTCCATTTTTCCAAAAAAAATATTGGGGGTTTGTTTGAAACATGTGTGCAAAGTTATTTTATGATACCTACATTAGATTTTAAAAATTGGATCCTTGAAAATATGTCTTAAAATTACACCTTTTCACCCCAAAAAGTCACATAATACATTTTTGAAATAATTTTTTAATATTTTTGTTTATTTCTTTGTTCATTAATTGGTCTGTTGTATGCATGTGCCGAAAATGGCTAGTGTATCTTATAAAATAAAAAAAAGCTTTTGTAACTAACTTGTTCTGTCTCTCTACTGAATGGGTGTGACAAGGATAGCGGGTGAAATCCAATCTTGGTGTATCTTCTTCCCGGATCATGGTTAACAAAGTATCGTCATAAATGTACATTACGATCGGAGGTTCTGTGATCGGACTTTTCTGCAAATCGATCATGTCTTTTTTAAATGGATACTCAATGTCAAGGCTTCTATATAATAAAATGGTTTTTCTTGTTACATAACTCATTTTTCATTCCTATTGATTCCGTTGTTGGATAAATTAGAATAAAGTTATATTATAATGAAGTCCCGCAAACAATTTATTGAGAATCACTGAACAGGAGATCGTTGATCATAAAAAATTGATCAAAATAACAAGCCACGTGAGTTTTTTGATCTTTAATTCTGGAATATTCAATACAGATAAAGTACTCATTTATAAGAAAAAAATAACTTGTCCATAAAACGGTAAAGAAACCTTTCGATTCCGTAACGACACAACCGATCTTTTGGTTAGTTTAAAGAGAAATGGTTGAAAGGATAGAGATCTGAACATAAACTGGTATCATCTTATCTCTGAAGAAGTCAAATGTCACTTTTATATTTTCATGTTGATATCCAATAAAAAAAAGTATTGATATTTAATTTGATCGCCAGTGTTACCATATCTAGAAAGTATAATCTGCACTATGAGGATGACATCATCTCTATATTTACTGCTTATAGTCGGTCAATTAAACTTTACAGAGGGTGGAAACTTGGTGACTTTTACTAAAGGAAGCTACAGGCTGAGCTGTACACAGTACGCCAGTGTCAACTTGTCAGATGTTGCTTCATGCGCCATAAACTGTCTGTCGTCTGATAACTGCGCTAGACTGACGTACAACTCCAGCAACAACTTGTGCATCACATGACGTCACTGATCTCCTGTTTGTAGCAGACGACTTCATGTTACCCCGTACAGAATGGCTCACAGCTTTAGATGCTACAAATTATAGAAATTTTCAACTGAAGTCGGCATTGAAACCAGGAAGTTTGGTAAGTTACTTAGTGTAGAGCTCATGGTATATGTCCGTCGGTTAGAAAACGAGTAATTATGGTACATATTCAGATTAATATTTTAGAACAGCAGTCGGCAAATTTTACACCTAAAGAGCCACTAAATTCGAAACTTTATCCCAAACACCACTACATACAGTAGAAAGTCGTTTATCCGAATCAGTTGGGACCGGACACTGTTCAGATACGCAATTGTTCGGGTGAAACCGAACACAGAATGCGATCCATGCAGTCTACAAAACCGGACACTATTCGAATAAAAGAAATCGTCACAATGCGGGAAACGTGCAGGGAGGAAAAGCAAAATAGGTGCCTCACGCGGAACAACTGTTGAGCTTTGCACTGTTCGAAAACGTATTCATAAACGGTACATGGTCAGGATATTTGACGCTCCGGATAATAAACATCGGATAAACGAAGTTCTTTTGTAATTAACTTTGATTCCAGTAGAAAATAATAGATGAATTCAATTCCGCGGAACACAATTTATACAAATTTTTTTTTCGCGGACCGCTAAATTTATTATTTCCATTTATATATACTATGTCATGGGTACATTTGTAGATTAGTAGATAATATATATATATATATATATATATATATATATATATATATATATATATATATATATATATAATTTCCGTGGCACTTCTGCTTCTTGTTAGCTTGTATATTTTATTAATTCTGTCTCTTCGGAGTTATTCTTGTTGACTGACTTGGGTGTATATTAAATTATATTAAGTGTCCACATATGTATGAGACGAAGCACATGTAGAAATCACTGAGTAGACTTGGTTGTATTAATATATATATATATATATATATATATATATATATATATATATATATATTTATTTATTTATTCTTATTTATAGAATACATACATGGTACAAAAAATGATGTGAGATGAAGAATCAAGTCCGTCTGTTCTTCTCTACCAAAATCTATCGTCTCATTATTATCGTCTGCTCTAAAACTAATATTTTCACTTCCACTACTAAGTGGCCAGATAATTAAAACCATCTCTGAACCAAATAAAATAACTCCAGCCTAACCTTGTTATTACATACTACTTGTCTATGTCTGTGATTATAAGTGTGTATTTTTTAAGTGGATAAAAACACCAATAAGTACTTAAAAATTCAATACATATTTTTGATTTATCACATGAATGCTTTTGTAAATTTTACTCTGTGGATCAGCAATTTTTTTAGATATGTTTAAACAATCAATCAGTTCACAGGGGCCACTTAAATTCAAACTTGATTCCTTCTTTACAGGATACAAAAATGCATCGCTATATTTGTGTAGTTTTATCTTTTTTTAATTTTATCTTTATATAGTTATAGTTTAGGCAAGGGAAAACACAAAAAAAAATATAGTTGAACCTAAAGCTCTTGAATGACCTCTAACCTAATGCTTTATGGACCACACGTGACGATGTACACTACACCAATCAAGTGGTACAACCGGTTGATTTCATGTCCACTTGCCGCCTAATTTCAATAATGGGTCAACCCGATCATACGCTCTGGTAGAAACTAGAAAAACATTCCTTAATAACTTCATTTTTTTGACAAGATTCGGCAGCAAAGGAACATTACCGTGAATCTTTTAATATTGATTCACATATAGAATATTGGCCTTAGGTTAAGCAAAATGTCTGTCGAAATGTTAGTACTTATAGTATCAACTTCATTGTGCCCACTTCCCCTGCTGGTGGAATCTCTCACTTCAGTGTTCCCACTTCCCCTGCTGGTGGAATCTCTCACTTCATTGTGCCCACTTCCCCTGCTGGTGGAATCTTTCACTTCATTGTGCTCACTTCCCCTGCTGGTGGAATCTCTCACTTTATTGTGCCCACTACCCTGCCTATGTTGTTTGTTTTACCTAGATAAGGGATTGGCTTTCGAACCACTGTGGTTCTTATTGTGCTTGTTTTACCTTCATCTTTAAACTGTGCATCTGGCGCAAGAATTAAATGGTAGAATAAAGATACGGTCAGTTTAGACCTTGGGTTTAAGCTATTCATTTTGCTTTTTTTTACCTGGTAAGATAAGCTGCCTGTTGATATAAAGCTTTTAAAAGATTGACTTTTGATCACTGTGGCTCGAATGGATAATGCAGAGCTTGTTGGGGCTCTTTGAAAAAAAAATCACACTTAAAAACAGGTGTTTAAAATTATATTTACATCCAGGTTTTATATATTATAAAAAAAGGGGAGGGGGGCTTCGGTACGTAGGGGTTTGCTCCGCTGGGGGTTTGGCCTATTAAGGGTTAGGTCCGGTACCGTCGATTAGCACGTTGAATTCCAGCAGTTACCCGGACCACGCCTGTTAGAAATGCGAGTGCTAAAAACAAAGAGGAAAAAGTCCCGTATTAATGGTTCCTATTATCCTATATGTACATTTTGATTTTGAATCGAGGACTATAATATATATTTTTTTTAAACTAAACATAATTTAGGTCTAGTAATTTAATATGTTGTTATTATTTAAGTATAAAACAGTGGTAATTATTCATTCTCTAGTTCTCTGTTACCTGCATGACACCAGATAACTTCTTTTACTCTAACGGCTAAATTTTGTTAACCATCTGTACATTTTTATTTCACTTTACTTAACTGTTTTGTTTTCTTTACTTTGATCATTTGTTGACTGTCATATGTATCGATTGTATTTTGTTGTTTAACTTATTAAATGTCTGTAACTTAATAAATGGTTTTTATAATTATCAGTACATTATCTAACGGCTGAACTTTAAATGATTGTGCAATCATATGTACATTATTAAATGGTTATACAATTATCTGTGCATTATTAAAAGGTTGTACAATCATCTGTACATTGTTAAATGGTTGGACAATCATCTGTACATTATTAAAAGGTTGTAAAATCATCTCTACATTATTCAATTGTTCTACAATCATCCTTACATTATTAAAAGGTTGTACAATCGTCTGTACATTGTTAAATGGTTGTACAATCATCTCTACATTATTAAATGTTTTGTACAATCATCACTGCTTTATAAATTGGCTAAACATTCATGGCTGTTAGTATTTTGTTCACTTTGTGTACATGATAAATTGTTTATTTTACCAACTGAGCTGCTCACTTTTCTTTAAGCTTAACTTTACTAACTGGCTGTACTCAGTTAACTGTTTTAAAATTAATAAATTTATCTAGACTTTTTGTACTGAAATGTATTGATTACATAAAACTTATTTATTTAAATAAAATATTTTCACTGCTCAAACATGTTTACTGCTTTCTCTCCAGGTGTACGTGTCCCTATCAGCAGTTGATAACATCGATATGTATAGCATTAACTTAATGGGCCAGGCGTCGGACTATTACGTATTTCACTTCAGACCTACATTCAAAAACGATGCCTACAGATCCACTGTTGTAAATACATGCAAGGGGGGATACTGGGGTGATAAATTTTGGACCCCAACTCCGGAATTGTTCACCTACAATAAAAGGGTTGACATTTGGTTTTTGATAACACAGATAGAGTATTGTGTGTACATTGAAGGGAAGTATTCGTTTAGTTTCTCTCATCGATACCCTGTTTCTGTTATCGTCAGGATAATGTTTGATCCAGACACGATCGTTTACATCTTGTCTTACTAGACCAAATGTCACTTCTTAATCTCAACTTTTTTAGATAAATACCAGTATAACAATCAAAAATGTTAGATTATATCAACCAATTTACATATGTAAGATTATATATAGAGTGTAAAGCTTACATTTCTAGTCAAGAGAAATGTAAGCGATCATGTAATTTATGAATGCATCTCGGTATTTAGTCGTTAAGATGGCTCCAAAGAATAAGTGTAGATTTTTTAAAGCTAGAAATTTTCATAAATCAGGTTAAACACGATTGTCGAATCCGATTTCAATTCCAGAATACTAGCAGGTAGAAGTCCTTATAAACAAAGAGCATACATTTCAATACATCCTAACATCTATATTATTGTGAAATAGTCCCCAATCTGTAAAGAAAATAAACCCAATCTCACCACCGCATTAATGAAACACCCATTCACCTACTAAAACCTCTTTACTCAAACTCCCCGAGACTGCTGGTCACCTTCATTGGACTACCTCCTGAGACTGCTGTTCACCTTCATTGGACTACCCCATGAGACTGCTGGTCACCTTCATTGGACTACCTCCTGAGACTGCTGGTCACCTTCATTGGACTACCCCATGAGACTGCTGGTCACCTTCATTGGACTACCCCATGAGACTGCTGGTCACCTTCATTGGACTACCCCATGAGACTGCTGGTCACCTTCCTTGGAAGACCTCCTAAGACTGCTGGTCACCTTCATTGTATTAACTCCTGAGACTGCTGGTCACCTTCATTGGATTTCCTGAGACTGCTGGTCACCTTCATTGGACTACTCAATGAGACCACTGGTAACCTTCATTGGACTACTCAGTGAGACCACTGGTCACCTTCATTGGACTACTCACTGAGACCACTGGTCACCTTCATTGGTCTACTCACTGAGACCACTGGTCACATTCATTGGACTACTCAGTAAGACCACTGGTCACCTTCATTGGACTACTCAGTGAGACCACTGGTCACCTTCATTGGACTACTCAGTGAGACCACTGGTCACCTTCATTGGACTACTCAGTGAGACCACTGGTCACCTTCATTGGACTACTCAGTGAGACCACTGGTCACCTTCATTGGACTACTCAGTTTATCTGATTTTCCTAGTCCACACCCTACACCCCTCATTTATGATTTTCTAAATTATAAAAAAATTATGGTATTTTTGAAAACAAATTAATAAAATTATTTTTTGCCAAAATACTCAAGATTTGACCTATTTTAGTAGTGGTAGACGACCCTGGTCCCATGGTGGACAATACTGCATACATTAACTGATTGACCAAATTACGTGGCATTGTACAACACAAGTTATTGATCTTGGTCGATTGTATTGATAACTGGTGTTTTTTTTTTTGTAGTGATGATTTCTTTTAGTCTGTAGCAAGTCTCAGTATTACATTTGTATGTCCTCTGCTCTGATAAGCCTGACGACAATAAAACAATAAATGCATTAAGATGGTAGTGATATATTCGTAAATGTCTGATTAATTTATTTGAATTCATATTAATTAAAAGATGTAACATGTAACGTAAAATATGTAGGCCTGTGCCATCATTACATTTTCTGTGTATACCTCATCATTACATTTGAGATCTAGAAAGGGGTCAGTAATGTACTAGTGTTTGACTTATTGTATTCGTCAGCCTTGTATCTATTCAATTCGAATTATCTATTTATCAACAGCCTTGTAGCGTGAAAATTCTAAGCACGGGCCAGGCATTCTAGAGCAGGGGCAAGGCAATAGTACGGGGGCCAGGTAATACATTTTACTAAGTAGAACAAATAAGCAGAGGAGGAGCAGACAAAACGCAGGGGCGGGCCCGGCCCCCATGCCCCCCCCGCACGCTACGGGCCTGCTTATCAGGCGTACAATATGTCATGAAAGCGTTCTCTATGAAGTGTTGCTATATTGCCAAGGATGCCATACAACAGCGCTCTTTATGAAATATTGCTATATTGTCATAGATACCATACAACAGTGCTCCTTATGAAATATTGCTACATTGTTATAGATGCCATATAACAGTGCTCGTTATGAAATATTGCTACATTGTTATAGATGCCATATAAAAGTGCACTTTATGAAACATTGCCACATTATCATAGATGCCATACAGCAGTACTCTTTATGAAATATTACTATATTGTCATAGATGCCATACAGCAGTGCTCTTTAAGAAATATTGCTATAATGTCATAGATGGCATACAGCAGTGCTCTTTAAGAAATATTGCTACAATGTCATAGATGGCATACAGCAGTGCTCCGTTTGAAACATTGCTACAATGTCATAAGCAATGGGTGGCGATTATCAAATAATCAATACAAATTCTATAAGGTTTTAACAGAAGATTGTCTTCACACACACAAAATCGATACATACTTTACCAAGCTAATCCATAGACATTGACAAAATATTCCCGGGCTATATGGGTTGTGACACAGCACTGTATGCCTTTCGAAAGGTCGAAATATCATATGTCGATAAATAATGAAGTTCCGTAACATTGTGAGCCATAACCATGTAAAATAAACCAACAGTGTATTAGTTTTTTATCGCTTTTTGTTTTTCTTTTACTGAAAAAAATTACTTGTTCAGTTTGTAAATAAACATTTTATTTAACAATATGTTATTATGCTAATTTATCTGTTAACAATCAGTAAAACGTTTGTAACAAATTAGTAAACATACGTAAAATGTAATGTTCAGAATAACAAACCCTCACACACTCACATGCATATGCACTAGGGTGATAACAAAAAAAATATTTTTATGAAACCACTTGCAATCGAGGAACTTTTATGTGTAATTTAAGAATATCAATCGCATTTTTTATTCTTTTAAAAAAAGTTCCCCCTTTTTTCATGTATGACGCCCACAACGCCGATATTTTGTAGGATTGGAATGCCTAGGTTAGGGTGATATTTTTATGAAACCACATGCAATCGAGGAACTTTTATGTGTAATTTAAGAATATCATTGCATTTTTGATTTTTTTTTAAAAAAGTTCCCGCACCTCCCCCTTTTTCGGAAGAAAAAGTGAAAAAATATTTTTTTTTCAAAAAAAAGGACAAGATTTTTTTTAGCTTAATTCAAAAGAGTAATAATAATAACTAATCAACTTTTATTAACAAATAAGATACAGATCAGTTAGTAATATGTACAGAATGTACAAGAAATGTGTAAAACATATTGTTCATATGAACTTCAGATTCAAAAATTCAAATTTTCTCGATTTCGCATGAAGTTCCTCCATCAGTTTTACAGCACGTTTTTTGCATTTTACCCTGATGAGTGAGGTAAACAGTTCATTGAAGGAAGCTTTATTTGTAGTGTTGCACATTGAATAAAGCAATTATCAAGCATTTGCCCATTCATAGCAGATGAAGTTGCAAGCAGAAGCGAGGATGTTGCGCCACTCTAGTATCAGAAATAATGCTATAATAGTATATATCGCATGTGAGTTCCATCTTGCCTAGTGTAAATTTGGTAGTTTCTTCCAGCTGATGCGAGGCCAACGTGAAGTTGTTTTGTAATGACGATATGCCTGACATAATTCATAAAAAGAACTTGAAATCATCTCGCCATTCAGGGTTCTCGCCTGAACTAACATCATCTGTCACAATGAGGTGGTAATCAGCCTGAAGAGTGGCATAGTTAATTTGTCATCGAAGGAATAGTTGAGTTCTTGTTTGCTCGTTGGTTCTTGAATAAGAAATTCATGACATGTTTCAGAAGGAGGTTGAGTACATGGTGCTGACAGTCAATATATTGTGGCTTCTGAAAGCCCTTGCTCAAGACATCACATTTAAGAGAACTGGGTTTTATTTTGGTTGTCATATTTTCAGCATAACTACTTGATACTCTTCCCCTTGCACTCTTTTACCATCAAACTGGAGACAATAGGATTCTTTGCTTTGAAGTTTTTGAACATTTTTGGTTTTCATTTTCCGTCCTTCAGAGATTACTCGTTTCCAAACACCCGCCTGACTTGGAACCGGCACATCATGATCCTGTTCAGCAATGGTTGCAAGAACGTCATATGCTTTATGTGTAGAAATGTTGCTTTTTAGTACTAGCAAACCCGTTGTTGTAGTGCTTGCTCTTTGGTATTTCGGTTTGCATTCAGAAGATGACGTGAAAGAATAGGTTGTCGAGTCGGGTGATGAAGCAGAGGTTTCAGAATCCGAAGATTCTGAGACAGTGGTATGTGTTTGTGTAGGTTGTGAGACAGTTGTATGTGTTTGTGTAGGTTGTGAGACAGTTGTATGTGTTTGTGTAGGCTGTGAGACAGTTGTATGTGTTTGTGTAGGTTGCGATTGAGAAGAGCTGGCTTGAGATTGAGTTTTGGATAGTCGGATTCGTTTTCTTGGGTGGATTGATTCTAAAGGGGCTTGTTTGACCATTGAATAACCAATCTTTCTTCCACTCTTAACTTGCCTCTGGTAGAGCTCTTTATCCTCCTTGCTTTTCCATTTTCCATTGACGTTGGTGACATCGAATAACTTAGAAAGTAATGGAGTAAATTCATCAGACGGTTTCTTTTTGTTTTTGTCATATAAATCAAACAGACAATTGATTTTCTTTCTGATTAGTGCGCTGGATAATAGTGGAAAGTCTAGAATTTCCCTCAAGAGCAATTCTATATCCGTAATAATAATTTTGATTCGATCCAGTCGCCGTTTCTGGCTATTGAACAGAAAAGTGAAGTTTCCAAGAATTTGACGGTTTGTGGGCATCCATGTGAGATTGATTAGCTTTTCAACAGATGGAATTCTTGGATCCCTATTCTGTTTAGAAGATGAGGGTAGATGCCTTGTTTATAAACAAATGGAAACACTGACTGGAATGTGCTTAAAAGCTGTCTAGAAAGTCATGTAAAAATTCAGTGTGAAATTGAAACTGATAGTCAAACTGCGCGATATGTGAAAACAAAAATGAAAAGGTGGGGGAACTTTTTTCAATTTAAAAAAAAAATAATGTTGCTACTGTCATCTACATATAATTGTTCCTCGAATGTAAGGGGTTTCATGTTGGTTACGAAAAATAATGAAAATTGTTATCACCCTAATATGCACACACGCACTCACGTATACACTCAGACACATACACACACACACGCACACACACATATTTTGCGATAACAAAATAACAACAAACAAAAAAGAACAGGGAGATAAAGTAATTTAGTTATAAAACGTAGCCTCAATCTAACAGTTATTTCTTAAGACATGACGTGATTAAGTGTCACATTGGAAAGGTGAGTTTACCACAAATTGAAAAGTACGTTCATTTATTGGCCAACTCACGAGTGAGTGGTTCTCGCGGACAAACCCTATGTGGTGCAGGTCATTATACTGCTCGCAGTATAACCGTCTCTCCAGTAGTCGCCAGATAACATCAGAACAGCATAGTGTGATATTCTAAAACTAAGACATACATAACCAAGAAGATGTCATATTTCAACCAGCATTATGACTACCATCCAACCATCTTGACCTTGACACACCCATCTCCACACTTTACCCACAAGTGACACCAGTCTAATGTAAACTTAGTTCAAATGCAATGTGCCATATATCGTCATGTGGCGAACAAAATGTTAAGATTTATTTTCAAATTGCGTATAGCTAATATGTTTTGCCGCGCACAGCTAATTAATTTTGGCGCGCACCGCCCATATCTTTCGCCGCGCAGTGCCAATACCTCTGCAACGCACCGCTAATATATCTTTTTCCCAACACAGCCAATATCTTTTTTCAAAATCAATTGTAGTCGCTTGTGATATTTAGTATCAAAGACAGACTTAACTGTGAAGATATCATCATTCAAGGGTTTTATTCTTGTACATTGTCAACTGAATAGATTGAAACAGGAAACATGTATTTTAATGTATATATAATATGTAACAAATTTAGTAAAATTACAAAATGCCAAATTATATTGCAACGCGACGAGTTTTATTTTTTTCTTTAATCTGCATGTCTGTTGTTTATTCACTAATGTGATAAATTTTAAAACGCGTGTAACTCATAATTTTTTTTTTTAAAACAATAACTTTGTATTTTGTAACCGAAAAGTATTCTGGACCTTGAAAAACCATATTTTATACTCCCTAATTGTTTAAACTTGGAAAATTTCATTGAAAAAACAAACTTAAAGGATGTACAGGAAACATCAACTCATATCATTGTACGGCTTTTCATGTTTTTACTTCTGTGTTAGCTGTGTACAACACAGATAAGTATTACATCACTTTCAATGGTAACGACTCCAGTTATGTTGTATTTCACTTTAGACCTACTTTAAAAAATATGGGCTCTAACTACACGGCCCTGAACAGTTGCAATGGGTCTATCTGGAACAGCCAAGTGTCAGCGGATCTGTTTGTGTACAATAAACAGGTGGACATCGTGTTTCTGGTTACACAGACGGAACACCATGTGTACATTAACGGGGAGTTTTCAGCGAACTATTCACACATCTACCCTGTCACTGATGTGGTCAGCATCGTCGTGGGTCAAGGTGCCATTGTTTTACACATTTTCCTAATAAATAGCCAGATGCACTTTGCATCTATAGTAGCAGGTGATAACAAATGACATCACGTAACAATTGCTGTCAGGCTGTTATTATGTTAGTATCTATTTGTAAGATGCTGAGAGACTTTCAACCCAGGGGAACACATTCAATTGTGCCTAATAACAAGTATTGTAGGCACATGTATGTGTGTATATTATTATTGATTGTTATAAAAATTTAATTATATTGATATATATATATATATATATATATATATATATATATATATATATATATATATATGATGTACAAATATGATTGTGCTAATAAACAAAGCTATAGACATGTATTAGACGTTCAAGTGAATTAAAAGTAACGTAATACTCATTATTTATTTACATGCGTATATTTACACATAGCAGTAAAAAAAATTACACATTCAAGTAACCATATCAATTAAGCGTTATTTTTTATTTTATTTTTAAAAAGTGAATAATGACGTGGCCCTATTTATAGAATTCAAAAAAAAAAAAAAAAAACAACAAAAAAAAACAAGAAAATCATTTCTCATTGATATCTTGTGTCGATGGTTGGGATATGAAAATCTAAAGACTGTATTAGTTATTCACTGTTATCTACTTTGTATCGACTTTCCATGAAATCATTCATCTGAGCATGGGCGTCGCTAGGAATTTTTTCATGGGGGGGGCAAAAATTTTCCAGTGGGGGGGGGGGCAAATAACAACTTTATGACATTTTTTTTTAATGTAAGTGGGGGGGGGGGGTGAGTAAATTCCCCCCTCTTATATGACATTTTTTTCAAAATGGGGGGGGGGGGGCAAATGTCCCGCTTGCCCCCCCTCCATGAATACGCCCATGCATCTGAGTGAGATGATATCTTGTTTTCACGGACCACTGCACCTTGATATTAAATTCTGTTTTACAATATCGTCTTTCATGTTGACATTTCATTAAATTTCATCTAGATATCACGGTATTGTATGCAAACTAGTTTCTATTAATAAATGAGCATATATTTTTTTTTTTTTTACCTTTTGTATCGATTTTTATTTCACTGGCACCTGGATGATAAAACCCGTTCTGTCAAGTTGAGACCCATAAAGACAACAAGATCGATCAACATGAAACAATTTATTTTCATTAAACTTTCAGTCATTACGTTCAATACAAATAAAGTCAATATTGCCTGAGGGATTTTTTTTTGGTACAAGACATGACGAGACATTGTCCCGAAATTATTCTGTAACGAGACAACATAATCTATCGTTTTAATCTGTCTCGAGACAACATAATCTATCGTTTTAATCTGTAACGAGACAACATAATCTATCGTTTTAATCTGTAACGAGACAACATAATCTATCGTTTTAATCTGTAACGAGACAACATAATCTATCGTTTTAATCTGTAACCTTTTTTCAATTGATGAACCGTTTTCGGGCTTAAATAATTCTGATGAGTATTGGTTCGATTTTTCGCCATAAGGAAACCGAAAAAAAAATATGACCTTTTTTGAAGAAACGGTTGCGAATATTAATTGTTTATTTTACTAAAGACTTTTTACCAGCGTTCTGTTAAAATCGGTTAGCTCTGAATATCGGAATTGGAATAAGTTATGAAATCTATACTGGTACAGTAGATAGAAGTCGTGAATTCTATCGGAATCAGAAAACGCATCGTATTATCACTAGTTCAATGCATTGATATGTGTAGCAAAGACAGCTAGGACGAAACTGAAGAATTCACCCTGCAGTTACGTAACAACAAAAAAACGGCACTTTGGATAAATGAACCACTTGTCGATTTATTTCTGTCCAATCGTGAGAAAGATTTTAGAGAAGGGATAAGAAAGAAATATACGAAGTACTGCAATAGAAAAGAACATGTGACCTTTATTGCCATGAAATATGATCAAGTAATAACAAAGAAACGTTTGAAATGCAATGTATACACCGCACGATATGAAAACTACCTGCGAAAGAGACACAAAGTTACAACGCATACACCGCACGATATGAAAACTACCCGAGGGAGACACACGGGTTAGACGGTTATGTATTTAAGGATGAAATGGCTGTAAACTCATCTGTACATTATTTAATGACCGTGCTAAGTTAAATTTGGAGAATCTAAACCTTTTGTACTGAAAGGTATTGATTGCATAAAACTAATTTAATTTAATAAAATATGTTGACTGCTCAAACATGTTTACTGTTTTCTCTCCAGGTGTACATGACCCTGTTGATCACTACAACGGGTATTACATAAACTTAATGGGCCAGGCGTCGGGCTATTATGCGTTTCACTTCCGCCTCGTTGTGGCAAAACAATGTCTACCTCGACTCGATTCTCAACAGCTGCATGGGTTTGAATTGGCCCTGGGACTTTGAAATTGTGATCCAAACCAGAGATGAGCGGACAGCCGACGCGTCCGCTTGCGGACGCAGATCCGCAGACTTTTCCGAATCCGCGGACTGACAGCGGACGCTTCGTATGGTTAAGGGGCGGACTCGCGGACTGACGCGGATTTTCTTTAGAGTTACCATAAAAAAATTAAAGTCATTTAAACAGCTAAATTTCAGCAATGCGGACGCGCGGACTGATTACAAACCAATGTTGTAAGATTCTGCGGACGCGGATCATTGATAGAAATCCATGGACGGACGCGGACGCTAAATTTCAAGATCCGCACACCTCTGATCCAAACTCCAGAATTGTTAACCAACAGTAAAAGAGTTGACATTTGGTATTTAATAACACAGACAGGGTATCGTGTGTACATTGACGGGAAGTATTCGTTCAGTTTCTCTCATCGATACCCTGTCACTGATGTCGTCAGTATAACATTTAGTCCATCCACGATCATATACATCGCGTCTTACTAGACCAAATGTCACTTCTAAATCTTAACTTTCTAAACGAATAGACCAGTCTATAATGCTAAATGGCTCTTAGATTATATCAACCAAATTGTAATTTATACATTAAGTTGATAGTTTTATTGTACATTTTTATGTTAATTGTCTAATTTATTTATTTGAATTCCTATTTATTAAAAGGTGTAACGTGTAACATTAAATGTGTGTACCATCATGACATTGGCTATGTGTACTATCATTACATTTGCTATGTATACCATCATTACATTTGCTATGTATACCATCAATACATTGGCTATGTATACCATCATTACATTGGCTATGTACACCATCATTACATTTGCTATGTGTACCATCATTACATTTGCTATGTATACCATCAGTACATTGGCTATGTATACCATCATTACATTTGCTATGCATACCTGTCAAGATCATGGGCGAATCTATGACGGCCGTTGACTTGGGTTTATGATCACCGACTGAGTTCGCGCTAACTAGTTGTATTTTCCCCAAATACGTGGTTTCACAGGATGCAAACAACACAACAAGACAAAACACGTGCAAATAAACGAAAAGTGTTTATCTACATAAAGCGACAACGATTGTGCCCTACTAAGAGCAATTAGCTTTATCGATTACCTCAAAAATAATAATAGATATAAAAGCGATTTGGGCTCTGCGTTAAATAGAAAGTAAAGAATTAATACAACAGTATTACAATCATGAAAAAATATCGGATCTGCCCGAAACCGAAAATTAACCTAGCCTACCGATCAAGCAAAAAGGGATATAACTCTATGCGAAGGTTTTGCAAAACATGACGTTTTAATCTCATGCTTCATGTGCGTTCTGACCACCAGTGGTAACTGCTCGAAGTATAACATGTCTCTCCATTAGCCGCCAGACAAAATCTCTTCAGTCCAGTGTCCACTCAATAATCTATCAATGTATTAATGAAATCATTTTGTTTATTTATTTAATAAACCAGTAAAACATAGGACCTATAGTTTGTGGACTGACAGTAACACAAAAGGTGGAAATATTAGTCTGAAGTCAAAATGTAATGCATAACGTATATCCTCTTTCAACAGCAAAACAGTATAGCCAACGTCAAGGGAAATAGCCCTGTCTTTGACTGTGGTTCTCCGGTTGTTCTTCATATTTATCTGCCCTTGTCTATCTGATAAAGCGCCGAGAGTGAAGTACATTGTATATAATTTAAATTTCTAATCGCTAGACACAACCTCCGACCTTCCAAAATAAAAATTAAAAAAAAAATACACCAGTTGTTAATGTATCGTTTATTTTATGTGGTCACATTTAAACAAACTTGTGTATAAACTAGGACCAGTAGGTCTTCAATGGATACATAACTTTCACGTTCACTCATGAACCACAAGAACATTTCGCTAGCCGCGGTTCACTTCTAAATATAGAAATCATCAACATGAACAGTGAATAATGTTAAATATTAAGATTGTCAAATAACATATAAAAACAAAAAACATGAATAATAATGATATGAAATAAACATATGTACATTGCTTAATCAATGGAATTCTAGCACATCAGCTCCTATTTTCACACAACTGTCACAACCTAATTGGAAAAACTCGTGGTCTAGGGGTATATTGGCGAGAGGTTCACCCAGGTCCTCGTAGGTTGAACATACACATTAATATTTATATATGAATATATGTTGTAATTTCATACGTTCTTTATGTGGGCTTATAGGCGCCTATTCCATTCAGATTTATTTATTTTTTTTTGGGCTTTACCAGTGATAGACTCTCCCACCGTTACACGTGAGTCGAATTCACTATCGACCTCGTTATTCAGCTGCCAATGTGTTGTATGCTATATTACTTACATTCAAATTAGAGAAACCAATAATGAAGTTTAAAGGTTTACAATTAAACAACCCCCAACAAAAAATAAACTGTTCTTGTTGTAATGATTCATTGTCCTAATCGGACAAAGGTGCATCTAAATAGGATCGGTACCTACGCAACATAACTGCCAATTTTTATTTGAAGGATAAGTCAGAAAAAAAACTTTACTAAAGAAATATGCAGCTAATAATATAACTAATGTATATATAAATAACAGTTTAATATTATCCGACTCTACTAACTGATTGCATTTTTTTGTATTTTACCTAGATTTCTCAGAAAATATCGAGATCTTGATAAAAAATGTCTAAGTTTGGAGACCTACAGGACAGTTGCGTTGATTGGTAAAATAGAGCAGCGGTTTTCAACCTCTTTCGCCACTTTACCCCAAAGGATGCGAAAATATTTCCCCTCAGATGTAAATTAGCGAATAAATGTACATATTATGCTGTACCCCTTTGCATAATCTTTCTTGTTACCCTTGGGGTTGATAGACCACGGATATAGAGGACGAGACTTAACGAAATCAGACTGCGACATATTTAATTCTACTTGTTTTAACAATGGTCCGATGTAATGGCGTGATATTGGAGTCGATTCGTTAATACTAATAGATTCTTGAGAACACATCAAATTCGAATATAGAAATGTGCCGGTAATCATCGAATGAAGAGAAATCGATATCACAAATCCTGTTTATCGAGCAATATAAAAAAATAGTTAATGTGATTACAACATTTTTACCATTATTGAATTTGGAGATAATGAGGCTCTTGAGGGCGTATTAACTATCATTGCTAGTGGTGAATTGCGGCTCTAGAAGGTGAATTAACCATTTTTTTTTTCATAAGACTTGTTTTTGAAATCTGTAAAACCAATTAGTTGTTATGAGAGATGAAAAAGGTATATGCTAATTAAATCTAATGTGTGTGTGTGTATATATATATATATACCTGTAGATTCTTAACTTTCTCCGCAATAAAAACAATTACAGAAGGATTAACCAGTTGCAGCAATAAAAAACACTTCTTAATTTTTTTTTTTTTTAATGGTATTAAATTTAATTAATGAATATCGGCTTTTAGTATTGTTGTTGTTGTTGTCGTTGTTGTTGTGTGTGTGTGTGAGCGTGTGTGTGTGTGTGTGGTTATTCTTCACCTCCATATCCATTTATCACGTGAATATTTTACGTAAAGATTATCTCAGAAATGGGGTCGCCGTAACTTTTGTCACCTGGAATGGGATCCGTTTACTAGTGAGATTAGTGTTAGTTAAAAACGAACCAAAAATTATGTAGTTATATCTTATGGTGTAGTCATTACATAATATGATATCCTTTTTAAACGTCATTTGGGTTGGTGTTTATAGCTGTTGAAAGATTAAAGAGACATTTCTACGTATATGTATTTTAGTTCTTCCTATAGTTCCTATAGCTCCGAAGATGTGTTGAACGTAATGTCAGGATGTTCAGGCCAATGGCAGATGGATTTTGAGTTTATATGAACTAAGTTAAACATGGCAGTTGTACTTGGACGTGACAGTGTTCCTAACGTGACCTTAACGACAAAAACTTTATAGAGACGAATTATGATAATCACATGGCCAGCGGCCGTACTTTGTCCATGTTTGTAACTAACGCTTTGTAAATATATTGACATCAACATTTCTTGAATAAAAAGGAGAACTACTTCACGCATTTGATTTGTGTTTATTGAACTTTACAACACTTTTTTAGATTAAATTTAAAATGTCTATAATTAGGCCAATATACTGTTTTACATTTATAAACTATCGACATTTTGTGAGGCAACTTTTTTAATATTTAGACTAATAAAGATTAGTTAAACGTCTTATAGAATAATAAGCCAAAAAAAATATATCAGTAAAATATGTAACTCAATTTAATGTTATGTCATTTTTTTTTAAATTGAAATCTATTTCAATGTAGTTGTTTTGTCCATGCTTGGTAACTGAATTCAAACATGGCTGTCATTGTTTACAGTTATGATTCGAAAGTATTTGATCCATAGATTTGCGCTTGTCGTTTCAGCTGTAGGCTGTCCACAGACACTTGCCTTTTAACACTCTTTTTTTCGAAAGCCTGTCCTCCAATGTGGTCTCGACGAGCTGTAGAGCAGAAAAAAGAAAAACAAAATTCGTTATTGAACGTGTGTCATTCTGGGCTCGATGTGAAATTGTTGTTCGGTGGGTTGCGGGTTGTTGGGGGTATTATTATTAGTTTGGCAACCATGAACAAATAACTTAGCTATTAAATGTTGCATGAGGACGTTGGGATAATATGTATATATATAGATATATATATATATGTATATATATATATATATATATATATATATATATATATATAGTTTTGAGGGCACCAGACAAAGGTGCATGTAAAGGCCCAATATATATATATATATACTGATCCATGCGACGTTTAAGATAAAAAGAAATAATGGTCTCTGGTTTATGTTAAATGTGGGGTCCCAAGCAATTAACGCTTTTAATGATGTATTGTTCCAGTTCTTGGCCCTAATTAATAACATCGGGCAACTGATTCTCGCGTCCCCAAACAGTTAATTAAATTTTTAGATTAATGAAAATAAAAACATGGCGATGGGGTGGGGAGCGGTAGAAGCGGATGACCCAAGGCGGCACAACTTGCTCTGTCTATTCATTAGAAATGTTGTATGTATATATATATATATATATATATATAATGCTGTATATAATATATATTATATATATACAAAATACGACAAAGTGAAGAAGATTTTAATAAATCTCCGTGTAATTTGGGCACTATCATATTTGTGCATATGCAGACATAATCTGACAAAGACTTCTTATAGACAGACTTTATTTCATTACATTTATCTTGACGAGAAGTAATAGTTCATTCCATAGGAAATATGTTTTTTTTTTAATAATACTTTATAAGAAAATGAGCTATTTTCAATTAATAAATTTCACAGCACATGTTTACAAATATATTCGATTATTCCATTCCCTTATGTGACACAAAAAGAACGTTTACACGAGTCACCAACTTATCAACTAACAGACTACAGACGCTCGAAATTTGGCTGCCTCAGGAATATTCTATCACTAAATCGACTAGATAAATATTAGTATCGAGGATCTCTGGCAGCAGGCAAACCTAGACCTCATATATGTACTAGTGTTCATAAGAAAATGGAGAATGATTGTTGAACACTGACATTATGAAAATATCTCTGCTGGGGAAACCCCAAATACTAGAGAATGATTGGTTACCCAAAGTGAACTTGAAGAAGATCTAGCAAACAAGAGATGAAAATCTGCAAACAGAAATGGAGAGAATTGAAAATGGCCTCCTAAAACAGAGTACGCCGGAGATTGGTTGCAGAGGCTCCGCAAGGAATTTTAGGAACTAAATCAATAAGTAAAGTATTAATACGAAATAAAATATCATAACATCTTACAATGACTGTCCAAAAATGTTTCAGCTGAAGTCGCAGGTATCGAAACAACGAGAAGAAGAACAATTAGATGTAGTGAAGGCATCTTGACTCAGATGTCGTCTAAGGACGTTTAGGTCTGTTTGCTACACGATCCGATTCTTCGGCATTAGAAATGAAGATCATTTATACCCTTTACTTGACGCAGGATTACAGGATGCAGGATTACAGAACGCGGGACTAGTACACAGCTGTCAAGAAAATGAACATGTTTATTGTAACGATAAAATTTTCTGACAGGTGAAATGGGGTTAGGGAAATATTCGTGTGTCAGGAAGGGAAGGTGGATTATCACTAAATTGCTATCTGGGACACTAGCCATTTTTAGTTGGGGAATGAAGTTGGGGGGGGGGGAGGGGGGCCTTAGGTTTAAAACTTTATCAGGACCGGAACTTGCTAAATCAGATCCTTCTTTAATCGAAAATGTTAAGTCGATCATAGTTGGTGATTTCTGGCTTTGCGTACTCTGCCCACTATTTGTGCAGGGTAAGGCAAGTAATAAAGATTTTGAACTTCGCCCATAGCATTTCATTTTAAATAATCAATGATTAAACTTTAAATTCTAAAATGATTAATAGGTAAAAGAAAAATGTATTGGTTGATTCAATCTACTGTACTAAGTTGATCCTCATTGATATCTACTGTGTTTTACTTCAACACCGGATTTTACACAACAGGCGACAAAACTCACGTATTGTTATAGGGGTATGGTTAAGTTGGTTGTTGCACATCCTGCACAACTTTCGAATTAACTCACGTCTTGTTACAGGGTTATGGTTGAACTAGTCGTCCCACATCCTACAAAACAGGCGACCCCTAGCTACGTCCTGTTACAGGGTTATGGTTAGGTTGGTCATCGCGCAGCCTGAATAACAAACCAAAAGATGTGTGTGTGTGTGTGTGTGTACAGTAACCAAACACGTACCAGCCCCGCACTGACCCGCACAATGCTAGTTGAGTATATTCATCCCCTATGCTGTAGATATTGTATGGTAGAAAGAAACGTAAAAGATTTTGACTGTGTTGATGTTTCACTCCTTACGAGTGCACAGGCTACACTTGGGATCAATGTATTTACGTTGTTCACCCTTAAATCGATGTGATCGATTTGGAAAAACGAATGGACACATAAACAGACATATATATGTTGTGCTTTCATACGTCATTTCTGTGGGCTTATAGATTTCTATTCCATTTAGGAGGTAATATTTTTTTTGCTCTTACCAGTGATAGAACCACAGATTAGATAGTATGTATGTATATATATATATATATATATATATATATATATAATTCTATGGATAGAACCCTATTAGATAGTATGTATGTATATATATATATATATATATATAATTCTATGGATAGAACCCTATTACCATACACGTTGGTCGAATTCACTATCGACCTCGTTATTCAGCTTCCAATGTATTGTATGTGATATCACTTACATGAGAATTAGAGAAACCAAAACTGAAGTTCAAAGGTTTACGATTAAACAGCCCAAAATAAAAAAATAAAAAAACGACTGTTCGTGCTGTATTGACGCAGCAATTTATTAAGACAACGGTATACCTAAATAGTTTCGGTACCTACGCATTCTAACTGCCAACCTTTTCTTTAAGGATTATTAAAAAAAATTTTTTTTTTAAAATATTCATCTAGTAATATAAGTAATGTATACGTAAATAACAGTTTTATATTATCCGGCTCTACTATCTGATTTTTGTATTTTACACAAATATCGAGATCATGATAAATAAAATCTAAGTTGGGAGACCTACACGACAGTTGCGTTGGCTGGTAAAATAGAGCAGCGGTTTTCAACCTCTTTCGCCACTGTACCACAAATAATGCGAAAGTATTTCCGCAGGTACACATCAGATGTAAATTAGAGAAGAAATGCATAATCTTTCTTGTTACCCTTGGGGTACGCGTACCGCAGCTTGAGAGACCACAGATATAGAGGACGAGACTTAACGAAATCAGACTGCGACATAACTAACTCTACTTGTTTTAACAATGGTCGGATGTAATGGCGTGATATTGGAGTCGATTCGTTAATACTAATAGATTCATGAGAACAAATCAGAATCGATTATGGAAATATACGGTTAGTCATCGAATGCAAAGAAATCGATACCACAAATCCTGTCTATCAAGCAATATAAAACAAAAATTGTTAATGCGATTACAGATTTAAGGTGAGGGGGACAAATACTATTTTATGTAGGGCATTAGTCTGTTCTGTATAATGTTGTTTGTTTTGTATAATGCAGTCTGATATGCATATTATGCATATTATAGAATGATTTGTATTTTCCAGCTTGATTTGTATGCTGTAACATAATATGTATTCTGTAATGTGATACGTGATAGTTATAATGCTGTTGTGTGGTGCGTATACTGCAGCTTGATCTCCACGAATCTGCCTGATCTGTTTGCTGTTGTCCAAGCGGCATACTTTAACCCTGATATATACGTATATGTTGTAGCATTGTCTTAATGCTATCTTATTAAGGGCTAAACTTCCAGCCAGTCTAACTATGTGTTACATAATAATCATTTAGTATTGTAAACTTGATTGTGGTTGGAAGAAAAGCTCTGATCTACACTGTCTCATAGTAATTGTTATTAAAGAACTAATAAATACTATTCTTGACTTTACATGGACTTCTTTAATAACTGTTCACCGCTAGTGTGGTTTTAATACGAAAAATAATTAAATAAGTCATAAAATGAAAGTGACGTTGAAATTTATTTTTTTTTATTGGCTCATCATTTTTGAAAATATTGTTATTTTCAACAAATAAATATCATAACAAATATCAACATATGAGATGTCTTTGTTTGAAAAAGAAAATTAAATGCAATTCAAAATGCCATTCTAGTCTTCCCTGCTGCAACAAGTAGCTCATTCCAGTTGTGTTCTGCTTGTTTTCACCAGAAACAACTTCTTTTTATTATTTATCAATTCTTCACTAATTCGTGAAGTATGAACATGACAGATCAAAGTACCAAAATACGAAGTGTTTTGTGTGAAAGAAGAAAATTAAGTACAGTACAATTTTAAGTGTGAATCCAGTCTTACCTGCTGAAGCAAATACTTCAATCTCAGATCTGCTGTCGTTGTTTTTTTCTGGTATGAGCATCATATGCTTTATTTTGCATTCATTCCATATTTAAAAACGTTTTTATCAATACAGGATTTTGTTGTTCTTTTCTGATACTTTGCCTAAACGACACTAGTCATTCTATACAACGCCTAGGCATTGTATAGAATGCCTAGGAAAAGTATGCACAATTTAAAAATTTTATACTTCGCCTAAAACCACCAGGCATTCTATACATTGCCTAGGCATTCTATAGAATGCCGGAATTTCACACTTTACCGGTAACATATATATATATATATATATATATATATATATATATATATATAGATAGATAGATAGATAGATAGATAGATAGATAGATAGATAGATATTATAACAAAAATTATTTTTTTACTTTGAATAATCTGTGTGTTATAGTAAGATGTACTTTATTTATTGGTTTTCCTTGTTTTTTTCGTCTTCTGTTTGTGTTTAATTTTAATTTGAAAGGTCTTTATCAAACGCCAAAAAAAATTTGCTTATAAAATTGTGTAAATGCATTAGCTAATTTAATACAAGATATTTTCATACAGAAGAAAAAAAAAACACAAAAATTAGTGATGGCATCTGGTAGGCTTTAGAGCTAAATAAAGTAACTAAACGATATTGGACAGATATGTATTTATTACAAACTGCTAGATATAGACGAATAAATATTCCCTAGTTATTGGTGTGTGATGTCCCTGTGAGGATGAGATGTAATCTCTTATATCCTATAAATCACTAGTGGGACAGTTTTTGGAGTGCCCTTCTTTCATCCCACCCATAGCCGATTGTGCAATGGCCATGGAGGCAACACGGGAGATATATCGGGAACTTGAGCCATCATTTAAAAACATTTCCTTGACACTACCGGAGATCGAACAGTTGACAGTCGAGCGCTTTACCGCACGACCATCCGTTCCCTTATAGTTATTGATAAACTATTAAATTTTTCATTATCTTTTTTTTTTTAAACAAGTCAATTATTGAGACAAAATGTTTATTTTGTGAGAATTTATTTCAATGTAATCGGCGTTTTGCTGTTGAAAAACATAATTTGTTGAATAGTATGTCTGTCACTGAAGGAGCATGTTATGAATCAACAGAAGCCTTTTGCATTCTTGGCTCTTTAGGATTTGCTGGCTTGCATACTGCTGCCTCTCTTAGAGACTACAGTTTGTCTATCTGTCCCATCTCTACTGCTATGGGATTCACGATCTGCTTCGATGGCAACAGGTGCTATGAAAATATAAGTATGTTTATTTAATTGTGTGTAGAATGCATAACCGGTTATTCCATATTTAACTCATTTAAAAGCCGATTCGTTTCCAATGTGAAGGCTGGTTTCATCAATAGGTAGAGCTCGGCACACCTAGGCACAAATACACACAACTAGGCACACCAAAGGACAACTACGCACAACGAGGCTATCACTCATAATGGTTAATTTCTTAGAGTGGCTTTGAACAGGATTTTTTTTTTAAATGCCGACCTTATTTTACAAATTGTGTGACAAATAGCCGAGTGGTAAAGATTCTACACTGTCAACGTGAGAGGCCTGGGTTCGACCTTTTCTGACCCCAAACAGTTTGACCCCCAGGACAGTTTGACCCCGCGAAACTTCAACCCCAGGAAGGTTCGACCCGGACTATTCGAGCCCTATCGACCTATTTTAAAAGTGTTTGAATCATTTTTATGTGTATATTTATTAACTTTGTTCAAATTATGTATAAAACTGTTTAAAATATTAGTTTTAACTTTGTTTAAATATGTAAATGATTATTTAAATATATGTATGTGTAATTAGTTATAATGTGTGTTTTAATTTTTGTAATAAGAGTATTAGAGTATTAGTTTTGTTTTAAATATGTGTATAAGCCTTTGTGATGTCTTAGCAATGAAAACAAATTGTGTGAATTATGACTTAATTTCTCTACTCAATAAATCTCCCCCCGATCCACTTTTGATAATAATCTAAAAGTGTTGTGTCAAATATTCTAGCTGCCTGATAAAATTACAGCTTGTCAATGTCACACCTCATGTCAGACAGTCTAGATGCCTGATAAAATTACATCTTGTCAATGTCACACCTCATGTCAGACAGTCTAGATGCCTGATAAAATTACAGCTTGTCAATATCACACCTCATGTCAGACAGTCTAGATGCCTGATAAAATTACATTTTGTCAATATCACACCTCATGTTAGACAGTCTAGATGCCTGATAAAATTACAGCTTGTCAATATCACACCTCATGTTAGACAGTCTAGATGCCTGATAAAATTACAGCTTGTCAATATCACACCTCATGTTAGACAGTCTAGATGCCTGATAAAATTACATCTTGTCAATATCACACCTCATGTCACGTCTAGTAATAAACACATGTGTGACGGCATTAGGAGTCTATGTTTTGATTCTGTTTAAAAAAAATGTTAGTGTGTTTAAAATTTTATATCCAAACACTGAGACTATTTGATGAATGTTTAACTCATAAAAGCTGATTGAGAATACAGGTTAATCCATCAGTTAAAAAAAAACAAAAATCAACAATGCACATAAAAATCAGTGAACTTTCAAACGCTAATTCAAGATTGTGACAAATAAGCCATAGCGCCCTATTAGGTCAAGGCATTGATGCGCGTGTATATCCGGGGGGGGGGGGGTTCGAAAAGTCGTGAAATCTTTTGTCCAGGTCATGGTGAATGTTGGTTTTTAATCCCACAAATCCATAGAGCTTTTAAACAGGCACTTAACATAACTTGGGGGAAGTTAATGTGGCCGAGTTTTGTGCTATCCCCAGTTTTTTGTTCTAAAAGATAAAAGTTCTAAAATACAGTAAGACGCATGTACATTATCGAATTTATTATTAGATTATTTTATTATTAAAAGATGGCAGCCGAAAAGCTTCTGAAATTATATTACTTGTCGATTACCGCAAAAGCTAAAATCAATTTTAAGGAAATTGGCGGCAATTGAACTTGTATAAATGTATTGTTTTTACAGTTTTTGTTCTAAAAGATAAAAGTTCTATAATAAAATAAAATAAGACGCATGTACATTATCGAATTTGTTATTACCTGACAGAGCCATTGGAGTTGACAACAATAATAGCGTTACAACGAATAGGCAGAGAGTGAACATCTTGATATTGTTGTCTATGTCAGTGACAGTGGCCAAGTAGACGGAAACAGGTCCCTCTTTTATACCCTACTAAGGGAACAGTATGTTAGAAACACGTTATTAACGCATTATTCGTGACATTTAGCCTCTACTATTTGCAATAAAGCGCATTAACGCCTTCAATTTTAATGTTTTTATTTTTTTTTTTTTTAAATGAAAACGAAAATTTCCGTGAGACCTGGAGAGGAAGAGATGTGTATAGCTTAATCCCATTTTTTAGGTCAACATTGACAGTGTATTTTTTTGTGTGTAGATTCTCATAACGGCCACTTCACCGTGGACTAGACCTCAACAACATAAATCGAAATAGTCAAGAATGATTGACTAAAACCTTGTCTATCTGACTCTATATATTTAAATGAGGATAATGTTGGCTGGAAATGATAGTCTACCGTCAATACAGAAAACAAGATGCTCATTCGCGCCCCCTACCCCATTCGGAATTAAGTAAGTAAAGTTCCCTTAACCCTAACGGGCCATCGGGGGCAGATGAAGTGTAGAGGGGATTGTGTGGTTATCACAACGACCAGCCGCCTTTACTTTACTTTCCCAACATAAAGTCAGGTACCCATTTAAAGCTGGGTGGACTTGTGGGATGGATTTCACCTGGAAAAATTACATGGGCCTCACGGAGGATCGAACCCAGGACTCTCAGGTTGACAGTTGAGTATCTACACCACTCGGCCAACGGTCCCCATTCGAAAAACCTTATAATATTATATGTAAAATATACCACTTAGCGCCCCTTTGTGAGTAGCGCCAGGGGCATGGTGCCCATGCCCCCCCACCTCGCTACGCCACTGCATTCGAAACAAGATAAACTTCATGTCACGTACCTGAAGTCAAAGCTGATCGTATGTGTTATAGAAGGAGTCAAAGGCTCTATGACGTACAACTGTAGAATTATTTATAGCGCATCCCATTCTGCACGGACGAACGCTAAGAATGTCACTTTATTAGTAGGATCTAGTGTGATAAACACTAAAAAAATTTTTTGTAAATACAGTTTGCACATTATTTTTTATTTTGTCTTTAAGCTGTACAGTGCACTAGAAAGTATGTTAACTGAACACAAATTTAATACCAAAGCATCTTGATGTTATCAGAAGTCTAGACTCTAAACACCGAATGAAGCATCAATGAGGCTTTTGATTTATATGCATAGCATCCTTTGTTATGGTTTATCTAATCGCGTTAATTTCAATTATTTTTTTTTTCCATAATAATCCAAACATTAACATGTAAATCTCTAGAATAGTGATACAAAGGCATTGCCCAAAGTCGAGATATCAAAACCGTTTCAATAAATATGACAATACAAAGATGGCTTTTCATTCTAGGTCTAACCTTGAACATATCAGGTATTCATTTACACCCCTTTTATCTTTAATTAAAATATCTGAAACATAAGAGCAGAAAGTGAGGCTATATTGAAAATAACAGGGAAAATATTTGATGGTATATAAGAAGCAGGCCATTGTACATCAGGCTATACATTTTGTGTGAAATCCTGGATCAGGAGGTTGGCAAACTTTTTTAACCGCGGGTCAAAATACGTCTCTAGATTTGAAAAGAATAAACGGACACGGAACAGATGGGTGGAGGGTGTACATAAAATAGTCTAAATAAAATAGTCTACATAAAATAGTCTACATAAAATAGTGTACATAAAATAGTCTACATAAAATAGTCTACATAAAATAGTCTACATAAAATAGTGTACATAAAATAGTCTACATAAAATAGTCTACATAAAATAGTCTACATAAAATAGTCTACATAAAATAGTCTACATAAAATAGTCTACATAAAATAGTCTACATAAAATAGTCTACATAAAATAGTCTACATAAATAGTGTACATTAAACTCAAACTCGTGGGGCTTATTTAGGCGTTGGGGCTATAGATTTTAACGAATCGCTCAGTGTTTTTAATGTGAAGTAAATGAGCTACATCATGTAATAATCAAAGAATTCAAGGGAGGTAATGTTACAAACCGTAAAAAAAAAATTCAAGGGAGTTAATGTAACAAACTTTACATAGTTTTCATTCCATAGTGGAAAATGTTTTCTGCCTAAAGTAAGTCAAGAGCATATTTTTCTTTTTTTTTTTATAAAATGGAGGAGGGGAGAATTAAACATCTAATGGGTGGTGGTCTTTTGAAGCACTTAGAGACTTTGTGCTAATGACACATGCAAAGTTCAGACCATTAATTGTAAGCGATGTACCATAAACAAGCCTTACGATAATGGAGACATCAAACGCTGATCCATTTGAAGTCCAGCGACGTTAGCCATAGTCTGTCATTTTCTATCTCCGGAATATGACACAGCATAGCGAGTTGTAGAAAGCGTTTGTGACATATCTTGACATAATGTTAATATGCATGCAACTGTTGTAATAATTATGCTTGCAGAATGTATAAGTGTGTATTTATAAATTTTGATAAAGTCTTACTGACAAATTTATGAAGACTAATATAAATATACAAGACAGAAAGATAGATAGAAAAAGAGACAGATATACAGACATACAAAGAGACAGACAGATAGATTGACAGACAGACAGATATACATTCATATATAGAGAAAGAAAATTAGAAAGACTTACAGATATACGTACATACTTAGAGACAGACAGATAGATAGAAAGAAAGACAGATATACAGACATCCATGGATACAGAAGATATATAGATAGATAGACAGATATTCAGACATACATAGTCAAATATATAGAAAGACAGACATATTTACAGACATACGTAGAGACAGACATATAGAAAGACAGACAGATATACAGACATACATAGTCAGATAGATAGAAAGACAGACGGATATACAGACATGCATAGAGACTGACGGATAGATAAAAAGACCAACAGATATACGGACATACATAGAGACAGACAGATAGATTGACAGCCAGACAGGCGGAGAGATAGATATATAGATAGATAGATAATATATATAATATATATAATGTATATATATATATATATCTATATATATCTATATAGAAAGAGATAGACAGATAGGCAGATAGTCATATATCTAGACACACAGACCGACAATATATATATTTAGGAAAAGTATGTGCGAATGTTTAGCTCCTGAATGACCATTGGGCTGTAAATCATTTTCCTGACCTATGTTTCTCTGCTGGTCATAAATTATAATATATGTGTCAGACTCTAAGATGGCGGTCTTTATGTTTAGCCAAAAAAAAAATTGCGCAAAAATCGCCGAGACTATTTTTCGTATCTACATTCTGTTCATTAATGTAACACAAACATAAAAGATTGTGATATTTGTTGTGTCCAAAGCTATTAACGGAAGTATCTGGAGTGAATGGACAGAATGGATGTGTGAGACTTGCAAATCTTCTCTGGAACGTAAAAGGTAACTTTCGGTCTGTGAAATTATTTTTTTTTTCCTTTTGACTTAATCACGTTTTAAGTTATATAAAGTCTTACAATAAAGAAATATTTGATGTCTACTATAATATACCTTCAAATCAAGCATCAAACACAGATTTAATTATTCACTCTTAATGATAGGCTAACTATAAGCATCAACCCATGACTTGTACCATCCCTCTCTCTCCCCGCAGCTACTGGGAAAAAAGGGTACTTTTATGTATGTTAAGTATGTTTCTGAGAAACACACATGTATGTATTTGCCTAGCAGCCACTTACATATCAAAATCTCTGCCAACATATTCCATACAAAGACCTTAGACGTCTCGTAGAAATGTGCATATCATTTTAAATATTTCTTAAGTGTGCAACATTTCTTTCAATATGTTTATGCTACGTCTATTGCTCCTCATTAAAAATTGCATTATCGTACTCTGCAAACGTTCCCGTCCCTTGCATTGTGCGTCACTGTCATTGTAGGATGTGTCTTGATATAGAGAAAGGGGTGCCTGATCCAGGGTGCGCCGGTGAAACCCATCAAAATACAAACGTGTCTTCAATTTCATGCTCTGAGATGTGCATCAGTAACGTGGAAAATACTACAGGTGAGAAAGAGACAACAGAAAATTAAACAAACTGAAATATATGATGGTAAAGTTCAGATTTGGCTACTGAATTTTTTTTCTAATAGAACCGGTCCATGACTGTTCATATGAAATGATATGAATTAGATGTAAGCGCCAAAAATAGTAGCCTTCGGTCGCCTAGCGGATAGGTCATACTAACTGAACATAACCTACTTTACTCATCCCATGAGTGATATAGGCCAGCTGTTGCCTAATGAGATAAGTGCAGCTACTAGAGATTGTTTATTTTGTTCAATTACTTTAAGCAATTTTTTTTTGTAAAGTTAAAGGAGCAAGTGGATGGAGTGTGCATATCAAAGTATATATATATATATATATATATATATATATATATATATATATATATATATATATATATTACTCTTTATTTTTACCACAGATAGCAAGACTAAAGCAACCCCACAGAGAACGATATTTGGTGAGGTATTTTACAGTGACCCACTATGTTTTAATGTGGACAGGTGGTCGCGCGGTGTAGAGCCCTCGACTGTCGACATAGGAGTCCTGGGTTCGAGCTTCTTTAAGAACCTTGGATTTGTTCAGGTCCTTGTGTAAGTCCCCCAACTCCAACCCATCTTTAAATGGAAACCCGACTTTTAGTTGAAGGGGTAAAGGCGGCTAGGCTTTGTGCTAACCACACAATCCCTTTTTATGCCAAGGTTGCAATAAAGGATTAACTCTACTCTCCATCTGCCCCAATGAGCCCCTAGGGACATTGAAAAAAAAATCACCTGAAAAATTCCTATTGTTCTCTCATACGTTCGAACCCAGGACTTTCAGGCTTAAAGACGAGTACCTACACCCGTTCCACTTTACCCTGTAACCAGAGACTTTTTTTTTCCATTTCAAAAATAAACATAAGGTTGGTTATTGATCATCAAATTCGTTCGAATTTTTTTTTTCTTTTTATGTTAAATTGTTTATATTTTTGTTTCCATACTTTAAGACAGGTAAAGTACAGAGTATATCTCGCAATATCATCATCATCATTGCCCGTCACTCCTATCGGAGTATGGTCCACCAACTATAGATCTCCAGCGATTTCTGTCCTGAGCCAATCTCTCCAGCTGCTTCCAGCTGAACCCCAAAATTACAATATACTTCATTTTAAATGTTAATAGGTCTTTGAAATACAATTATATCCTACATGTGCATGCTCAGCATTAAAAAAATATGTAAAAAATTGTAAAAGCGCATTAACATAAGTAGAACAACATTATTAACTTTTACTGATGCTTAAATAAACAAGGTTTAATATAAGTCTAAAAATTAGTCAACGGCACACACACACACACACACACACACACATATATATATATATATATATATATATACATATTAATTATATTAATTCTGAGGCCGTCCCTCGATAATCCTTGGAACCCCATCTCAAATAATACGGTGTCATGTTCAGTGACTTTATAAAAACAATCACATAATATTATATAATATAACTTTGCTACAACATTCAAGTAGCTATTAATATTTAATTATTGTTGATTAACCTATTGTTTTGGGTTTGAGTAGAAATTCCTGTCTTTTTATGATTTATGTAAATTACTAGCAAAGAAACTAAGAATTATAATATGCTTATGCATTCGTTGATTCTAAGCTCAGTATATTTCAGATATCTTTCTTTTTTATATATATAAATTATACTAATCGTTGTATAAAAGTTCCAGTTGATTCACAGATCAGACTGGTGCCGTGTTCTGCATTCCATGGTCAGAGTGGACGTGCAGCAGATGTGAAGACTGGTGGCAACATAGCGACAGGTCAGTCCTGGGTTGCAATGTAAACAAAGGTGGGAGTAACACAGTGTTTGTGACGATAGTTAAATTGAAACAAGGGAAGCGACTCTGTGTTGGGTTTAAATATGGGCATTTCATTAGTAGTATCCCTTATTTGGTACGATATTAATATAACTTTCATGTCGATAAATTTAGTATAAAAAAATTCAAAATTATGGTCTGTTCAAAACAAATGGATTGTATCGTTATTTATTGGTATTTCAAGGTTTTTTCATGGGTATTTCATGGGTAGTCATTAAATACAAAAAAAATATTGTTAAACTTGTCATGGTATTTGCTGAAAACAGTGGCGTACCTGGGGAGGGGGGAGGTGTGTGCGGTCCGCACCGGGCGGCACTTTTTGTTACTTTTTAGGGGGGGCGGGCAAAAATGTATAGATTAAATTGAAATACCTAAATGAGAGGGCGGCAAAATCGTCTTCCGCCCTGTGCGGCCGATACCCACGCTACGCCGCTGGCTGAAAATCCTTTTCTCTTGTTTTTTTTTTTTAAATGAATATGCAAACAAGATGTGTTGTGCTAGTTAATATATTGAGGTAACGTGCATGTAAAGTAACACAACAAAGGAACATTCTACTATGATAGGTCAGACTAGTCAAGATTAATAGTTGCAATCATTTGATTATTAACGTATGTAGAGTAAATGAAAGCGTCAATGAGTGGTACTTTAACAATTAGTACATAACTCAATCAAGGAATTTCTTTATGATTTCTTTTTTACTTCTATTTCCTGTACCTTTATTTTGTTATTTCCCGATATCTTTCTTATCTCTCTTTTGCTATCTGACTTATTCTTTTTCCGTTCATGAGCTATTTCTCTCTCTCTCTCTCTCTCTCTCTCTCTCTCTCTCTCTCTCTCTCTCAATCTCTCTCCTCTCTCTCTCTCTCCCTCTCTCTCTTCCCCCATCTCCCCCTCTCTCTCTATTCCTCCGCCTCTTTCTCTCTCCCTCTCTCTCCCTCCATCTCTCTCTCTCCCTCTCTCTCTTTCTATCTCTCACTCTCTCTCTGTCACCCACTTTCTCACTCTCTCTCTGTCACCCACTCTCTCTCTCTCTCTCTCTCTCTCTCTCTCACGCTCTCTCTCGTTACGGGAAACAACTCTATATCAACATATTACTTTGTATACGTACAGCTTGTAGAAATAAAAAAAAATAGTTTAAAAACTATTGATAATTATTGACAGTATTAAAATGTGAACAATTAAGTGCTTGTCATTATTAAAAGAAAACCCAGATATTAAACAAAATAAAAGTACAGAATATTGTATGCTAATTGATTAAAGTTTTAAAAACATAGGGTTGCAGATGGTGTCAACCTTAAGGTTTTAAGAAATCCAGGTGTGAAAAATAGACAGGAATTGATCTGGTTGCATTGTAGGTCTATGCAATTTATTGAAAATGGTTCTAATTCTGATTTTCTATTAATAAATGAATTCTTTTTCTAAATAACTCATCTGGTTTGGTGACCCTCTACGGTTTCTTGACCAACTTTTGTTTACCTTAAACATAGCATACCAAAAAATCTTACATACACATACAGGGTTGGAAAAGTCTTAACTTAAAAAAAAAATATATACAAGACAATAATTCGACCAGCAGTAACATATGGTAGTGAAACATGAAACATCAGTGAACAAGAAGAAATCTCGCTAAACACTTGGGAATAGACAAATATTTAGGAAAATATACGGGCCAGTAAAGGACAATAACGAGTGGAGAAGTAGTACAAATTCAGAACTATACGACTTATGCGAAGAATCAAATATAACAGATGAAATCAAAATGAATATAATAAGGTTGACAGAGCACATAGAAAGAAGGCACTAAAACTGAGGTCCAAAGGCAATATATAAGGCAACACCCAATGAGTAAAGGACTAAGAGTAGATCAAGAAGAAGATGGTTAGAGGAGGTGGAGAAAGACGTTAAGGCCATAAGAGTGAAAGAGTGGAGGAAGAAGACCATGGATCAGGAAAAGTGGAGAAGAGTAGTATGACAGGTCATGGCCGTAAATGTGCTGCAGAGAGTAGTATGACAGGCCAGGGCAGTAAATGGGCTGCAGAGAGTAGTATGAAAGGCCAGGGCCTAAATGGACTGCAGAGAGTAGTATAACAGGCCAGGGCCTAAATGGACTGCAGAGAGTAGTATAACAGGCCAGGGCCGTAATTGGGCAGCAGAGAGTAGTATGAAAGGCCAGGGCGTAATTGGGCTGCAGAGAGTAGTATGAAAGGCCAGGGCCTAAATGGACTGCAGAGAGTAGTATAACAGGCCAGGGCCGTAATTGGGCTGCAGAGAGTAGTATGAAAGGCCAGGGCCTAAATGGACTGCAGAGAGTAGTATAACAGGCCAGGGCCGTAATTGGGCAGCAGAGAGTAGTATGAAAGGCCAGGGCCGTAATTGGGCAGCAGAGAGTAGTATGAAAGGCCAGGGCGTAATTGGGCTGCAGAGAGTAGTATGAAAGGCCAGGGCGTAATTGGGCTGCAGAGAGTAGTATGAAAGGCCAGGGCCTAAATGGACTGCAGAGAGTAGTATAACAGGCCAGGGCCTAAATGGACTGCAGAGAGTAGTATAACAGGCCAGGGCCGTAATTGGGCTGCAGAGAGTAGTATGAAAGGCCAGGGCCTAAATGGACTGCAGAGAGTAGTATAACAGGCCAGGGCCTAAATGGACTGCAGAGAGTAGTATAACAGGCCAGGGCCGTAATTGGGCTGCAGAGAGTAGTATGAAAGGCCAGGGCCTAAATGGACTGCAGAGAGTAGTATAACAGGCCAGGGCCTAAATGGACTGCAGAGAGTAGTATAACAGGCCAGGGCCGTAATTGGGCTGCAGAGAGTAGTATGAAAGGCCAGGGCCTAAATGGACTGCAGAGAGTAGTATAACAGGCCAGGGCCTAAATGGACTGCAGAGAGTAGTATAACAGGCCAGGGCCGTAATTGGGCTGCAGAGAGTAGTATGAAAGGCCAGGGCCTAAATGGACTGCAGAGAGTAGTATAACAGGCCAGGGCCGTAATTGGGCAGCAGAGAGTAGTATGAAAGGCCAGGGCCGTAATTGGGCAGCAGAGAGTAGTATGAAAGGCCAGGGCGTAATTGGGCTGCAGAGAGTAGTATGAAAAGCCAGGGCCTAAATGGATTGCAGAGAGTAGTATGAAAGGCCAGGGCGTAATTGGGCTGCAGAGAGTAGTATGAAAGGCCAGGGCCTAAATGGACTGCAGAGAGTAGTATAACAGGCCAGGGCCTAAATGGACTGCAGAGAGTAGTATAACAGGCCAGGGCCTAAATGGACTGCAGAGAGTAGTATAACAGGCCAGGGCCGTAATTGGGCAGCAGAGAGTAGTATGAAAGGCCAGGGCGTAATTGGGCTGCAGAGAGTAGTATGAAAAGCCAGGGCCTAAATGGATTGCAGAGAGTAGTATAACAGGCCAGGGTCTAAATGGACTGCAGAGAGTAGTATAACAGGCCAGGGCCGTAATTGGGCAGCAGAGAGTAGTATGAAAGGCCAGGGCGTAATTGGGCTGCAGAGAGTAGTATGAAAGGCCAGGGCCTAAATGGACTGCAGAGAGTAGTATAACAGGCCAGGGCCTAAATGGACTGCAGAGAGTAGTATAACAGGCCAGGGCCGTAACTGGGCAGCAGAGAGTAGTATGAAAGGCCAGGGCGTAATTGGGCTGCAGAGAGTAGTATAACAGGCCAGGGCCGTAATTGGGCAGCAGAGAGTAGTATGAAAGGCCAGGGCGTAATTGGGCTGCAGAGAGTAGTATAACAGGCCAGGGCCTAAATGGACTGCAGAGAGTAGTATAACAGGCCAGGGCGTAATTGGGCTGCAGAGAGTAGTATGAAAGGCCAGGGCCTAAATGGACTGCAGAGAGTAGTATAACAGGCCAGGGCCTAAATGGACAGCAGAGAGTAGTATAACAGGCCAGGGCCGTAATTGGGCTGCAGAGAGTAGTATGAAAGGCCAGGGCCTAAATGGACTGCAGAGAGTAGTATAACAGGCCAGGGCCTAAATGGACTGCAGAGAGTAGTATAACAGGCCAGGGCCGTAATTGGGCTGCAGTAAGTAGTATGAAAGGCCAGGGCCTAAATGGACTGCAGAGAGTAGTATAACAGGCCAGGGCCGTAATTGGGCAGCAGAGAGTAGTATGAAAGGCCAGGGCGTAATTGGGCGGCAGAGAGTAGTATGAAAGGCCAGGGCCTAAATGGACTGCAGAGAATAGTATAACAGGCCAGGGCCGTAATTGGGCAGCAGAGAGTAGTATGAAAGGCCAGGGCGTAATTGGGCTGCAGAGAGTAGTATGAAAAGCCAGGGCCTAAATGGATTGCAGAGAGTAGTATAACAGGCCAGGGCCTAAATGGACTGCAGAGAGTAGTATAACAGGCCAGGGCCGTAATTGGGCAGCAGAGAGTAGTATGAAAGGCCAGGGCGTAATTGGGCTGCAGAGAGTAGTATGAAAGGCCAGGGCCTAAATGGACTGCAGAGAGTAGTATAACAGGCCAGGGCCTAAATGGACTGCAGAGAGTAGTATAACAGGCCAGGGCCTAAATGGACTGCAGAGAGTAGTATAACAGGCCAGGGCCGTAATTGGGCAGCAGAGAGTAGTATGAAAGGCCAGGGCGTAATTGGGCTGCAGAGAGTAGTATGAAAAGCCAGGGCCTAAATGGATTGCAGAGAGTAGTATAACAGGCTAGGGCCGTAATTGGGCAGCAGAGAGTAGTATAACAGGCCAGGGCCGTAATTGGGCAGCAGAGAGTAGTATGAAAGGCCAGGGCGTAATTGGGCTGCAGAGAGTAGTATGAAAGGCCAGGGCCTAAATGGACTGCAGAGAGTAGTATAACAGGCCAGGGCCTAAATGGACTGCAGAGAGTAGTATAACAGGCCAGGGCCTAAATGGACTGCAGAGAGTAGTATAACAGGCCAGGGCCGTAATTGGGCAGCAGAGAGTAGTATGAAAGGCCAGGGCGTAATTGGGCTGCAGAGAATAGTATAACAGGCCAGGGCCGTAATTGGGCAGCAGAGAGTAGTATGAAAGGCCAGGGCGTAATTGGGCTGCAGAGAGTAGTATGAAAAGCCAGGGCCTAAATGGATTGCAGAGAGTAGTATAACAGGCCAGGGCCTAAATGGACTGCAGAGAGTAGTATAACAGGCCAGGGCCGTAATTGGGCAGCAGAGAGTAGTATGAAAGGCCAGGGCGTAATTGGGCTGCAGAGAGTAGTATGAAAGGCCAGGGCCTAAATGGACTGCAGAGAGTAGTATAACAGGCCAGGGCCTAAATGGACTGCAGAGAGTAGTATAACAGGCCAGGGCCTAAATGGACTGCAGAGAGTAGTATAACAGGCCAGGGCCGTAATTGGGCAGCAGAGAGTAGTATGAAAGGCCAGGGCGTAATTGGGCTGCAGAGAGTAGTATGAAAAGCCAGGGCCTAAATGGATTGCAGAGAGTAGTATAACAGGCCAGGGCCGTAATTGGGCAGCAGAGAGTAGTATAACAGGCCAGGGCCGTAATTGGGCAGCAGAGAGTAGTATGAAAGGCCAGGGCGTAATTGGGCTGCAGAGAGTAGTATGAAAGGCCAGGGCCTAAATGGACTGCAGAGAGTAGTATAACAGGCCAGGGCCTAAATGGACTGCAGAGAGTAGTATAACAGGCCAGGGCCTAAATGGACTGCAGAGAGTAGTATAACAGGCCAGGGCCGTAATTGGGCAGCAGAGAGTAGTATGAAAGGCCAGGGCGTAATTGGGCTGCAGAGAGTAGTATGAAAGGCCAGGGCCTAAATGCATTGCAGAGAGTAGTATAACAGGCCAGGGCCTAAATGGACTGCAGAGAGTAGTATAACAGGCCAGGGCCGTAATTGGGCAGCAGAGAGTAGTATGAAAGGCCAGGGCGTAATTGGGCTGCAGAGAGTAGTATGAAAGGCCAGGGCCTAAATGGACTGCAGAGAGTAGTATAACAGGCCAGGGCCGTAACTGGGCAGCAGAGAGTAGTATGAAAGGCCAGGGCGTAATTGGGCTGCAGAGAGTAGTATAACAGGCCAGGGCCGTAATTGGGCAGCAGAGAGTAGTATGAAAGGCCAGGGCGTAATTGGGCTGCAGAGAGTAGTATGAAAGGCCAGGGCCTAAATGGACTGCAGAGAGTAGTATAACAGGCCAGGGCCGTAATTGGGCAGCAGAGAGTAGTATGAAAGGCCAGGGCGTAATTGGGCTGCAGAGAGTAGTATGAAAGGCCAGGGCCTAAATGGACTGCAGAGAGTAGTATAACAGGCCAGGGCCTAAATGGACTGCAGAGAGTAGTATAACAGGCCAGTTCGTAATTGGGCAGCAGAGAGTAGTATGAAAGGCCAGGGCGTAATTGGGCTGCAGAGAGTAGTATGAAAGGCCAGGGCCGTAATTGGGCAGCAGAGAGTAGTATGAAAGGCCAGGGCGTAATTGGGCTGCAGAGAGTAGTATAACAGGCCAGGGCCGTAATTGGGCAGCAGAGAGTAGTATGAAAGGCCAGGGCGTAATTGGGCTGCAGAGAGTAGTATGAAAGGCCAGGGCCTAAATGGACTGTAGAGAGTAGTATAACAGGCCAGGGCCTAAATGGACTGCAGAGAGTAGTATAACAGGCCAGGACCGTAATTGGGCAGCAGAGAGTAGTATGAAAGGCCAGGGCGTAATTGGGCTGCAGAGAGTAGTATGAAAGGCCAGGGCCTAAATTGACTGCAGAGAGTAGTATAACAGGCCAGGGCCTAAATGGACTGCAGACAGTAGTATAACAGGCCAGGGCCGTAATTGGGCAGCAGAGAGTAGTATGAAAGGCCAGGGCGTAATTGGGCTGCAGAGAGTAGTATGAAAGGCCAGGGCCTAAATGGACTGCAGAGAGTAGTATAACAGGCCAGGGCCTAAATGGACTGCAGAGAGTAGTATAACAGGCCAGGGCCGTAATTGGTCTGCAGAGAGTAGTATGAAAGGCCAGGGCCTAAATGGACTGCAGAGAGTAGTATAACAGGCCAGGGCCGTAATTGGGCAGCAGAGAGTAGTATGAAAGGCCAGGGCGTAATTGGGCTGCAGAGAGTAGTATGAAAGGCCAGGGCCTAAATGGACTGCAGAGAGTAGTATGACAGGCCAGGGCAGTAAATGGGCTGCAGAGAGTAGTATGAAAGGCCAGGGCCGTAATTGGGCTGCAGAGAGTAGTATGAAAGGCCAGGGCCTAAATGGACTGCAGAGAGTAGTATAACAGGCCAGGGCCGTAATTGGGCAGCAGAGAGTAGTATGAAAGGCCAGGGCGTAATTGGGCTGCAGAGAGTAGTATGAAAGGCCAGGGCCTAAATGGACTGCAGAGAGTAGTATAACAGGCCAGGGCCTAAATGGACTGCAGAGAGTAGTATAACAGGCCAGGGCCTAAATGGACTGCAGAGAGTAGTATAACAGGCCAGGGCCGTAATTGGGCAGCAGAGAGTAGTATGAAAGGCCAGGGCGTAATTGGGCTGCAGAGAGTAGTATGAAAGGCCAGGGCCTAAATGGACTGCAGAGAGTAGTATAACAGGCCAGGGCCTAAATGGACTGCAGAGAGTAGTATAACAGGCCAGGGCCTAAATGGACTGCAGAGAGTAGTATAACAGGCCAGGGGCCGTAATTGGGCAGCAGAGAGTAGTATGAAAGGCCAGGGCGTAATTGGGCTGCAGAGAGTAGTATAACAGGCCAGGGCCGTAATTGGGCAGCAGAGAGTAGTATGAAAGGCCAGGGCGTAATTGGGCTGCAGAGAGTAGTATGAAAGGCCAGGGCCTAAATGGACTGCAGAGAGTAGTATAACAGGCCAGGGCCTAAATGGACTGCAGAGAGTAGTATAACAGGCCAGGGCCGTAATTGGGCAGCAGAGAGTAGTATGAAAGGCCAGGGCGTAATTGGGCTGCAGAGAGTAGTATGAAAGGCCAGGGCCTAAATGGACTGCAGAGAGTAGTATAACAGGCCAGGGCCTAAATGGACTGCAGAGAGTAGTATAACAGGCCAGGGCCGTAATTGGGCAGCAGAGAGTAGTATGAAAGGCCAGGGCGTAATTGGGCTGCAGAGAGTAGTATAACAGGCCAGGGCCTAAATGGACTGCAGAGAGTAGTATAACAGGCCAGGGCCTAAATGGACTGCAGAGAGTAGTATAACAGGCCAGGGCCGTAATTGGGCAGCAGAGAGTAGTATGAAAGGCCAGGGCGTAATTGGGCTGCAGAGAGTAGTATAACAGGCCAGGGCCGTAATTGGGCAGCAGAGAGTAGTATGAAAGGCCAGGGCGTAATTGGGCTGCAGAGAGTAGTATGAAAGGCCAGGGCCTAAATGGACTGCAGAGAGTAGTATAACAGGCCAGGGCCTAAATGGACTGCAGAGAGTAGTATAACAGGCCAGGGCCGTAATTGGGCAGCAGAGAGTAGTATGAAAGGCCAGGGCGTAATTGGGCTTCAGAGAGTAGTATGAAAGGCCAGGGCCTAAATGGACTGCAGAGAGTAGTATAACAGGCCAGGGCCTAAATGGACTGCAGAGAGTAGTATAACAGGCCAGGGCCGTAATTGGGCAGCAGAGAGTAGTATGAAAGGCCAGGGCGTAATTGGGCTGCAGAGTGTAGTATGAAAGGCCAGGGCGTAATTGGGCTGCAGAGAGTAGTATAACAGGCCAGGGCCGTAATTGGGCAGCAGAGAGTAGTATGAAAGGCCAGGGCGTAATTGGGCTGCAGAGAGTAGTATGAAAGGCCAGGGCCTAAATGGACTGCAGAGAGTAGTATAACAGGCCAGGGCCTAAATGGACTGCAGAGAGTAGTATAACAGGCCAGGGCCGTAATTGGGCAGCAGAGAGTAGTATGAAAGGCCAGGGCGTAATTGGGCTGCAGAGAGTAGTATGAAAGGCCAGGGCCTAAATGGACTGCAGAGAGTAGTATAACAGGCCAGGGCCTAAATGGACTGCAGAGAGTAGTATAACAGGCCAGGGCCGTAATTGGGCTGCAGAGAGTAGTATGAAAGGCCAGGGCCTAAATGGACTGCAGAGAGTAGTATAACAGGCCAGGGCCGTAATTGGGCAGCAGAGAGTAGTATGAAAGGCCAGGGCGTAATTGGGCTGCAGAGAGTAGTATGAAAGGCCAGGGCCTAAATGGACTGCAGAGAGTAGTATAACAGGCCAGGGCCGTAATTGGGCAGCAGAGAGTAGTATGAAAGGCCAGGGCGTAATTGGGCTGCAGAGAGTAGTATGAAAGGCCAGGGCCTAAATGGATTGCAGAGAGTAGTATAACAGGCCAGGGCCTAAATGGACTGCAGAGAGTAGTATAACAGGCCAGGGCCGTAATTGGGCTGCAGAGAGTAGTATAACAGGCCAGGGCCGTAATTGGGCAGCAGAGAGTAGTATGAAAGGCCAGGGCGTAATTGGGCAGCAGAGAGTAGTATGAAAGGCCAGGGCGTAATTGGGCTGCAGAGAGTAGTATAACAGGCCAGGGCCGTAATTGGGCAGCAGAGAGTAGTATGAAAGGCCAGGGCGTAATTGGGCTGCCGAGAGTAGTATGAAAGGCCAGGGCCTAAATGGACTGCAGAGAGTAGTATAACAGGCCAGGGCCTAAATGGACTGCAGAGAGTAGTATAACAGGCCAGGGCCGTAATTGGGCAGCAGAGAGTAGTATGAAAGGCCAGGGCGTAATTGGGCTGCAGAGAGTAGTATAACAGGCCAGGGCCGTAATTGGGCAGCAGAGAGTAGTATGAAAGGCCAGGGCGTAATTGGGCTGCAGAGAGTAGTATGAAAGGCCAGGGCCTAAATGGACTGCAGAGAGTAGTATAACAGGCCAGGGCCTAAATGGACTGCAGAGAGTAGTATAACAGGCTAGGGCCGTAATTGGGCAGCAGAGAGTAGTATGAAAGGCCAGGGCGCAATTGGGCTGCAGAGAGTAGTATGAAAGGCCAGGGCCTAAATGGACTGCAGAGAGTAGTATAACAGGCCAGGGCCTAAATGGACTGCAGAGAGTAGTATAACAGGCCAGGGCCGATTGGGCTGCAGAGAGTAGTATGAAAGGCCAGGGCCTAAATGGACTGCAGAGAGTAGTATAACAGGCCAGGGCCGTAATTGGGCAGCAGAGAGTAGTATGAAAGGCCAGGGCGTAATTGGGCTGCAGAGAGTAGTATGAAAGGCCAGGGCCTAAATGGACTGCAGAGAGTAGTATAACAGGCCAGGGCCTAAATGGACTGCAGAGAGTAGTATAACAGGCCAGGGCCGTAATTGGGCAGCAGAGAGTAGTATGAAAGGCCAGGGCGTAATTGGGCTGCAGAGAGTAGTATGAAGAGCTAGGGCCTAAATTGACTGCAGAGAGTAGTATAACAGGCCAGGGCCGTAATTGGGCAGCAGAGAGTAGTATGAAAGGCCAGGGCGTAATTGGGCTGCAGAGAGTAGTATGAAAGGCCAGGGCCTAAATGGACTGCAGAGAGTAGTATAACAGGCCAGGGCCTAAATGGACTGCAGAGAGTAGTATAACAGGCCAGGGCCGTAATTGGGCAGCAGAGAGTAGTATGAAAGGCCAGGGCGTAATTGGGCTGCAGAGAGTAGTATAACAGGCCAGGGCCGTAAATGGGCTGCAGAGAGAAGTATGACATGCCAGGGCCGTAAATGGGCTGCAGAGAGTAGTATGACATGTCAGGGCCGTAAATGGGCTGCAGAGCCAAAGGAAGAAAGACGAAGAAAAATTTAAAAAAAAAGTCGTTTGCACAATGAATAACTGGCTCAGAAACTAACAGAATTGAGTTATCTTTCCTTTCATTTATGTTATGACAGAAAAAATCAAATCCTTTTTTGTTATGCATACTCTCGAGTATCTAAGCGAGGAATGAACCCAGGACGAATAGGAAAATAGCATTTGTCAGGATTTATTCCTTTATGTGTGTATTTTATTTCGTCCACTTTATTTATATTCCAGGTCATGCGTGACTGTGTCGTTATTTGGTGAGAGTAATTCAACTGAGCGGAAGTACATAGTACCTAGACTGTATTTTGAAAGTGCGCGTACACTCAACTGTTCCTCGTTGTGTTTAAGCAGTAAATCATTTTTATTCCTTGTTTCATTATTTTTTGTTTTGTTTTATTTCTTATAATTTCTTTAATTTATGACGCATTCTAATCAATTTATTATCTCAAAAATTAATTTTAAAGTTTCGAACACATGCATATATATATATATATATATATATATATATATATATATATAGAGAGAGAGAGAGAGAGAGAGAGAGAGAGAGTGAGACAGAAAGGAGAGAAATACAGATAGAGAAAGAAGCAAAAAAAGATATATGGATAGATAGATAGATAGATAGATAGATAGATAGATAGATAGATAGATAGATAGATAGATAGATAGATAGATAGATAGATAGATAGATAGATAGATAGATAGATAGATAGATAGATAGATAGATAGATAGATAGATAGATAGATAGATAGATAGATAGATAGATAGATAGATAGATAGATAGATAGATAGATAGATAGATAGATAGATAGATAGATAGATAGATAGATAGATAGATAGATAGATAGATAGATAGATAGATAGATAGATAGATAGATAGATAGATAGATAGATAGATAGATAGATAGATAGATAGATAGATAGATAGATAGATAGATAGATAGATAGATCTGGCCACCTTGAAACACATCTATTTCAGTAATAACAAAAAAACTTTTTTATGTCCAGATAACACATGCACATGGATGGAGTGGTCAGCCTGGGGGTGTAGTACGTGTCAATCATGGGACAAGTTTACCTTCAGGTGAATTATTTTAATTAGAAACATACCAATTGTTCTTAAGATGGTCTTCCAAATAAACTTGTAAATCGACGCCTCTTAGTTATATAAAAAAAAATCTCCAAATAAGTTTGTTATCTTCAACTTCGTGTGCACGTAGGTACGGGTTATGACCTTTATGTTTCTAATATAACACATCAATTACTTTCAATAAACTTATTGTAGGTTCTTCAATGAAAAAAAAAACACCTGAAATTTTATATCGAAATCAACTAGCTTAATGAAACAATATCCATATTAAACACTGGCCGACGCTCTTGTTCACTTACAGTTGTTATGGGTGGCGAACTCTTTGCGCAGTTCAGACAGTTTTAACTTAGATGTGTAATATTTTTATAAGGGGAAGACAATCGAAATCTTCATCAGGGGAAGACAATCGTAATCTTCATCAGGGGAAGACCATCGATATCTTTAGCAGGGAAAGACTACCGATATAATCTTCACGGGAAGACTATCGATATCTTCATAAGAGGAAGACAATCGATATTTTCATCAGGGGAAGTCTATTGATATATTCATAAAAGGAAGACAGTCGATATTTTCATCAGGGGAAGACAATCGTAACCTTCATCAGGGGAAGACAATCGAGAGCGTAAATTACGTGACGACGCATCAATGTCTGAAAACCTGTTTAGAAACCGCAAGATTGTCAACTGAATAATTCGCGATTATTATGAGTGCGAAGTTCCTTATTGGGATAAATAACGTCTCATAGAAACTTTAATGAAACCACTAATTGGACGGTTCTTTTTGGTGCCCTTCTTTCACCTTCACCATAGCCGATAGTGCAATGACCATGGAGGCACCACGGGAGACATAGCGGGGAATTAAACCATGACCTGAAATACCTCTTGGTCGTCACAGGAGATCGAACCAGGGACCTTTAGCTCGACAGTGAAGAGCTTTTCCTCAAGACCACCACCCCCTCCCATTTTCTTGCGATTTTAATAATTCAATTTATTCGCATTAAGTTTAAATCTTCTTTTATCTTCCCTCTCTTAACTCTGCAGATCCTGCAGGTATGGGGCACAGTTCCAATATAAAAAGGCTGGAGTCCAAGTTTTAAATGAATGCGAAAATATATGCCCAAATCAACGTGGTACGTGCTAAAAAAGTAATTCGCAAACTTAAAATTCTTTTATAGAACCAACTCTTATAAACCAGTCTATTGAGTTGTTATATAATTAGCATAAAGTAGCGCTAAACCAGTCTATTGAGATGTTATATAATTCGCATAAAGTAGCGCTAAACAAGTCTATGGAGTTGTTAGATAATTAGCATAAAGTAGCGCTAAACAAGTCTATTGAGTTGTTATATAATTAGCATAAAGTAGCGCTAAACAAGTCTATTGAGTTGTTATATAATTAGCTTAAAGTAGCGCTAAACAAGTCTATTGAGATGTTATATAATTAGCATAAAGTAGCGCTAAACAAGTCTATTGAGTTGTTATATAATTAGCATAAAGTAGCGCTAAACAAGTCTAATGAGTTGTTATATAATTAGCATAAAGTAGCGCTAAACCAGTCTATTGAGTTGTTATATAATTAGCATAAAGTAGCGCTAAACAAGTCTATTGAGTTGTTATATAATTAGCATAAAGTAGCGCTAAACCAGTCTATTGAGTTGTTATATAATTAGCATAAAGTAGCGCTAAATGCAATTTTTGTGTTCATATTTTCCCTTACACGGCTGATCATTAAAGTAAAGAGAAAAATCTATGTTTTTAAATAAATAAATAAATATATATATATATATATATATATATATATATATATATATATATATATATATAGTATCAGTTCTATTGGGAGTGGATATAATAATCTTTTTTTTTTCCCAAAAAGTGACAAATCAGTCAAGAATAGAGGAGAAAACAGGCTCAAAAACAGGTACAACCAATTTAAAATTCCACAGAATAATGTCCACTTCTGAATGTAATCAGTTCGTAAAAGTTGCTCAAAATTGCACGAGTTATCAATCAGTGTTTGCCTAAATTGAAAAAAAAATGCACAGGGACTACAACGATTAGTTAAAGAACTTTTTTTTTGAATTTCACTTTTGTGTATTTAATGTACTCAATCTTCACAGAAATGTAGAATAATTAAAAGACGAGTATGTTGTATTATGTATTATAATAGTAATATGTCAAGCGCATGAAAAAAAAAACAAAATTAACCGTGTCAAAAAAAAAACTACAAAAAACAAATTGGACTACTTCAGCTTGTTTAAATAAAAGGAGGAATCCGGTGTGCGGTATACACAATAAAAATATATATGACATTTAAATTACAAAGAGGTTTTATATTCAGTAGCAATATTTCTTAAAACAATATTTAGTTTGCTACATTTGACTTCGTTTGGACTTAGAAATGTAACTTGATCTATTCATTGTGGGCATCATATTATTTTTTAATAATGACTCCAGTTTGCACTGAGTGGACACAATGGGAGTGTGCGACATGTGGGGTCCAGCCAGTAAGGAGACAGAGGTCAGTGATGTGATCGTCCCAGCTTCGGTAGTCTGATCAAAAAAGGTGGTGATCTCATGACATTATTCCTGCACCTGTGAAATGATATTGAGGGGGAGGGGTCGTTTTGTTGTTGTCATGTTTATGAACACGCAACGACAACCGCACAATGGCTCGGGATTAAATAAACACGGAAACAACATTGCAGAAAAAGTAGGATGGGTTTGGCGGTTGGGGGGGGGGGGAGAGGGATGAGGACCGGGTAATTTAAGCAGCCGAAGATTCAAACACAAAATGTACCTTAATTTATAAAGTCACAGGTCGACAGTCGAGTATCGACACCACTCGGGACGAGTGTTCGTGTTGTGTAGACGCTCGAGTTCGAACCTCAGTGAGAACTTTGGGATTTTTTCAAGTCTTGATGAAAGTCCCCCAAGTCCCCCAGCTTTAAATGGGTACCTGACTTTAAGTATGGAGGAGTAAAGGCGACTGGACGTCGTGCTAACCAAACAATCCCTTTATATGCCGAGGTTACTGAAACAGATAAATTCTACACTTCATCTGCCCCGATGAGCCCTTTACTTCCCCCTTTACTTTTTAGTGTCGTTGGTGCACAGCATTAAAATGTGACCGAAAAAAAAAAATTAATTAAACATTTTTTTAATGCAAATAATTTAATTGCCTTAAGGAATTTTTTATCCCACTTTCGCTCCTATTATTTTGTCTTCTGATGTAAACACAAACCGAATTCGGCCTTCGCTGTGTTTCTATACCTACTATCAATGGCGCCGAGAGCCAACAAGGGCCCCTGGGCAGGACATCATTGCGGGCCCCTTAATAAACTATGAGTCGTGAAAAAATAGACATGGTCGGGGCGGCCGGGCCCCATTACAGATGCGGCGGGCCCCCTGGCAATGACCCCCCCGACCCCCCCTCTCGGCGTGCCTACCTACTATCAATGACTGATTATCATAATAGCAAACACTGGTATAATATAATTAGAAAAAAAAACAATATTACATGTATGATTCTGATATAGTATGTGTTATTATAATCAGCAACATTGATGTATTGGCAGGGAGTGTCAGAAGTTCGAGATTTATTGGCCTGAACCAGAGTTTGAATACAAGGGCAATAATAGTGACTGCAAGGCGTTATGCCCTTCTGTCGGTTAGTACTCTCCCCTGTTTTTTCTATTATGCATACATATTGTTTAAGTTCCTGTAATGACCAGGCCACTAGAAGGAGGGGGCAGTTTTAGTTGGTCTTATTCTCTCATCCCCCGCCATAGCCTTTGGTGCAACCACCATGGAGGCACAACGGGATATAAAGGTATATGACTGCACATTTAGTGAGACTTAACTACTACAGCGCCGATGAGTTACCAGAATAGTATGAATTTCGAAAATTTTCTTTATAAATTTAATGAAAAAGATTTATCTGTCCCTAGGTCGCGTTTACTCGACTTTTCAAATAAATACTTTGCAATGAATCTTACTCAAAAAAATGATAATTGGTATATTTTTTTTCAAAGACAAATAAATCTAGTTTTAATTAGGCTACATATTAGAAAGATGTATTGTGTTTGTTTATTCTTAAATTTAACAGAACCATAAAATTGAAAAAAAAAAAAAAAATCACAAGATGATGTCTTTTTAATTCTTTTCAGTCAACACAACAATTACCAGTAATACTACAACCAAAAGTACTACGCGTGGAACTAACGGAAAGAAAGAAGCCGGTAAATAAGCGAATAACGTCATCACCTTAAACATTGGCTTGCCCAGTAATAATCCCGCTCGCCAATCGATTTAGAGTGAAGTACATCACTAGCCTCTTATGTTATGGCGTTGAACATTCATTTATATTAGTTCATGTCTCAACTCCATTCATATGCTCTAGTTGCGGCCCGCCGATTCAAATTTACATTCAAATATATATATATATATAAATATATATATATATTTATATATAAATATATATATATATATATATATATATATATATACTAGTTGCAAGTACCCGGCTTTGCCCGGGTTTAAAATAAGGCTTTCTGTTTACCTTCTGTTTTCTCCCTACCCCCTCTCTCCCTTCCTCTCTCTCCCTCCCTCCCCCCTCTCTCCCTTTCCCTCCCTCCCTCTCCCTCCCCCTCTCTCCCCTCTCCCCCTCCTTCTCTCCCAACGTCCATCCTCCCTCTCTCCCTTCCCTCCCCTCCCTCCCTAACCCTTCTCTCCCTCCTTTCTCCCTCCCTCCCCTTTCCACCTCTCTCTCTCCCTCCCCTCTCTCTCCCCCTTTCTCCCTCCCTCATTCCCTCTCTCTCCCTCTCTGCCCCCTGACTCTTTATCTCTCTCCCTCCCTCTCTGCCACCCTCTCTCTCTCCCTCCCCCCCCCCTCTCTCTCCCTCCCTACCCCCTCTCTCCCTCCCTTCCTTTCTCTCTCCATCTCCCCCTGCTCCCTCTCCCATCTCCCTCTCTCCCCCCCTTCCTCCCTCCCTCATTCCCTCTCTCTCCCTCCCTGCCCCCTCACTCTTTATCTCTCTCCCTCCCTCTCTCCCAACCTCTCTCTCCCTCTCTCCCCCTCTCTCTCCCTCCCTTCCTTTCTCTCTCCATCTCCCCCTACTCCCTCTCCATCTCCCTCTCCCCCATCTCCCTCTCTCCCCCTCCTCCTTTATCCCCCTGTCCATCCCCCTCCCTCCTCTATCCCCCTCCTTCCCTCCCTCCTACCCTCCTTTCCTCTCTCTCTCCTCCTTTCCTCTCTCTCTCTCTTAATCTCTCTCCCTCCCTCTCCCTCTCTCTCTCTTTCTCTCTCTCTCTCTCTCTCTCTCTCTATATATATATATATATATATATATATATACTTATTATTATGGCTTCACACTTCTTCTAAAATCCTTCTTCATTCCTTTATCTTCCTCAAACTGTACAAATCAGGGAGCATGAAAAAACATCAACAATTCTTTGCACCACAAAGGCACAATACAGCACCAGCGCGCAAGTTCTGTTCGAATCGGGAAATGACGTCACATAGGAATTTTATTTATGGCGCCGTCGAGATTACTTTAATATAGTAAAATACTAAAATAAAAAAAAATTAATTACAATTAAACTACCCATCGAGATGAAACGAAACCTGTCCTATAACCTTCCCCATGTAATTATGTGTATGTGTAACAAATTTCACATTATTTGGTTATCTGGATCTTGAGTTATAAGGGAACAGACAGACAGACAGACAGACAGACAGCAAAAGCCTCTTATAGGTATATATATATATATATATATATATATATATATATATAAAGTATGTCCGGTTTTAACTGGCAGCTAGGACTAAGTCCCTTGCTTCCCGGCCTAGTTTTACATGTATCCATTGAAGCTCAATTGTTGTGGGGAATTTTACCAGGACCTGAAAAATCTTGGATCGAATCTAGGAGTTTTGGGTCCGCAAACGAAGACCTACACTGCACGACCATATGTCCCAACTTTTAGAACGTTTGGTCGTAAACGACCACAATGAAAAAAAAAATTAGCTATTGAAAAACGTCGACCGTTATTTTTCCCCAAATATTGAAATTTAGGTAAAACAAAACAAAACAAAACAAAAAAAAAAATAGAGTAACATACTTCAAATGTTAAGATGACTTGTTCATCTGCTTTCATTGAAATACTGCACCAAATAATTCACCCGTGACTCACTAACTCAAATCACGTAGAATGTAAACTTGGAGCCTGGGGTCTCAACTGTAGTGGAACCTGCATCAACTGTGCCCAGGACTGCAATAAAGTTACAGGCAGCTGCAAGAAATGCAAGGAAGGGTTCAAGAATCCCCATCTTTCCTGTAACACACGTAAATACATATCTATATCTATATACATAAACATATCTATATACATACATATATCTATAAGCATATATATATATATATATATATATATATATATATATATATATATATATATATATACATACTTACATACACATATTTCAAACTGTTCTTCCATACTTACATTCTATTTCTAATACATTCTTCAACTCTGTTAATATCTCTTTAAGACGTACACAATACAAACAGATTTAGTATTAATTTAAAACACGAAATACATTAATACAGTGTATAACATTTTAAGACATTTATAATACATCGATATAGTTTATAGCACTATATATGCCATATAAAATACATTGTTCAACACTGTGATAGCAAGCTAGGACATATGTGATACATTATTCAATACATGCACTAGTCATGTATGACACTAAAACGTACACATGATGTGGGTGTTACAGGATTCAAACCGACTGGAACTACGATACTGTTAGTGGCGTAACAAGCTTAACTCTCCCCGACAGCACAAAACCTTTTTAGCGCCCCCCCCTTCCCATTTTTATCCTTTTTAAATACCTTTGTTAGTCTTTACTGCTCTCGCTCTCTCTCTCTCTCTCTTTAATTACAATTCATCTCTACATCTGTATTTCTCATAGTTCTTTCTTTAAGAAACATATCTTTTTCAACTTTACATCCTCTACTCCACCTGCACCCTCTCCGAAATCAATAACGTCTTCCAACAGACTAAGTACATTTTGTAGGTCAGCTCCTTGCAAAGTGTGCTAATTGACCCACTCGCACTCAACATTACTCAAATCTCCCAGTCAATGATGTGTCGTTGACTCTTTAACCGGAACTCAGTCGTATTTCAGCCTGTGGGTACTACACCTATGGGCCGAACTGCCTGGGGAACTGTCTTAAGAAATGCCAGAACCAGGACTGCATAGAGAGAACTGCTGGGGTCTGTCCAGGTAAAGTCTTACTCTCAGGTTTCGCTAAGGTAAATATATATTAAGGAATGAAAGATGTCACCTTTGCACTCAGTTGGTCGGATGCTCGTGTCTGAGAGGGCTCGAATGTCGAACTGAGGGTCCCCGGTTCGATCTCCGGAGAGGACCAATGGATATTTCAGGTCACTGCAAAAATTGTCCCATTAGTGGTTTATAGGATCTAAGAGATGTCATTTCATCCTTACAGGGACTTTACACACACTTGGCATTCAATGTCTGTTAGATTATGTGTTTAGCATCAATGCATTATCTGTAAGTCATGAAATATAACGTAACGTATTTTATGTATTATTTGTTTTATTTTTTTTTCAGCCGATGCCAAAGCAAAGTTGGTGTTGTGGTTACTACTTCCTGGCACGTTGCTACCAGTCAGTTTACTTCTGTTGCTAAGGTGAGAACCGTAAGTTGGCCTTCGAGCTATATACTCACTAGTTCAGTACTACAGTGCCTATGATGGAAGTATTTATTGCCTACTTTGAGAGCCATTGTCCGGTAATAAGAGAAGAAAAGAACTGGTTCACCAGTTAACCTATCCTATGGTTAACCTATGGTTTTGACCTGAATCACATATAAGCCGAATCCTGCTTATGTTGCAGTGCTGCAATATTTACATCAGTCTGTCAATGGAATAGATTGGTGTCAATGTTCCCTCAAAGCTGAGCGCGTGAGTGATCGCTCACACGTACTACACGTACGATCGCTCACTCCGACGGACGACATCGCTTAAATCGCTCACAAATTCTAGTCTGAGACAAAATATCGCTCAGAGACAAAAAATGTTTCGCTCACTTCATACCACACCTTAGAGGGAACATTGATTGGTGTTATCTTATTTTTTCGTTTTATTTACTAAGAATTTAGTTTTGTATTATTGACAATGGCCAGTTGTTCTATTTACTGTAAATCGTCATATAAGCGCACATTTGGTTTTTCGTGTTAGTTTGTATTTACTTGTTGAAAGAAGACCAATAGTAGTAGACTAATGATTGTGTACTGTAAATCATTATGTCAGCTCATTTCTTTGTTATTTACGGGCTGGCACCTTGAATAATTTTCTAAAATCATCCCATGCGATTAAAATATGCACTGACCTATCAGTGAAATACATACGAGGAAAATTAATTGTAGAGCCAGACTTTTTATTGTCGGTAAATTCTCGGATAGCCAGGTACTGAAGCTAATACAGTTAGGTGCATGAACAAGGGCCGTGACATCTAGCCCCTCCCCCCCCCTTCAGATAATCTCTGAGATATGGAGCCCTTTATTTCGCCTATTCCTTCAAAAAAATCGTCCATCAAAATTTAGTGCCCCTAAATAAAGTTGTCAGCTTGCAAACACAGAAGTGTTAAAGTAATAGTTATAGATGATTAAATGCCAGTGATTTTATGGTGATTTTAGTTGATCTCGATGCAAGGAATTATCATTTGTTTCATAATGATTATCTAAGAAACCCGTAGATTGACTTCACAGATAAACCTTGCCACTATTAATCCACAGGTACAAACAGAAACGTGTAAAGAAATCTACTGCCGAGGTGGAGGTAACACGGATAAAGTTGTCCGGATCTGTCTCGAGGAAACCTCAGTCTAGCCAAGCAGATCGCAGAAAAAGTTCCAATGGAAGTCTGACGAGTGCCACGGGTACGAAAGCGACCGACCCTGAACGTGATGTTAAACATTTAGGCAGCTCAGTGGATTATATAATAATGAGATAATCATTGAGAAACATAAGGAACTGTATAAACGTGATATGTATTATATAAATAATGTTGTGGATCTAAAAGTTTTTTCGAAACTTCTAATAAATTGTTTCATGGAATTTGTATTTCGCTTTTTAAATCTAAACCAGCTCTTGTCATAAAAGTAAACATTGTTTATTGCATTAATTTTAATGCATGTGTTTAAACCGTTTAGTAAGACTGACATTATTGCCAGGGTGGTCTTTAGTTATGTCACTGACCTGCTTAACAATGTATGTGTCGAGAAGATATAATGTTATTTTCATCATTTTTAGTGTTATTGCTATATGCTAATCTTTAGACAGCGAAAAAAAAAAATAAAATGCGGTTGATTTTTTTTTATAAGCTTTTGGTTAATTTCCCTTTCTGTGGATTTGTTCTCAAACCTTGTAACTCACTTCATGACCTAATGAAATTTAGCAATATAGCTCAACGTTGGCACACGTTTAAATTCTACGTGACAATACACCATATTAATAATTTCAAGTCCATGAAATAACATTTTGTAGAGTTACGAGGCGAATCTCTTTTTAGAAATAAATTATAAAAGGAAAAAAAAACAAATATTTTCCGAGATTATTATGTACAAAAAGTAGTATACCATCAGTGCATGCGCCAAACGGTGAAGGTTTATTTTACTCTTATATGGACTTTCCATAATGGTTACATTTTATTTAAATGTGTAACAACAATACCAAGTTGAACTATTTTAAATTTAATAAATACAAATTAAAAATAAAGAAAAGAGGAATAAAACTCATTGAATCATAGAAATGTGTGTATACTCTTATATTGCTTATGTAGTCATTACCAATATTTAAATAGTTGGTTAGTTGGTTTTATTATAGTGAAGTAAATAATTCTTTAAATTTAGTTCATACTTGGCGTTAAATAAATACATAATCATATACCTCGACGGTATATAGATTATCTATGTATTTAATATACATTATACATTTAATGTACGAAGTGGCTACGGTACCATCAAGCGTCATTATAGTAGGGTTTGGAATATGGCTGGTGCCCTAATTTTTTTTTCGGGTACCAGCTATTATATTAGGATTAGGAATAGGGTTAGGATTAGGGTTAGGGTTAGGTATAGTGTTAGGGTTAGGGTTAGGGATAGGGTTAGCGTTAGGGATAGGGTTAGGGATAGAGATAGGGTGTGGAGCAATATCTATTGCTGGTACCTGAAAAAAAATTGCGGAGTCCCGCTTGATGGTACCGTAGCCACTGCGTTTAATATACATAAATGGTGAAGACAATTTGGATAACATCGCAAGGCATGCGCTGGGATGGAATCCTGATGAAAAAAGAAAAAAAAGAGGCCGACCAAGAAACACCTGAAGGAGAGACTTCGAAGCCAACCAGAGGTTAAAGTTCACCAGATGACCATTCAAGATATCGATGGGTCTCAAAGATATAGCCTATAACTTAAATAGATTATCCAATGAACTATTTAGACAGTAATAAAATGTATTTCTCAAATTAACAAAAGTGTAATTATATTTATTATGTAATTAATTTTTGTAATATGTATGTGTTTTTTTTATTTTTGTTTTGTTTCATTTGCTATTAAAAACATGTTTATCATTTAGATCCAATAAGCCATTAATGTGACATTTTTAAGTGCACTGCTTTCATCTCACATCATAGCCGAGAAAGCCATGACATCACAGAGGATATAAAACGTATCACAGAGGATACAAGACTCATCACAGAGGATATAAGACTTATCACTGAGGATATAAGATTTATCAAAAAGTATATATGACTCATCACATAGGATACAAGACTCATGACAGAGGATATAAGATTTATCAAAGAGGATATAAGACTCATCATATAGGATACAAGACACATCACAGATGATATAAGACTTATCACAGAAGATATAAGATTTATCAGAGGATATAAGACTCATCACATAGAATACAAGACTCATCACAGAGAATATAAGATTTATCATAGAGGATACAAGACTCATCATATAGGATACAAGACTCATCACAGATGATATAAGACTTATCACAGAAGATATAAGATTTATCAGAGGATATAAGACTCATCACATAGGATATAAGACTCATCACAGACGATATAAGATTTATCACAGATGATACAAGACTCATCACAGAGGATATAAGACTAACACAATTCCAACGCATCCCACTAGAAAGTCAGATACCAATCTTAAGCTGGTTGGACTTGGGGGTTAAAATAAACCCGGTTCCCTTGGTCAACAGATTCACTATTTTAACTCTACCTGATGAATTTTTAAAATTTAAAAACAATCCGTTTAATTGACATTTTTTGATATTTCAATTACCAGTTAAGGCCAGCCTGTAGGTATTGTTGTTTTTTTGTTTTTTTTTTTGTTGTGTTTTTATTATTGATTTTATGTTGATACTAAAAAACGTTGGTTTTAATTAACAAACATTAAAAATGTCAAGACTCATAATTGAATTTTAATTAAAAATTTAGGTCGTTGTGGTTTGTTAAAGCTGTCTCTACCGATGTTACATTTTATACCCTTAAAAAATTACTTAGACATAGTTTGTTTTTGTTGTTTAAACTACGTGCATAGTAAAGTTGTTGAGCAAGATGGACGCTGTCCCGTTCTTTGTCATTTTACTTCTGTTTCGCTTTGGTTCGGTCAGATCTGGTAAATATGAAAAGTCCAAGTATTTTAATACTATTTTGTTTTAAATGTGTTAAATAGAAACATATTATTAAACATGTATACATACATATATATATATATATATGTCAAAATTTGTTGGATCATTTATTTTTTGTGTTTTCTTTAACTTCAAAACAGCACAGAAAAAATGTCATGAATTTATGACTTAATTTAATACTGCCTCATTGACACTGAAGTTTTAAATCATTTTGAATGAATTTTGAATGTGAGTATGTATATATAAAGCACACAGTTAAAATGCTACAAAGTTATGGAATGTTTTAGAAAATCTATTCAATTCTAGAAGGTTCTGGAGGGTTCTTTAAAATCTCTAGAATATTCTAGAAGCTTCTAGAAAAACGTGGAAAACTTGGGAAGGTTCCGGGAAATTCTAGAAATCTCTAGAATTTTCGATTTTCATACAAATAGCCAGCTTCACCTGTGCATTTCAATTTAGTTATAAAAATCAAGTGTTATAAGATCAAATAGAAATAGCATTTATTTAATTATTACTACTAGGTCAAAAAGTGTTGTTCATTTAACTTGCATAGAAGTTGACACAACTCCTGTTTATTGAGCTAGGTACTTCCCCTAATTTAAATTATAGGAATGAACAATAACTACAGGTTGTCCAACACGTCTACTTGGTCACTGCAGTCTAGACGTAAAAAAACGTTACTGGATTTAAGTCCAAGAAGGTGATTATAGGAGCAATAGGTCATTTTATGGATACAATTAACAAATATCTTTAGTTATGCAGCATTCAATGATTAAGTTGTTCTCAAAGCAAAATGGCATAAAATGTATAGCCCTGTTTATTGAGCTAGGTACTTCCCCTAATTGAGCCTACTGGCCAATGGTATGTTTACAAACACAGCCGTCTGGCAGTCAGCTGGTACTATTTTTTTCATGGACTATTTATTTGCTTGTATACTGTCCAGTTGACATGCCAATGTTTATTGAGGTAGGTACCTCCCCGCATTTAGACTACTGGCCTATGGTATGTTTACAAACACAACCGCCTGGTTGACATTCGGTAGAATTTTTTCATGAGGATGTACTAATGTCCATTGAGCTAGGTACTTCCCCTAATAGAGCCTACTGGCCAATGGTATGTTTACAAACACAGCCGTCGGGCAGTTAGTTGGTACATTTCTTTTCATGACCTATTTCTTTGCTTGCATACTGTCCTGTGGGCATGCTAATGTTTAGTGAGCTAGGTACTTCCCTAATTTAGCCTACTGGCCAATTGTATGTTTACATAAACAGCCGTCTTCGATAAGACATTTGGGGGTAGTACAACTGGACCGTATGTGCTGCTATTCAAGCGCTTTAAGACGTTTTGGCCAAAAAAAAAAAGACAGGCAAAATGTAGTAGGCCTATATGCCACGATGTTCGACTGGAGCGAAATCTCAAGCCATATATATATGTGATTTTTTAAATAAAATTTTATTTCATTTCTTTGCTGAGATCCAATTTTAAACTTTCTTCTACAATTCTTTGAAATGTGCTTTTTAATGTATTATGGAAAGAATAATACAAATTGATGCAATTCACCTTAATTTAAATTATAAGGACTCCTTCTGTTTAGCTGGTTCGATTGAACTGGTCTTTATTGTCCAGTTCTCTCGGAATCAATCTGCTTGTTACATGTAAAAAAAAATTATTTTTCAATTTTACCATGACCACGTTTTTATTAACAGGTATAAATGATATTATAAACGTGATACGAATGGGTAACAGCTACAAAGTAGTGGTTCAGTGCGACATTTATAAGTTCAGGGAAAGTCAAGTTACAACTAAACCTTACCTGTGGGCGCTTGGATTGGAACGAAAACTCGCAAATTCCAAAGACTACAGAGTGATTGCAGTTTATCAGCCCACTATGTCACCAGCACACAGACAAATGGTGGTACGTCATGGTCTTATCTCGACTAAAATGCAGCCGTTTGCTGGTCTTTGGCCCATCATACAATCTCAAATATCTGAGGCCTCTAAGTTCACAGCACCTACCTGTCACTTCGTCATCTAAGTGCAGATCACTGTAAGCGATGGGGATTTAAAAGCTAGAGCTCCAAGCCGGCGCTTGTATTAGCATCCCCAATGTATGTGGTTGTTATTTGTGAGAAGAGCTCGAATTAAGAAAAAAAAACAGTGCCGGGTGATGAACAAAAATGTATGCAGGGCCGGG